>CM068296.1:74463353-74854444 GCA_034768395.1 Linum lewisii | reverse complement strand
ACCAAAATTAAAGCCCCCTTTTATCTAACTCATAGGCTTTGACAGAATTCCACATCAAACAGACCAATTTTCCACATTACCAATAACGTTCACAAACACATAAGGACATTCCTAAAATACTTCAAGCAATAAGAATGGAGATGGTCATTAAAACGGGTTCCACACACACTTTTGGGTCAAGCAAAAGCACCAACATCAATCTCACCATATGGAAGAAGGTAAGCAATCCAGAAGATATTGAGAAATTGTAAAAATTACTTATATCGAGAATGGGAAGCGTGAAAGAGTGAAAAAAACAAGGCACAATAAACCGCCCATTTATTTGGGCAAAACATGCAATAAACACCCACCCCACACATAAATAAGGGACATTGTCCTCAATGTTCCACACATATAGTGAAGAGAAGTTATAGGGTACCCGGAAATAGACAATGATTTGCCAGGGGATGGCATAAAGTGTTTCGTCGAAATGTATGCCCCTATCAAATTTGAATGCACGGGAGAGGTGAAATTTTATCCTGAATAAAGTGAAAGAGGGAAAAACATCACCCCCGATCAAGCATTCAGAAAAACAATACAATTGACTCGACCAAAAGTTCACAAGACTCAAAAAACAAACTGACTAAAAATCCTCTTCGAGAATAAAAAAAAGTACAAGTCCAGAAAATAGAAACAAAAATCTTGGGGTCAAATAAACGATCACTGATCCTGCTGGCGTCTCCGACGGGGTCTCTGGTTACGGGGGGCTGGAGGCGGAACTGGCTGGCGATCCAGATCTGCTAAAGCACTCCACTGCTGATGTATGCCATCCATCCCTGTATCTCCAAATCGTGCCATGTCTGCAGGCGCTACCCGAAAATCCGAACCTCCTGCTGCCAAGGGAAAAGTCTCTGGCTGAACTGCACGCCACTCAGTCACTATGTCCACCTAGTCTCATGTTGCTGGGTGTCAGGGCCCCCTCTCCAAAAAATACCTGCCACTCCTGACCTCTGAAGTGGTGTTGTAAAGGCTGCCCCAGCTGGTTCCGCTGCATTAACTGGGGATGTCCTGGAACAGCGTCCTCCGAGACTGGAATCTGAGTTGGGGAGGTGGGATTGTCGGTTTGACCAACCCAAAGAGAGATCAGGAACTGAGGTCCCAAAATTCTCGGGGAGTCAACCCAGTAAACACCTCAGGTGGCCAATTACCTACAATGCCAAGCGGTCGCAATAATGCGATATACATACCAGTCGATCGAACATTAACTGGGATATCCTGGAACCCCGTCCTCCGGGGCGAATCTGAGTTGGGGAGGTGGATTGGGCGGTCGACCAACCCATGAGAGATCAGGAACTGAGGTCCCAAAATTCTCGGGGAGTCAACCCAGTAACACCTCAGTGGCCAATTACCTGCAATGCCACGGTCGCAATAATGCGATATTTCTACCCGCCTCCAGGAAGGGAGCGAGGTATAATAGCGCTAGTCACATGCTTAAGAAGAAGAGCCCCCAAAATACCCTATATGAAGTTTGTACCCCCCGGGAGCATCACCGACCAGAGCATCCATCTCCAAAAAAGATACCACCGTCTCCCAAAGGGGATCAAAATCGGGAAGGGAACCCCAAACACCCGCGCATCTGGGTCACGATCCCGGGGTTCGGTTGGGCCAAACCCCCCCTCGGCCCATGAGGTCATACCAGACTCGGGAATTGGCTGCATCTTCCCCAATCCGCTCTCAAAATCCTAAAAACGTGTACCCCCTTTTGATCAAATCCCAACAACCCCCAAAAGGATCATAAATCAGGGAAAACACCCTACAAAGAAACAAGTGCCTCACCCGACCTTCCCCTGGGGTTAAATCGAATGTGCCCAAAATTTTTTTTGGGGGAAAATGGGGATCTGCCACCTAACCAACCCCCCGGGGGGGTTACCCTTTCAACCTCACTAAGTCTCAGGAACTGGGGGAACTCCTCCCTTATCTGTCACATCACCATCACTCCCCGAGTGGCTTGAGGTGGTCAATCTGCATAAGCACTCCAGTGTCACAAACAAAAAAAAGGCTATTTCGCGTCGCTTGAAAGGGAGAGTTTAGCGTCGGCGATTGAAAACCACGCTAAAACCCTTTGACTCGCGTTTGACCAAGGTTTAGCGTCGGTCGATAAGCGACCGACGCTAAAACATGTTTGGCAACCGACGCTAAATTTGGTTTTGGGTCAGAAACCAAGCCACCCAGGTTTAGCGTCGTTGCCGACATGTTCTAGCGTCGGTTACCGCCGACGCTAAATTACTATATATTTAAACCTCTCCCCCGCCACCCTACCCTAATCTCTTCTTCTTCCTCCTCAAGCCTTCTCTTCCTCTCCATTTTTGACCAACCTTCTTCTTCTTCCTCCTCCTCCACCTTCTTCTTCCTCTTCCATTTTTCTGATCACCTTCTTTCTTTCCTCTTTCTTCTTCCTCTTCAGCCTTCTTCCTCTTTCTTCTTCCTCCACCAGCCTTCTTCTTCTTCTTCTTCCTCCATCAGCCTTCTTCCTATTTTTTCTCCTCCTCTACCTTCTCTTCTTCCTCTTTCTTCTTCCTCCACCAGCCTTCTTCCTCTTTCTTCTTCCTCCTCTAGTCTTCTTCTTCTTTCCCCTTCCTCTGCTTCCTTTTCTAGATCTCTAGATCCACCTTTTTCTTCCTCCCCTTCTTCTCCTCTTCTTTGTTTCTCCCCACCATTCGTCGTCGTCGCCGCCGCCACCCCCCAAACCCACAACCAAATGAATAACTGGAAAATTTAAGTGACCAAAAGGATGACCTAATAAATCTAAGTGACCAAATTGCATAACTGGAAAATGGATGACCAAATCTGAAAAAAGAAAATATAAAATGAATATTAAAAACAAAAACAAAAATATTTTGGGTTGGTCAGCGACCCTTTCGGTCAGCTCAATCGTGGGTTTTAAAATTAGCTCGGTCGTGGAAGAACCGACCTAAAATTAGCGTCGCTACTTTTCGCGTCGCTTGTTGTAAAACGGGGCTAAATAGTTTAGCTCGGGCAATGGGCCCACGCTAAAGAGCGTTCCGACCGACGCTAAACGTGCTTTTTTTGTAGTGTGACTCATCAGGGAGAGCCTCAATGAACAGAGATAGACCAGGTACGCTCCCTCTGGGTGGCGGCGGATCATTAGGACTCGGGAAAGGCACCGGGCTGAAAGGTCGGGAGCATGTCCTCGTCAGCTGAATGTTTCCCGGGGCATGCTGTGCGGCAGTCTGCCCGGTCCGGAAGAGCAGCCATTATGCAACTAAATAAACCGCAATAAGACCGAGCTAGTCTTAACGAAATTTGAGCATTATGATGGCAAATTAATCAATGTTCAGGACAGAGCAAATTCATCAACCATTAATCATCAGAACAATCACTTTTTCCTCCACGACTAACAAGCTGCCATCAAGTTAAGAAACAACACAGTGGCGATCACAAGTATTCACACCCCACATCTCTCAATTTTCACACATCCACGTCATATGATATCCAATTCACCCCAAATTGCAACCACATCACCACAACATAACCAAATTTTAGCATGGGTTAATCAATTTAGAAAACCCCCAAATCCAGAAATTGGGTCTTTAGCTCAAAAATCACCAATCCGAAAATTTCAAAAGAAACTGAACAAAAATTGGAGCAATAGATTCGGGTGAAGTTAGAGTAACATACCCAAAGTGGATCCTCCATGAGCATTTGGATCCTCATTGACAAAACCCAAGAAAGTGTTCCCATTTGCTTGGATCATTTATCAATGAAGGGGATGTGCAATTCCGATTCCCTGTTGGAAATCTGAATGCAAGATTAGTCCCTCTTGGTAGGTTGATCATAACCCTTCATTCTCTCCCCCCATGATTACTAGTTCTTTGTTCAGAGCACTGGAGATCAACAAGGGGTTCGAGTACAGTGGTTGACGACAAAGGGAAGATGTAGATGGAGGAGGAAGAGATCTTCCTTGGTTTGGGTGTCTTGGCGGGGGGAGGTACCGGAGTAGTGCTGAAGTGAGTGTAGAAGACTATACCCTTTTCACTATGCGCTTACTACCCATTTTTCCTCTGAACCTGCAATCTTGCCGAAACCCCCAAAAACAAGAAATACCAAAGTATAAAAATTTGGAGATAAGAGTGATAAAAAATGAATAAAAGCTTAAAAACGCAAAATCCTTTCCTAGAAAAAGAAAAGCCCCGGCAACGCCGCCAAAAACTTGGTCGCAAATTAATGCACACTATTTACCTCACTAGTTGCTCTAGAGATCGTTTTTCCCCCTGGGGCTTCCTCTTTCTATCTCAAAAAAGTGAATTAAACAATCGGTTTAAAACTTTGGTTTTCGAATGGTTTTATATATCAATTAACTATGAAAGCAATTTAAATCAATCAAAGCAGGCAAACAGTGGAGCTTAAAATATTACTAAGCGCTTGCTAGACTCAATCCGCTCTAGCTCATTAAGACGATGATGCAATGCAATAAGGTTTTAACAACTCAAAGACTCACTTTCCTTTGGGTCTCACCCCGGTCGACGCAGAGAAACTATCCTACAAACCTATGATTCCAGGGTCAAGATAACTCCAAAATCGCCAAAAGCACAAAGAAAAAGAAATCCATACAGATACACAAAGAATATTTAAACCGGCCCTATGGTCAAGACACCACTAATCTTAAGACCTCCTAAACTCTAGAATGTTTTCCGTCCATGCTCAAACCGGAAACAAAGACGAAGAAAATTTTCACAATAGGTCAATCGTAAAATTCTAGGCTTCAAATTAGGGTTTAAGAAAAATCTAATTAAGTCTGCTAATCCCAATAACATTAAGGGGTTAAAAAACCCACATCATCCATAAAAAATCTTTCTATAACTTCATCTAATATGAACAAACAAAGATTTAGCTAGACATCGCCAGAAAGAAATCACAGAAACAAAAAAACTAACGGGAGAAAAATCATCTTACTCCATTAATCCCTAACTTCAAGAATCCAGAATCTCCCGACTAAACCCCTCTTTCCTTGCTCAATCGTCTCTTCAAAGCCCATCTTCGTCTCCGAGAGGTCTGGTTCTCCAAGAAAAAGCAAAAATTTGAGAGAAAATTATGTTTCCTCTCCCCCGAAATTGGGAAACTCTGAAAATGGCCAAAAGTGCACCGCATTGACCCCTAAAAAGGCGCATTTTCCCCTTATGCTAAAATTCCGTAAAAAAACGCTTGCAAATGCGTTTGACCCCTTCAAAAAAAGTCGCCAGCACACATTTGGTCGAATGTGCACACTTTTGGAGCTGAGTTCAGCTCTGAGCTTCTTTCTGCAATTCCAACCTCATTGTGCTCCGAAAATTCCCCGAGTCCTCCAAAAATGACTAATGGTTGACCTTACGAAAATTGTTGAAGTGTATCAAAAGTTTCCCTCAAAATCACTTAAAAGGCATCCGAATTTTTGCTCTTAACCATCAGATCATCTACATATGCTTCAAGGTTCCTCTCGACTCTTGCGAAAACTGTATCATCATTCTTTGATAGGGCTCTTGCGTTCTTGAGCCGAAAGGCTCATTTGTAACAAATTCATCGTAGGCTCAGAACGTTTTTTTCTTTCCCGATTATTTTTAAAAAGGGAAAATGATAACCCAAAAAATATTCTAAAAAAGATACATCCGTTATTTTCTTGCTACCCAAATTGCCGATTTTTGGTATGGGTACGGGTCTTTCGAGCAAGCTCATTTAAGGTTCGTGAATCACGCACATTCGCCACCATCTTGACGATTTCTTGACCAAAACCACATTTTCCAGCCATTCTGGTACCTGACTTCCTTGAAAAATCCCGTCTCATAAGCTTATCCACCTCGACCCACCCGCTTTTTTGCCTCTCCCCCCACAAATTTTTCGTCTCTTCTGCTGACAGGGCGACTCCCGGTTCAATCGTTGGCACGCTTGATAACCAATGGTGCGATTTCCGGCATGTCACTAGGTGACCAGGGGAATGATGTGCGAACCCCTGACAAGTTTTTATATATTGTCGCACTTTCTTTTTTAAGTATATATATGATATTCAAATCGTCTTTTGTCGGATCCTCTTCCACAAGGTACTGGGAATCGACTCTGTTGGGTTAATCTCTCGCTACCCTCTATCCGCTCTAAATAATGTTGTAACAGTCCTTTTTTTGCCCCCCTAACATTTTTTGGCATCTCAAAGGGCCCCTAAGTCCCTATCCTTTTGTGTAAATTTTAAAAAAAACCCCAGAACGGGGATAAATCATTCAGAATGTCGCAACGTGAGGTGCCCAAATCATATATATTTATTTTTCAATCCATGAGGGAATCAATGGGTCAGGGGGCTGCACATCGCCATCTGGGGTGGGAGCTTCATCGTGGCGACCCCCTTTTAAAGGAACCATGTTCCTAGAAATTAGATGGTTTTTCGCTCCTTAATGGCTACCCCCGGAGATCCATTTGTTTAATAATCACAAAAGATGATTCAGTTGAGCTTCCTTCATGAACATTACCCCTCAATCCACTATTTTGCTGAAAACTTGAATTACCATTGCTTCAGGCTTGGCCCCCAACCTTTTCATATCCTTTCCCCTGGGAAACCGACACCGGCGTTTTCACCGATCAATCATCATAACCCCCTTACTTCCTCCTTTTTCTTAGCCTTCTTTGTTGACAACTCTCTCCCCGCCAAAGATAGCTGAAATACTAATTAACTTTGGATGCATTTTTTCTTTGTCCCCGTTTCGCCCTTGTTTTTTGTAATCAAACAAAAACTCCCCTTTCTTCCCTGAACCCTTTTTTGCCTTGCTGCTCTCCTTCAGGGCTTTTCTCCTTCCTCTTTGTGCTCATAATAAAGTCTTCATCGTCCCTCATTGACCGTCGTTCAATTTCATTTTTTAACTCACACATTCTTTAGTATGTGTCCGGCGATTCTGGAAATCGCAGAACTTTCGGCGGCTCCTTTGATCCGTGGGCTTTTTAAAGGGATTTCTGGCCATTTTGTATCTCCCTTGTGTTCATATACAAAAATCTTCCTTATGACCTCATTAAGGGGGTATAGTTTAGCCCTCTCTCCTGGAACCCCCTTCCCTTCCTAGTCCTCCTTCTTCCTGGAATCGCCACTCCGTCGCCAGCTGGATTGCTTTTTTCGCCTGTTTACTTTCCTGCTTCCTCCCTTAAACCATCCTTTCTATTACAGGATCTGCCAACTTTCTTCTATAAAAATAATTTTGTGCATCCCCGCCTCTAGGTCCGATATGAATTGACGATGTGTTTGCCCACGATTCCCATCCCCTTTTGTGAGTCGCTTGAACAAGCTTGCTGTCGCGATTTATGGTCCACGTTCCTGAAGATTGTACTACCTCTGTCCATTATCAAGAACCTTTGAGTGACTCATTTGCTCCCTGCCTTAGGTTTCACCAAGACTTGTAAGGAACCGCCTACAACTTTGACTCTCACATTTATGTGAGAAAATCATGGGAACCCTTTTCCTACGAAGTGATGATACCCTCCGGAGATTCAGACCCACTCTTGCTCTTCCTCCCAAGGTCGCGGAAAAAGCTCTAAATATGTTGCATCACTCGCTTGTTGCATCGCATGGCAATATGAAACATTGAAGATGATCGTCAGGTCGATTGTCCCTAGATATTTGCCTGTTAGGGCGAAACTAATCTGTGTATTTGTTCAGCGAAAATTGCTTTCGAGCGGCTGCCGAACCAACTGGGTAGTTCTCACCTAGGTCGCCGGCGAAACTACTGGAGCCCCTTTGGCGTTCCTGAACTTGAGGTCTATTTTTTTTGGCGGAGGGGGAGCTTTGCTTTTGACCAATTCCATTTTCAGCAACTAGTTGCTCTGGTTTTGATGCTCCAATTGGAACGCTGCTCAAGATATATAAGCCTCCGCCACGGGATCTTCTTCTTCCACTGCCTTTCTAGTCGAAATCGAGTCTGGGATTTGAGTCGTGTGCGTGGTGTGTACTGATACGTGTTCCAACTTGTTCCCCATATTTCTTGTGATCTCTGGAATCGCCTGGTGGTGGAGGGATTGATATTCTTGAGGGGTGTTATTTCGTCTCCTGCTACCCCAGGATGAGTGGATTCCTTTTCTGGATCCATTTTTCCCTTTCCGAGAGTACGAACACCTGCTTCTACCCTTACTAGCGCGCCAATTGTTCCATACTAGTCGCCTGGCCCAATAGAGTCGAAGGCCCAAATCGCTTGGTCTTATCAGTGTGGTACCTCGTAATCAAAGGGGGAAGTAGTAGTGAGTTCAGGAGTGACTGAGCGATTATAGGAAGAGTAGGGAGGTGAACGGAATCACGTACCATGGAGGTTGTCCGCTGGTAGAAAGAGGTCCACTTCTTCAGAGGAGTCAGAGTTGTATTTATAGTTCCAGCCTCCTTTCTTGGTTGCCAAGTTTCGATCCCAACGTCCGTGCCGACCATGGGATGACGCCATGTCCCCCAATTTGCTGAAACCTCAGGGTTGTTTCAGCCGCCAACATGGGCTTTATTACCTCTTATTGGGCCGCTACCCCCGATCATCAGTGGGTTAAGTCAATGATTGCCTAATCGTTGACTATCCCAAGTCGCCTGTGGGCTTCTTCTCCAGCCCAGAATCGTCGGTCCTGGTACCCATCAGTTTAACTTTAGAATATAAAATTGACAATGAAACTAAAATGAATTCATGAATAAGTCAATTATTTAGTGAATTTTTGAAATCTTCTTAATAATCTTAATGGTAGTACTAGTATGGTATAATTGGTTTTGACACATAGGATAGACCCTTCTCACAAATTTCCACATCATCACTCAATTTTTAAATCAAAATTCAATTATTTCTCTTTTTTTTCATCAAAATTGAATTTCCCAAAATTAAACACGTTATGAATAAAATTATAAGTACTTTAATATTCAACTATAATTATCTTAACATAAACTTCAATATTTAAAAATAATTTTAAATTATAATTTCTTATAAAAATCATTAAATTTGTTTCTAAATACATAAATTTTATTAAAATACCTTTTTAATCACTACAACAATACTAATTCATTTATTATAGTTATATACTTATATTTATAAACTATTGACATGAAAAAATAGTAAACATGATATTTTATAAATCTTGAAAAGATAAATAAAATAATTATTCAATAAAATGTAAACAACTATAGTTAAATGACGATAATATAAATAAATAATTATTAAATACTTGATACTAAATCATCATAGACACTTTTGGATGTATTATGGTGCATAATTTTATAATTTTAAATTATTTAAATTAATATATGAATCTCTGATTATTCAATCGAGATATCATTACAAAATTTATATTTATATTTGAGGGTTTAGGAATTTTGTTCATAAATCAAGTTCGATAATTTGCATATTAGTAAGAATTATTGTTGAAATTTATGAAAGAAGTATATTTATAGCATTGTAGTATTTTGATTAATGAGAAGTAGGGTCCACTAATAACGATTTAATAAAATTATACAGTTATGCATGTTGTGGGTTCAATTGAATTATCAATAGGCTGGACAGTGATTTTTTTCCGGATAATTAGCTGAATTTTATTGCCCAAAACTAGCTACAAGCAAAACTTGTATGCTAGACTACAACCAAACAGTAAGAACTACTGCCCCCCTCACATTCTAACAACAAACTGGAAACCAAACAAATTTCTAACTACACTACTTCTCCCAACTGGACGCCATCCTCAACAAACGACCAAGCTAAACACTAACTTCATTACTACGATTCTAAGTTTCTTATTACGGCTCCACAGAACACCAACTGGATTTTACTCAGTAACTCCCCTGCAGTCAACTCCCTTGATCCAAATGCCCTGCAACACCTTTCCTTCCAGACATTAGCTACCACTACTCTCCATTTCATGATCAGTTTATTCCAAGCAGACTTATTGGTCATATTTATGAACCATTCCAGCTCTCTATTCCAATCCCCATGTCTCCTGTACTTCTTGAATATTTGCTCCTTGATCCAACAGACATAATCACAGGCCCTATAGTATGGTCCCTGGAATCCATACCTATACTGCAGAAGAAACAAGACGCAGCCACATTGAGACCCCATTTTATAAGGATATCATTAAATGTGAGTCTGTTTAAGCAAATCTGCCAACTCATAAAAGAAACTTTGGGATTGTAGGGCCTTTCCAAACTAAATCATTTGTAAATATTATGTACTTAAATATATTCTTTACTTGTGCCATAGTTTTGGTTGGATATTGAGGAGTTACACAAGCTAATTAGTCTCGGTTTGAGTTGAGTTTAATAGGGACATGTTAGTCAAATCGCGTGTAATATAAATTATGAATCCATCCTATTGCAAGCTTATAGGGTCGCTTGGCAATAAATTTTAATCACCTCTAGTGAGATTTGAGTAAAAATTATGGATATATTTTTAGAAATATTTAAGAAAATAATATTAAAAGTTGTAGAAAAAAGAGTTAATAAGGGTCAAGACACTTAATTGGGTTGAAAGCCTTGAGTAACCCGTAATACTTGGGGAAACAAACATAGTATTAATTTGGTCGTGCTAGATGTTCCAACCTATGATTTTGATGACATGTGTATTGATTGCCTAAACCGATTGATGGTGTCGTCTAAAGAAAAAGAATGTGAGTGAAAAAATGTTGGAGATTTTCATGGCATGGCAACGAGAATGTGGTTTAGACAAGGATATGATTTTTGATCCGCCCTTGGAGGCCGTTCAATACAGTGGAGGTTCAACTCGGATGGTCGAACCTGATGGGCCTGGACTCGCCTTGAGCACAGTTAGAGTGTACCTTGCAAGGCGGGTAACAGGCGTTAGGGAGAGTGAGAGTGAGGGCTTGATATGGAATGGGAGAAGAGGATAATAGAGAAGTACCGGGCGTGCGCCCTGTGATGAGGGCGGGCGACCAAAGCCTTTAGCGTGCAGCTTGTGGGCGTGCAGTTTTGGGCGTATGGTCTGAGGGTGTCGTGTCGTCCATTGTGTGGGGGACCTCCTATTTATAGGTCCAAGCTGGCAAGGGCCCTGGTGTCACGTGTCGTCATCCCAACGGCCCGCGAGGGAGGCGCAACAGGGGCCCTTGGATGGGGCCCATCTCGTCGACGGCGTGGGCCGGTGTCAGAGACGTGACTAATTTGACTGACTCTTATGCTGATTCTGACCGGGGCGATTGTAAGGTGTCAAGGCGTGGTGCCCTGACACCGCCCATGCGCCTAGTGGAGGCCTCTGTGGGTTTGGAGGATCTTCTAGAGCCGGGGGCCCATCAATTTTGAATATGTATTATATGATTCTCATCCAATACTGATTTTTCGATTCGCGAAACAAATATAGATTTGTATTTAAATAGGTATAGATTTCTTTCTGATTAAATTTAAATAAGTATAGATATATGTTTGAAATAAAACATATTTGTACTATTCCTCACAACTTCCAAGAAATTAAAATATTATATGACTACCATTCTTAAATAAAATTTCCGACCAATAGGTCGGGTTTAAAACTAGTTATAGTATAATTATAAACTTTCATAAATATTTGGAAGTAAATGAATATGTCAAATTCTCATTTAGCAAAAATAAAACTAATTTTAACTCATATCTAAAAGATCATATGTATGAATCTAATTACATACATTCATCTATATTGATAAGTACAAATTTAATTACATACATACATTTATATTGATAAGTACGAATCTAGTTACATACATATATCATAAATACAAATCTAATTATATACACACATCTACATTGGTACATGTAAATTTTTTTCCTAGCCAATTCACAATGTGGCTCCGCCACTGTCAGTGGGTTAGATTGGTTTGCTGGGTTAAGTCTTTGGTGAATCAAGTGACATGGCACGGGAACGTGGAAAAAATGGTTAAGTTGGCATGATGATATCAGCACTTAACAGAGAATTTAGACAAAAATTTGACGAAATCACCACAATATTACAAACTCTATAGATTAATGACTAATGTGTTACAAACTCTAAATATATGTTACAAACCCTAATGACCAAAATGAATAATAAGCCTCACCACTACCACCAAAGAAGAATGAGAGAGAATAAGAAGAAGATATATATTACAGAAGCACTAAAGTCACGCAGATTGCAGATGCAGTGCACCTCCTGAGTCCTTATTCGTCACCTGCCTGCCACCGCCCTCTCCTAATCTGTTCACCAATTCCAATGTATTCAAAGTTCACACTTCAAAGCTAACATTTCAAAACAATACCAACTAATTATAATAATAATAAAAGAAACGGCCGCCACCCCCACTTTACGGCTTCTGTCTTTCTCTCTCTCCCAAAATTCAATTTCCATAATATCATATTTTTTTCACTTTCACTTTCTGTTTCTTTCAAAACCTTCTACCATGAGCAAGAGCAAGGTTTTCAGAATCGGATTGGGGTCGAGTCGGCAAGATCAAGTATTCAGGGTTTAATGGTTTAACTGGGATTTGACCATTTGCATACCGTGATTAAACCGTTTTGATTATTAAATAAATAAATAAATATAGTTGAGCCAGACCAACCAAGTTTTTAAATAAACCGGATCAAACTAGAGGTATAGAGAGTTTAAAATATTATGTAAATAAATTACCATTAATAATTTTTATGTTATAACCTATCAATTTAAGACTATATATGGCATTTTCCATAAATTAAGGACCAAAACATAATAAGCCTATATGGTATATAATTAAAAAACCTTAATCCCACCTCCTTCGTTTACTTTTCCGTCCCAGCTCCCTCGCTTCTTCTATTCTTCTTCTACTATTATTCTTCTCTTATTCTTCTTGATCGAATCACTGACAATGTAATATTGGAGAGGAAGAAGTAGGCAATGATCAACTGATCGAACGACGGAGTGCGGGAGAAGAGGGTATGAGCGACTGAACGGCCTCCGGCTCCGGGACGGCGTTGGCTCAAGGAAGAAGAAAAGAGGTTGCGTCGACTGAAGGAAGAAAGAAGAGCCGACGTCGACTGAAGGAGGACCGGCCGACGATGTCGATTGAAGGAGGAGGCGACGACCGATTGAAGGAAGGTAGAGCAGCTCTGGTGACCTGATCGGAAAGAAGAACCAAGAAAGTGAACTGAAGATAGAAGCTTTCCGCACTGTGCGATGCGATAATTGGATTCTAATTTCAAATTTTGTTTTTATAATTTCCGTGAAAATCAAAACGCACCATTTTCGTTAAGGGTCTGACCGGGTGCTATGTTAAGGACGGACCGACCGATTTTCCGGGTTGAACCGGTCAGACGACCGGTTTAACTCCATGTCAGAAAGCCGGGGCCGTTTTCGGTGAGAAGGCTAGTTCAAGGTCGAATCGGTCAGACCGGCCGGTCCGATCTGGCATTGACAACCCCGACCATGAGTCATGACTCTTCCTTCCTCTTTATTATTTAACCTACCCATAGGGTTGGGTTGACTTAGCTGATGTGGCAATGAGTGATGTGGAAGTAATTACTAAATTGGCTTAGTGATATCAACACTTATGAAAAAATTGGACGAAGATTTAACGAATTGCCCAAATTATTACAAACCCTATAAGTTAATGATGACTAGATTACAAATCAAAATTTATAACCAGTTTGTTATAAACCCAAAAGTTTATGACTAAATAGCACAATAAGCTAAGCTTTAATATACACAAGACAAAAAACGACTGAGTTGTAATTAATATAGATATTAAATATTAATTATGGTATACTGAACAAGCTAAACCATATACCACAATTCTCTCCTAAGTAATTTTAGTCTAATCTTAGATATCATAAACAACAATAGTTTATATTAATCCAAATATAATATATTGTTAGAACTTAGAAAATACAACCACATTCAAGATCACAACCACTGCTACAATTAGTGCTTCCCTCAGCTTCCTAAACTTTCACTGTTTTTTCACCTCTAGTAAGTTGACGGCGGCGACCTATCTGATGATGCCGCCACTCTTCCGTTGGTCGGCGGCCACATCATCTGTGCTGGCGGCGATCTCCTCGACGGCATCGCTCTGTAGTTTGGCGGCCATATCATCTCTGCCTGCAAATTCCTCATAGGCTGCTTATTAGTTCCTGAAGCCGGCGAAGTTGGTGTTATGTCTCCCCACATAATCTCTTGTCCACCACTCACCGCCGCCGTCCTTGAAGACGAATCCGGCCTTGACCATATAACTTCACTACCCAAATTCCCACTGTACACCTGATGAATCCCACCACCATCTCCCGACGAATCTCCTCCTCCTCCACACGACGGAGGCGCCTCCCCACCGCCACCAGAAGCCGCCGGCGACGACTTCCTTTCTCCACCGGATCCGGGGCTCCTACCTTCCACGTCATCACCGGAAGGAAGCCTATGGAAGGTTGGGTTGTTGAAGGTCGCCCCAATGATAAAAACCGTCCCCGCCGCCAACAAGCTCCCGTCGACAATCCCGCCAACGATCTGGCCTTGTGGACCGGCAAGAGATATGGTGAAGGTATGGGAACATGGGTGGATCCTGTAGGGAAGAAAGTTGCGGAGAGGGAAAGGATGTCGAATCGGCCGTGGAAGGTGATGGTGGCGCCAGGGTGGTGGAAGGGTGACGGAGGGTGACGTTAGCTACTGTACCAGATCCGGTGAGGATGCAGAGGGCGATGCTCTTCCGGCGGCAGAATCTGGTTACGGAATCGAGGACGTCGGAGCCGGCGGGAACCTCGAGGATGTAAGGGGACATGGGTGGGTCAGAAGGGTCGCGAGTGATGATTACTGGTGGCTTGGGCTTGTTTTTGGAACCTGGAGGACGGCCTCTGGGGCGACGGGCGACTTCGATGGTAGCGCCGTCGCTGGAATTGGGTTGATCGGAAGAAGGAAGAGGAGGGGTGGAACGGCGGGAGTCATGGTGAAGGAAGGGATGATGGTGGTGGCCGTGGGGATGAAGCTTGGAGAAGAGATTATGATTACTAGTACTATTTCTATTGTTGTTAGGCTCATGCTTTGGATGATGATGATGATGATGATGATGTGGTTGTTGTAGAAATTCTTCTCCTTTCATTGTATGTGTATATTTTGCCGTTTTGGGAATGGGAATTTTAATTTGATTAAATCTGTGGGTTGGAGAAGGAGGAGGAGGAGAGTTTTAAATTAGTATTGTTGGAGAGGTGGGGGCATGGGGATAGAGAGGGGGAATGTATCTTTGATTCTTTCAATTTTCAATTATATAAACAAAACAAAAAAAATAACAAAGGATATATATGATATGATTGATGAGCTGATCTGATCTGATCAGAGAAAAAGGATAGGAGGAATGGACTGGGAAACGAAGTAAGGAAGAAGATTTTAGAAGCTCCTCTTCTTACTGTTCCGTGAGAGACAAACACAATTCTTTATTCCTCTGTCTCCTTTGGTTTGCGGCAGTTCGGCTATTGATCTGAGAGAGTGTGAGCCGTCAGATTCAATCTGAAACAATCTTACGGTTGAAAAATATAAAATTAAAACAAGGGCAAAATTGAAAAACACAAGTTATTAAATAGGGGCTACTTTTGAGGAGAGGAGATAAGCGGAAAACATTTTGGAAAAGACGTCTGACAACTTCTCAAGGAAGTTTTCATTTTTTTACTTTTTTTTTAAACAATTTTATATATACTTTTTATTTCCCATACTTTTATATTAATGTATATAACTAATTCTAGAATGATCAAAATGATTTTTCTCATTCACAAATGTTGTTTGTTTTGATTTTTCGAATCTAATGACATTAATCTTGATATGTTTTATTCAATTTTTTAAAGAAATTTTTCGAACTTGCACCTTGGTATTATGCCCGACTTATGATACCAAATTTTCATAACTTGAGATAATGTTGATGTAAAATGAAAGAGACAATGTGTTATAACTTAGTTATAAAATAATCAATGACTAAATTTTATTCCTAACATGTTTTCTTCTTCTATTACATGATTATTTCATTATTTCTTGTTTATTCTTAATAATTTCTATGTCAATATTTTGTTATTGTTAGGTCCTCTTTATGCCATTGTTATGGACCTTTTATGTCATTATTATGTTTCTTTTATGACATTATTACATACATATAACAGTAACATAACATTTTGAAGTTTTTGATTTATGTGTATAACTTATACAATTGTGTAGATGAATTGTTAGGTCCTCTTTATGCCATTGTTATGGTCTTATTATGTCGTTATTATGTTTCTTTTATGACATCATTACATAAATATAACATACATATAACGCTAACATAACATTTTGAAGTTTATGGTTTCTGTGTATAACTTATACATATGTGTAAATGAAGTACAATGCATCAACACGTGAAACTTTACAAGAAATTTTATGGTCTGTTGTTGTTATTTGTAAATGAATAGTCATATAATAGTTTTGAGGAAAACATAGAGATATATACAAACACATATACATTGTACAAACAATGGTATATTCGAGTTATAATCCATCTTCAACAAAAATACATATCAATAAACAAAACATCATCATATGTAGGTGTCTCTTTGATTACTTCTTAGTTGACTTTGTCGTATTTGTATGAATCTTCTTTTTTTTTCCTGCTTCTTCTTCTTTTGCACCTGTCAAGACATATATAACAGATGCATATTAGTCATATAGCATACATATAATAGTTTGACAACACATCATACATAGAACCATTATAACACATTGATGACACTCGAATTGACGTGATTATCAGCCTCATTTAAGCGACATTTCTTTGCTTAAGACATTGTTTTTAGGGTAGAATGGCGAATAATCAATTGATTGCCCTATCTCATGCCACTTGTGTTACCGTGGCCCGTTTCGGGTCTATTTGATGGTTTTCTAGTGTTTTTACGTAAGCACAGGTTTTTGCCGTCAAATAAAGTAACCATGGATGTGTCTGAAGCATTGGAACCTCGAGGAATTGAACCGGAATCGGTCAAAGAAGCCATTCAAAGTCGAACAAATTCTGCCCAGTTCATACACATATTTTCGGCGAAACTACCCTTTGGTTTTCGCCGAAAATGGAAGAAGAAACCACTGGCCGATTGAGAGGAAGATTTCGGCGAAGATACCATGGAGATTTCGCCGAAACCGTAGGAAGGAATCAACCGATTCAAGTATGAAGAAATTTTCGCCGAAATCCCTTCACTATTTTCGGCGAAAATTCCAGTTGAATTCATGAGAATATCGGGTTGGTATAAATAGAGAAATCGGGCCCATCACTTAATAGACATCACTTTTTGACAACACACAAAAAGAACGACGAGAGAGAGAGACAGGAGGAGTAACAAGAGTTCGAGGAGCAGGAACGGATCGTGACGCCATCCATCCATCTCAGAGAGCCAGGGTTAGGAGTTGAAGATTCAGCAGATTGAAGCTGTCAGGAAGCATCGAAATTAGGTTTTACAGTTCTTATCTGTCTTCCTACCTGAGATGTATTCTTTGTCTGCCTTCGACTCTTCTGGATTGGATATGAGTAGCTGAACTTGTGTAACTTAGATTAGATGAACCCTAAGTGACCCAGGGCTTAAAGCGGTCACGGATCGGCGGTGATTAGATTCGAAGTTCATTCAGTTTCATCTTGCATGTTTGATTTGTTCTTTGTTTTCTGTGTTTCTTGTCTGGTTTGGCCACCTAGATTAGATTCTTGTTAAGCTAAGGATAGAAGCGAACGCTCGCCTTACTTTAAAACATCAAATCGAACAATCAACCTTATAATTGGAGTGTGCCTTTCGTAGGAACCAATTAGGGTTGATCCATTGCTAGAGTAACTCATTAATCACTAGAATTTGCACCAATTAAGTTAAGTCGTTGCGAGAGGCGACCGTACCCGGGCGGCTAATTAATCGTGGTAGCTAGATCGGATAGAGCGAACGTTCGCCAGTCTTAAACCTAAGGGTCAGGAGTTATGATGGTGTCTGTGAACTGAATGAACTAGATTCAAAAATCGCTGGTCTGTGACTGTCGTTGCCTTGGTGATCTAAGGGGGATTCGAAATCTAAGCTTGTCTGTCATCTTTCTAGTCAATTAATCAATCTTCAATCTTTCTTCGGTTTAATTTTCATTTCTTCTTATTTTTGCATTCTTAGTATAGAAGCCGTGGAACTCACACCACGCACAACTTGTGTTTGAACTTGAATTAAAACTGTCAACTCCCTGGAGTAAGGAAGTAGAGGAAACCCCTGGAATACGATCTGCTATAGCCTTTTATTAGCATTAGTAGTTATTTGGTTGAACGCATCACAACGACACGTTCATCACACATAAATAACACTTCCGTATGATATGCATAACACGTACGAGAACAAATATCATATAACTTAATGACATTACATATATCATGGACGAGAGAGAGAAAACATGCATATATAACAAATGTATTATACATTTAACATTGTGTATAAAATGAAGATAAACCATCAATATTGAAGACGCAAAACAACAACATACAAATGTGGTATGGGAGACAAAAAAACAACAATATACAGATCTGGTATGGGAGACACAAAACAACAACATATATCTAGTATGAGAGACATAAAACAACAACATACAGATCTGGAGCATGTATAACTTGAGATTTTGTTTCAAACTTGATAGATCTAGATTTTCTTGTAAAGAACGATAAAGGTTAATATGATTCAAAGTTGAAGTTCGTGTTGAAATTTATTCTTAATGCATCAGAGGATAGAGAACCATGAAGAAACTAGGGCAGAAAACATACATGTAACATAAATATACTAGACATATAACATGCATAACGTGCGTACTAGCAATATATTAGACACGAAACAACATAGATAAGTATATAAGTACCATTTTCGTCGAAAAGGAGGGCTCCTCTTTGCTAACTTTTCTTTGGGTTTCTTCTGAATAGCTTCATGTTTCGTCTTGGATAGATTTTTCTTCTTTGGTGTAGAGTTTGAGCTTGAACTTACCTTCTTTGTAATGGTGGAGGTTGAGTTTGAGCCATAAAAATGGTGGTGTTGTGTGGAGAAGAAGAAGAAGAAAGTTAGAGAGAAGGGAGAGAATTAAGTGAGAGAAACTTTCTGATTTTGAAAGTGAGAGAGAGAAGAAAATTTTTGGTCTTTTATGTATAATAAAATAATATTTTGAATTTGAAAATAAATAAAAATAAAATAAAGTTTGAAAAGTTCCCCACTACCCCCGGATAACCCTCAGCCATTGGATTCTATTTCCAGCCGAAACACGATCTCAGCCGTCCGAAGCTTCTCTCAGATCAATCTCAGAGAATGGGCTCTTAGAGCCATAGCGAAATTGGGTTTGCGGACCAGCGATCCATGTCAGACTTTAGACCTATTAGTCTTTGTAACGTCACCTACAAGACTCTCACAAAGTGTAATACTAATCGTCTCAGGGGTTATATGGCTTGTCTGCACTCATCCTTCTCAAATGAGTTTCATCCCTGGCTTTCATATAACTTATAATATTCTGATTGTTCAAGAAGTGTTCCATACTCTTTCTATGGGTAGAGGAAGGCTGCCGTCTCTAGTTATCAAAGTTGAGATCTTTCCAAGGCTTATGACAAGATTGAGTGGAGCTTCGTGTGTGATTCTTTAACCCGTGCAAGCCTTCCTATTGAGCTCATCAATGTTATCATGAGCTATATCTCTTACCCCTCCTTTCAGGTGTTGTGGAATGGGTGTTGTTCAGATTCTTTCTCACCTTCTAGAGGTTTTACGACAAGGCTGCTCTCTCTCACCTTACCTCTTTACTCTCGATATGGAGCATCTCAGTCAAATGATTAATTCAACAGTCTTTTAGGATTACTGGAAACCGTCCTGCCACGTTAAAAATGGGGTGCCTCTGTCCCATGTGTTCTTCGCTGATGATTTGGTTTTTATGGGGCATGCCAGCAGAGAGCAAGCTCATATTCTTAATCATTTTTGTGAGGCCTCGGGTCAGACTGTGAATAAGGAGAAATCAAGGGTGTTCTTCTCCTCCAAATCGGACATGAATACTTCTAGAGTTGTGTCTAAAATTTTGGAGATTGCGGCTACTCAAGACTTGGGGCACTGTCTGGGTGTTCGTCTCATTCATGGAAGAATTAATCGGTCTACTTATGAGTATGTTCTTGCTAGGATGGATAGCAAACTTGCGGGTTGGAAAGCTCATAACCTCTCTCTGGGCGAAAGAGTGACTTTGCCTTCCTCATATCTTAATGTGATTCCCTCTTATGTTATGCAAACTACTTCTCTTCCAACTTCTACTTGTGATGGGATTGATAGAAAAATCCATAATATCAATTAGGAGACTATCTACAAACCTAAAAGGATTGGGGGGGGGGGGGGGGGGGGGGGGGGGGGGGGGGGGGCTCAGATCTCAATAAAACTTTTCTCATGAAAATTGTTTGGGGGCTGTTGATTCGACCCAATGATTAAGAGATTAAGATACTTAAGATCCTTGACCCAAAGATCATTGGAAGATTTTAATCGCGTTACGAACAAGGTTTTAATCGAGTCAGAAATACATGAGGCCGCCGGTGAAGATTTGGATAGTGGATAGGTAAGGGACGTAGTGCTGAACTAATGTCTCACAGCTGGTGCACCGACATGGGCACTTCGGCGTCGTACGCGCTCCATTCCTCGTAGCAAATCTAGAGATCGACCAGCGTGAAGTACTCCACCATTCTCACTCCCATGAATGCCATAGCGGAGTTCAGGTTCCTAATCTCCCACTTCGCAACAAGGAAACACAAACCCAATCCGTCATTTTCAATGTTGAATAGTGGGCAGAAGCTAGAAATTGGAATTGATTGAAGGAAATAGAGACTGTGAACAAATAAACCTTTGGCACGAAATGTGATTCGACAACATGGATTGTGAAATTGAGGAACTGATTCAAGACAAGAGAGGAAATCTGAGTTACTCTTTACCAATTCTCGGAAAACAGTGACTGACCTAAATGGAGGAATTCTATTCTACATGAAAGGACCTATTTTCGAGCCGATAAAAAAAATGATGAGAACTAAAATAAATGGTGTTAGCCCCTATTATATATTGTGCACCGCGACGTAACCCCATGTAAAAATGAAATAAGGTGAATGGTGCATAGGAAAACAATCAATCGACCAGAACACCAACAAAGTCTAAAACACAACTTTAAATCGTTATCATAATACGGAACGATACCATGTTGTCACAGTTATTAAATATTATAATATCGCAACACTAAAGTCCTGTTACGTGCTCGTGGAGAGAGAGTGGGGTTAATTATCATTTGCTTTCATACATTAGTTGTTATTTGTTTCGGATATTAGTCATCGGCCATTATTATTATTTTATTAGCTAGTTAATCGGTGGGAGTTGGGGTTTAATTAGGATTCATGTTGCAGTAGATGAGTATAAAACCTTGTTGGGAGATTACGGAAGGAATTAAGCAAGAATTATATCTGAAATACTTTTCTCTCGTTCTCATCCTTTCCTCCCTCGAAACCCTAATCTCTTCTCTTCTTCTTGTCTGATTTCTCTAACGTGGCTTCGTCGCATCTTAAAAGCTTCGAACACTTTTACTTTAACCCACTATTCATCACGACGCGCTTTACTTCGCTAGAGAAGGCCACCGGCTCGCACCCAACGAACGAGCAAACTCCTTGGGGAAGTCGGCGGTGGCGTCGTCCCGAGCCAGTCGTCACTCGTCAGACGACGGCACGTAACACATTGGTATCAGAGCCGGTCGACTCAAAGGATTTCATGGACGAACGTGTGGGGCAGCTGGAACGTGGACTGGATGGAGTTCGACAATCAATTGTTGAGCTCACGCAGCGAGAACAAAACCCGGAAGGCTTCGTCAGATTGACGGCGCAATTGGCTATGATGCAAGAAGGGCTCGCCGCCATAAATGCTCGATTGGACCGACTAGAGCAAAGGAATGAACAAGGAGGGATTTTGGGTCCTTATGGAGGAGGAGGAGGAAATCGGCCGCAAGAACACCGCGTGAGAATTGACTTCCCCAAGTTCGTAGGAGGAGAAGACCCGACTACATGGGTATGTAGGGTTGAACAATTCTTCGAGTACTACCATACCAATGAAGCCGATAAAGTACTTCTTGCCTCGATTTATATGGAAGGAGAGGCTCAGTTATGGCTCCAAGTGTTGAAGGAGCAAGGTGCTATCACATGGGATCAGTTGAGGACAGGTGTTTTTTCTCGTTTTGGACCGACGCGGTTCGAGAGCCCTTTTGGCGAGCTCACCAAGCTGCAACAAAAGGGGACGGTCAGAGAATATCAAACTGAATTTGAAAGGCTGTTAGTTAGAGCTGGACAATTAGCTCCTGAGCAACAAGTGGCGTGCTTCATTAGCGGTTTAAATAAGGGGATAAGGACGGAGGCTCAAGCCGGCCAACCCGAGACCCTCTCGGCCGCTATTGGACTTGCCCGGTTATTTGAGGAAAAGTTGGCATATATGGGTCCTACTCCAGGTCAGAGACCTGCCCCGGCGGAGGCTCAATCCTGCCGAGATGAGAGAACGTAGAGAAAAAGGGCTGTGCTTCAATTGCGATGAAGTATTCGTTCCGGGACACCGATGCAAGAAACTATTCCTGATCGAATCTATAACAGAAGGAGAGCTCCACGAGGTTGATTTGGAGAAGGGCGGAGGTGCAGCTTACCTCTCGATCTCGCTAAATGCCATGACTGGAGTCGAAACCCCAGAGACGATGAAGCTAAGTGCTACTGTTAATTATCATCAACTCAATACAATGGTGGATACGGGAAGCAATCACAATTTTCTGAGTTTACGGATGGCAAGGAAGTTAGCACTTGTTCCTGATAGCAATACGCAATTTACAGTGACTGTGGGGAATGGAGAGGAAATGCAAAGCCCTGGATGTTGTCCAGGAATGGTAGTTCAAATACAAGGAATGTATTCTAGAATTGACCTGTATATCCTCCCTATTCCACAATACGATTTAATCCTCGGAGTTCAATGGTTGCGCCAACTAGGTCCTATTAATTGGGACTTTCAGATGTTAACTATGGATTTTTATTGGATGGGAAAAATGGTGCAGCTACGAGGTAACAAGACACCCGACTCACGAATAACGAATGAGTACGACATGGTACGTGAGGTAAAAAGGGAAGGTCAAGGGTATGTGTTATACTTGCTAGACGCGGAGGATGTCGGGATTGCTAGCATGGGACGAGAAGTCGAGTCGGACCTAGCTCGACTATTGGACAGCTACAATGATTTATTTGTTGAACCGAAAGGGTTGCCGCCAAGCAGAGAGGAAGATCATCGCATTCCCCTGGGACCCAATAGTAAACTGATAAATTCGAGGCCTTATAGATATCCACATTATTTGAAGGAAGAGATTTCAAAATTGGTGCAGGGAATGCTTGAAACTGGAATTATACGACACAGTCGAAGTCCATACTCTTCGCCGATTTTAATGGTAAAGAAACATGATGGGTCATGGCGAATGTGTGTTGATTATCGAGCGCTCAACCAAATCACAATTAAGGATAAATTTCCTATACCGGTAATTGACGAGTTGCTCGATGAATTGTATGGAGCTTGTTATTTCACTAAGCTGGACCTTCGTTCGGGATACTATCAAATCAGGGTGGTGAGCGAGGATATACCAAAGACAGCTTTCCGGACACACCAAGGACATTACGAGTTCCTCGTAATGCCATTCGGCCTCACCAATGCTCCATCTATGTTTCAATCCTTAATGAATGAGGTACTCAGACCACTACTCGGCCGATTTGTTCTTGTATTTTTTGATGACATTTTGATATATAGTCGTACAAGGGAAGAGCACCTAGAGCACTTGGCAAAGGTGTTCTGTATACTACGTGCTAACCAACTATTTGTCAAGAAAGAAAAGTGCTCATTTGCAACAAAAGAAGTACACTACCTCGGGCATATTATTTCGGAGAAGGGAGTTGCGGCTGATCCTGAAAAAATTAAGGCGATGACAGATTGGCCACAACCGAAGACAACGAGAGCGCTACGAGGTTTTCTTGGACTTACAGGTTATTATCGCAAATTCATCCAGGGTTACGGAACCATTGCTAGGCCGCTCACACCCATGCTGAAAAAGGGTGGGTTTGAGTGGACCGAGGAAGGGCGTGAGGCATTCGTTCGACTCAAAGAAGCTATGACTTCTGCCCCAATACTGCGATTACCTGATTTTGGGCAGCCATTCATAGTAGAATGCGATGCTTGTGCAAATGGAGTAGGTGCAGTATTAATGCAAGAAGGAAGAGCAATAGCATATTTCAGCCAAGCGATCCAAGGCAAGTCACTCTTGTTGTCCGTATACGAAAAGGAAATGTTGGCCCTAGTTCTAGCTGTCAGACGTTGGCGCCCCTATCTGCTTGGCCGCCGATTCATCATACGGACTGATCAGCAGAGCCTAAAGTACCTTCTGGAGCAGAAAATAACTACTCCAATGCAAGAAAGATGGTTGACGAAGCTCTTGGGTTATGATTTTGAAATAGAATATAAAAAAGGAAGGGAGAACAAGGCGGCCGATGCACTATCTCGCAAGTTTGACAAAGGTATGTTTGCCATCTCAACTCCAGTGGCTGATTGGGTGCCAACGATATTAGAAGAGGTTCAGGGGACAGAAGCTTTAACGACTTTAAGGGATCGATGTCTCGAGGGCAGCCTCTCCGACGAATTGGCAGTGAAGCATGGGATATTATTTCGCAAAGGGAGGATATATTTACCAAAGGACTCTACTTTGGTGACTACTATCATACAAGAAATGCATGATGCCACGCATGAGGGTCTCCACAAGACTTTACAGAGAATCAGAGAAGTATTCTATTGGGATGGCATGAAGGAAGGGGTGCTTAAGTTTATTAGGGAGTGTGCAGTATGCCAAGCAAACAAGGCTGTGTTGCTCAAACCGGCAGGATTGTTGAACCCGCTAACAATACCAGAGGAGGTGTGGCGTGACATATCCATGGATTTCGTTGAAGGGTTGCCGAAGTCGGGAGGGAAGTCGACAATACTCGTGGTGGTGGACCGTTTGTCTAAAATGGCTCATTTCATCGCGATAGCTCATCCCTACACCGCCGCTAGTATAGCAAGGGTATTATTTGAACAAGTGCTGAAATTATATGGGTTGCCAACCTCTATAGTTTGCGATCGAGATCCGACGTTCACAAGCTGATTTTGGAAGGAGTTGTTCCGTTTACAGGGTGTTCAATTCAATTTCAGCTCGGCATACCACCCGCAAACAGATGGGCAAACCGAAGCTGTTAATAAGACCCTAGAGATGTACTTGAGGTGCTTTACTGGAGGACGACCAAAAGAGTGGGGACAATGGTTGGCTTGGGCGGAGTATTGCTACAACACGAGCCTGCACTCGACGATTGGTCGAACCCCGTACGAGGTGGTGTACGGGAAGAAACCCCCGACGATTTTAGCATATGTTCCGGGAATGACACAAGTTGCTTCAGTTGACGAGGCATTAAAATAAAGGGATGAGCTCTTAAAGGATGATAAAAGGTGATTTACCAAGGTCGTATTCCACGGGGTCCTCTCATAGGCCAATACTCACACTTCTCATAGACGGTCTAAACATTTGAAATTGGATTGGTTCGAAAGAGAAATTCAGCAACAAAGGTAAAGGAATGCAATACTAACAAAGACTAAGCAAAATAGAAAGATGGTTCAAATCAAAGACAAAGGGCTCTCTTTGGTGGGTAGTTTCATCATGCTCAAGATGACTAATTGAACAAACAAGCCAATTAAGATCGAGTTTGCATTCGGATGACCATGCATTTCACTTCTATAGACTCAATGCACTCTCGTAGCATCTAATCCCTATCCTAATACCACTCAACTTAGGCTCTCGCTCTCAAGCTAAGTGAAAAAAGGATGCATTCTAAGTGTTTGATGAAATGCCAAGACACAAGACCCTCTCTTAAGACTGACCACAAGGCTAGGCACAACACTCTCATATCAATGCCCTAACACTAAGAGATTCACCAAAAAAAGCCTTTTCAAACTCAATTGAATGAAAATCCACATGCACACCAAGTGTTCGATAAAATGCCCAAGAGAGAAATCAAGTGAAAATGGTTGAAATAAGATGATCTAATCTCTTAGAACACACTCACTTCAATCCCTAGACCTACAATCTATGCAATCCAAGCACTCTCATGCATCAAATCACAATGAATGGACCAAATTAAGCAAACATGGCATAAAATGGCATTAAGAACAAGTCTAGGAATCATCCTCATACAACCAAGATCAATCATGGCAAGTTCTATACAATCATCTCTCTATCATAGCATAACTAATCTACCCATCCAAGATGAACCCTAGAAACTCAGCCACACATGGCCAAGGGAGTAAAGAGAAAAGAAGGAAGAATGGTCACCAAGAACACCATGGATGAATCCTTGAGATGATCTTCACTTCTCCACTTGTGAGCACTTCTCCCAAGGTTTGTTGGCTTCAATCCTAGCTCCAATGGCTTCAAATTGCTCCAAAAACGTGTTCTAGGGTTTGAGGGTTCGTGGATATGTGTTTGGGGTTCAAGAGATGTCAATGAATTTTCCAAAATGGCCAAAAATAAGAGTATTTATAGTGCAGGGGACAGTGCACGGCGTGCACCCCTGCACGGCGTGCACCCCTGCACTCTGTAGAAAGCTCGATTTTGCGATGCTCATATCTCCCTCGTCCGGACTCCAAATGACCTCCCGTTTGCTCCTATGCGCTCCTTGTCATCCGTAATTTGATGCCATAACCTGAAAATGCACAGAGGCAACTCCAATAGCCCACGAATTTGGCTCCAAAGTGGCAACCGGACAACAAAATGACACTTTGCACAAAACTTCAATAAAAGCATATAAGTCATGTCATTTCACGAATACACACGGGCGTTTCATAGGTCATTCATAAGCTTAAAATGCACTAATTAAAGTCACATCAAAGGAGCTAAGGGTCCGAGTTCGAAAGGCACAAGAGCGGATGACCAAATATTATAATGCAGGTAGGACTGAGAGGAGCTTTGCACCTGGAGATTGGGTTTACGTCAAACTACAAGCTTACATGCAATCTACCATGAGAGGTACCACTTTCAACAAATTGGGGCCGAAGTGGTATGGACCTTACCAAGTTGAGTCAACCATTGGCGAGAGGGCATATAAGCTACGGCTACCTGGTTGAAAAAGAGTGCATCCCGTATTCCACGTGAGCTGCCTGAAATTAGCAAGAGGAGACGTCTCGCAACTCAACCCAGCTCACCTACCAGAGATCGCAGAAAATTGATCGGAGCCCGTGGCGGTGTTGGAACGAAGGCAACAACGTGGGAGAGAAGAAGCCCTTATCCATTGGTCTCACATGACACCAGCTGACTCGACATGGGAGGATTGGCAGGGTATACAACAACAATTTCCGGATGTTCTTGAGGACAAGAACTCTCCGTAGAGGGAAGGAATGTTACGTGCACGTGGAGAGAGAGTGTGGTTAATTATCATTTGCTTTCATACATTAGTTGTTATTTGTTTCGGATATTAGTCATCGGCCATTATTATTATTTTGTTAGCTAGTTAATCGGTGGGAGTTGGGGTTTAATTAGGATTCATGTTGCAGTAGATGAGTATAAAACCTTGTTGGGAGATTACGGAAGGAATTAAGCAAGAATTATATCTGAAATACTTTTCTCTCGTTCTCATCCTTTCCTCCCTCGAAACCCTAATCTCTTCTCTTCTTCTTGTCCGATTTCTCTAACGTGGCTTCGTCGCATCTTAAAAGCTTCGAACACTTTTACTTTAACCCACTATTCATCACGACGCGCTTTACTTCGCTAGAGAAGGCAACCGGCTCGCACCCAACGAACGAGCAAACTCCTTGGGGAAGTCGGCGGTGGCGTCGTCTCGAGCCAGTCGTCACTCGTCAGACGACGGCACGTAACAAGTCCATACTATTATTATGAAAGTACTAGTATTAGTGGAAATAATAATATTGGTGGAAATAATAGTATTGGTGTAGTAGATGTTCAATCACAACTCAATGGAGGATTGTTTGCTTTCTAGATAAATTCCGGAGGCTCCATGAATAAAGAAAATTGGCTAGGAAAATTATGAAGATCGATTGAAGGTTAAAATAACATTGTCGGCAAGAGGGTTTTATTTGATTTAGTATTTGCTGGAAAACACTAAGATCATATTTGGTAAGGGTGATCAAGTTTGATTGCATACAATTATTATAATATACTACTATAATTGCTACACACACTAAATCATATCATATAACAGTCGGATTAATTACATTAATTATGTCGGATTAATTACATTAATTACAAGGAAATCAAATCATATCATGGAGGGTTGAATCCAATGGGTGAAAATAATTATGTAGTGATGACATAAAAAAATATTATGTCATCTTACAAAAGTCCGTAAAAAAGCACTATAACTCAACAATGACGCCTTCTTCTTCGGCAATTTTTTCGGTGACAAAACCTAAGTTTTGTCACCGAGACAAAATCGAATCCTACCCATCCATCAAATATCTATTTATTGCCGAAA
This sequence comes from Linum lewisii, assembly GCA_034768395.1. NCBI lineage: Eukaryota > Viridiplantae > Streptophyta > Magnoliopsida > Malpighiales > Linaceae > Linum > Linum lewisii. The sequence continues at coordinate 74,825,929 of CM068296.1, read as the reverse complement.
TATTGTTTTAATGATTTTTTTTTATTATCCTTCCATATTTTGTGCCTTTATTATCTTATCAACATTAATTTTTATTTTACAATTAATGTAGATAATAACTTGGGTTGGTTACCCAAATCATCACTGAACTATGACCAAATAACCTGCCAGCCATCGAACTTGGAAAATTACCTAGCAATCACTGAACTTCGGCCAATTATCCTAGTAGTCACTACCGTCTACGAACATCTAAAATTCCATTAGTTTGCCTATGTGGCGATGACAAGTCAATTACCATGTCATTTAAATATGCCACATCAAATCCTATCTACCCAAAATCAACTCAAGCACCCAACCCGATTACTCAATCAATTTTTAACCCAATTACCCAAACCAAACCAAACCAAACCATCATCACCCAACCAATTTCTCCGTCGGCGATGACAAGGATCAGAAACTTGAGGGGTTTAGGAATTGGAGCTCATTCACCGAAGCTGCTCCACCGTCCCAACGTCTTTTCCATTCACCGGAGTTCATTTAGGAATTGGGTTTATGATTTGGAACTATTGGAGAGTAGGTACTAGAACATAATAGAAGTAGCTCTTACGAGTTCCAAGCTTTCCTAGGTTTTGGATTTTTTTCAGATTTCCCCACGCCCCTCAATTCCGTTTCCCCCAAATTCTCAACTATAAAACCTCTCTCGCCATTACCTGTTCCTATTCCCTTGTGTTCGGCTTCTTCCTTTTCTGTATACGTGGCAACAACTTTCAGCCATTCAAGCCTGCCCTGCCTCCCGTGTTTTTACCAGGTACACAAACGATGATATTGTCTTATTATTAGGATTCCCTTTGGATTCTGTTATGCTCAATTGGATCAATTACCGATGGAAAGGTTTGAATTCTTGGCTTGGCAGAAATGTTATACAGATCCATTAATTTGTGGGTTCCAGCTCATCTCTTCTTCGGCATTTGGTCAACTTTTCTATTTGAAGTTCATTCAGTCCAGGATGGAAGAGGTAAGTTCCAAGCTTTCCCAGGTTTTAGAACATAATAGTTCCAAATCAGATTGAGAGAGTTTGACACCGGGGATTCAGATTCATAGGTCTCTTCATCTCGGTGGTAACGCGTTCGATGGTCCGTTGCCACCGCAATTGGGTTCTTGACTCAACTTGAATGGATTAGATTGGATACAATTTGAAGGAGGAGCTTGGGAATCTCACTCAGTTGCAGTTGCAGTTGTTGCTTCTATTTAAGAGCTTGGGAATTTGACAGAGGAGATGATGTCAGAGGCATTTGGGTGGTGGCGGGGGAAGGAGGAGGTCCGGCGCGGAGGAGATGATGGGAGATGAAGTTTGGCGACGCTGGAGTTGTGGTGGAGGCGGCTTACAAGTGGGTTGAAGACAACCCTAAATTAAAAAAAATACCTGATCTGGTTTGGTTAATTGGTCGGGTGGATAATCGTGTTGGGTAGATTCTGAGGTGGCAACTTTAAATGACATGGCAATTGACTTGTCATCGCCACGTAGGCAGACTAACGGAATTTTGGATGTCCGTAGACGGTAGTGACTACTAGGATAATGAGCCGAAGTTCAGTGATTACTAGGTAACTTTTCTGAGTTCAGTGACTGGAGGGTTATTTGGCTATAGTTCAATGAAGATTTGAGTAACCAACCCATAATAACTTCCATATAATTCACCATAAAAACCCTATTTATATATTTTATACTATATTAACGTAGCATCAAACATCTTCTTCACAGAACACATGCATCTCGCCGCCACCGCCTGTCAAAAGTTAAGCACTATTCAAAACACAGGCCGACCATCTATTCCCCTCGACAACTTTTTTTTTAATGGAAGACCTGAATCGAGTTCCCAAGTAAACAATCCTTCTTACGCATTTGATTTCGATCTTAATAATCCCCCAGCCGATCTTGCCGATAATGATAATTCTGCCACGGTCGTTGAGAATTCAATGCCTTCTAATGTACAACAATAAATCGTTAAGGGATATGATATTTTTCTTTTTTTCCCTTTGCATTCAATTTATTGTTCATGTTTGTTTTTTAATTTCTAGAATACACTTTATTTTTGTAATAATATATTGTTCATGCTACTGCCTTTTTAGTTCATATTTGTTGTGGAGGAAACATAGTATATTTCATGTTTCGTTCCGTTCAATTCATTCTCCATGATTGAAATATATGTTTTTGTTTGGTTTTCAGTGTTTATACTAGTATTTATGTGATTAATACGTTTTATTTTTGTTAAAGAGTTCAGATTTTAGTGTTAATACTAGTATTTTTTAGATTATTGCTTTTCATTTCCTGTTTCTAACAGCTTATTTCGTAAAATCCAACGTTTTTTACTAATATTCTTTTTTTCCCACCAATTCTAGATGTTCCGAAAGTTGACTTTGACTACAACATAAGTATTGGAGTTCAAGTCTATCGATGATGCTTAATATTTTTACAAAGACTATGCTTATAACATTGGGTTTGATAGGAACAATAGCAAAGGTCACTACAAAAAAAATGGTGGTTTAGCGTCGCTCGAAGGGGAAGAGTTTAGAGTCGGTCAATTAAAAACCAGCGCTAAACCCTTAACTTGCATTTGACCAAGGGTTTAGTGTCGGTTAATAATTGACCGACACTAAACTCTACCCTAAAAGTGACGCCAAAAATGAGTTTGGCCCGAACCAAAGACCCAACCCGCTCAATTTTTAGCGTCGCTTCTAGGGAAGAGGATAGCGTCGGTCGCTACCGACGCTAAATTATCGGGGAATTTAGCATCGGCTCCATGTCCAGTTTAGTGTCAGTCATCGACCAACGCCAAATTTCCAACCTATTTAAACCCCGGGACGGACAAACACTTCATTTGTGCAGTGGCCAACTCCTCTCAATTCCTCTCAACTCTCCTCAGGTATGTACTTTCTTATTTCAATATTGTGTTTTATTTAGTTAGTGAATTAGTTAGTTATAGGGTTTTAGGGTTAGTAGTTAGTTTGTTAGGTTGTAAATTAATAAATTAGGGTTTTCATATTATTAGCTAGTTAGTGACATAAGTAGAGAATATATTGTTGTGTATTGTTAGTTAGTGAATTAATTTGTTTAAGAATTAGTGTGCATTATTAGTTAGTGATTTAAATTGTGGTTATTTGGTAGGTGTAACTCCATTTGAGCTAGAAGTATGGGTGACGCCGTCTCATGTTGCTTTCTCTTCATTGGTTGTAGGTATATATATTAATTTAAACACTGTATTTTTTTTAGGATTATTATGCTTTCTGATTACTAATTGTGTCATTCATTTATCAGTGACCGTCCCTTCTTATCCTCATTTCTCCTTGTTTGGCATCTTATCCCAGATGTACGGTATGCATTCTTTTAACTATTTTATTAACTAGTTGATATGTTAAATTGCTATTAAATTACTATGGACTTGCGTAAATGTTGAAAGGGCAAAGCGCAGGTTTACAGAGGATGAGAAGTGTGGCCACTGTAACCATGGATGAGAAGATATTAATCATGTGTTGAGAAGCTGTCCATTTGCATGTCTTGTGTGGAGCAAGATTATCCCCCAAGTGATTTCGCCAACACAGTCAAACTGGAACTTTCGGCAGTGGTGGGATAATAATCTCGGCAACAAGGATTCCTACCAGCTTTTTGGTTTCGTTGCTTGGCTGCTATGGCGTAGGAGAAATCGTCGTGTGTTCGATCAGGTGGCGTTGGGTGTGCAAGAGATTATTAGTCAGGCTATGTTTTGGGTCCAGCTTTGGTCAACTAGCTGGAAGGCCCGTCTGTTGAGCCGAGAAGCGTCGGGATATGCTCGGCAGACTCAACTGATTGGGTGGCGCTCGGTGACGAGGGATAGTTCACCCTTAACTCTGACGGATCTCTGCATACGAACTCGAATTCGGCAGCAGCAGGTGGTTTAATCCGTGATGACCAACGGCGTTTCATTGTTGGTTTTGCTACTAAACTGGGGTCGTGTTCGGTGGTCAGGGCAGAGATGAGAGGCATTGTGTATGGGATGACCATTGCTTGGAACCATGGCATCCAGAAGCTTCGGATCCAATCGGACTCCGCCACTGCAGTCAGAATGTTGTCCGATGATTCGTGGCTTAATCATCAACACTTCAATTTGGTTCGGTGCTTTCAGGAGCTAAAAGCCCGGAACTGGGAGGTTTCCATTGAGCATATTTACCGCGAAGCGAACAACGCAACAGACTTTATCGTTAATTCGGGACATGATCTCAAACTTGGCACGTCTATTTTTACTTCTCCTTGTATTTCTCTTTTGTACTAGATTCGCTACGATTTGATTGGCGTTAGCCTCCCCCGTCGGATTAATAATACTCCGTAAGGTCTCCCTTACGCTTCTACCAAAAAAAAAAATTTAAATTACTATGTTATTAATCTTGCAATTAAATTGTCATCTTATTAATCTTGCAATTAAAATGATATGTTATTAAATTGCTATGTTCTTAATCTTGCAATTAAAGTGCTATTGTATGAGTTAGATTTCTTTGCAATTAAATTGCTATGTTATTAACTAATTGTTACTTTATTACATGTCAACATAATTGTAATTTCGCATTGTAACCTAATATAATCTTTAATGTAGATATCTAATAGATATTCCAAATAGCTATATAGTTAATTGATAGATATTATGATTTAAACTCTAATTAATTCCATCACTTACACTAAATCATGCATCTTCCAATGGATAAGTCTTGGATAACCAGACATCGGTTGTCAAAGGAGTATATGGATGGTTTAGAAACCCTTTTGAATTTCACTCTCGCGAATAATCATGATGGAGATCAAATAGTCTGTCCATGTCCAAAATGTGGATTCAAGAAATGGTTGTAGGGATGATGTGTACGACCACTTGCTTCGTAAGCCATTTCCCATAACCTACACTGTTTGGTATCAACATTGACAGCGCCTCATTGCTGAATCTTCTCAGAGTGAAAATGCAGTAGTGCAGAACTATGATCATACAAGATCATTTCGAGATTTGGTTAATGACGCTTTTGGTGTTATTCCAGAGGAGGTCACTACTGCAATACAAGCCTCTGAAGATATTCTTATTGGTAATGAAGTAGAAAATGTTCTAGAAGATGATATGAATTCTCGACTTGAAGATCCCATGATTGCAGATGATGACATGAGCTACCCGAATGACACAGAGGAGCCGGATGAGACCAATGTCAACTTTAGGGATTTAATGAAAGATGGAAAGCACCCTTATATGAAGGATGTACAAAATTCTCAAAATTATCTTTCATCTTGAGACTTTATCATATCAAGGGAATGCACAACATCAACGATAAAGCAATGTCGTTGATCACTGAGTTGTTGCATGATGCTTTTGAGTTTGCCAACATACCGAAATCGGGATATGGTGCAAAGAAAATGATCTCAAAATTTGGATTGGGGTACACGAACATTGATGCATGTGAGAATGACTGTATGCTATTTTGGGGGAATGACAAAAGAGATTGCCTACAAGAGTTGCAAGCAGTCCAGATACAAAGATGGTGGGCCTGAGGATGTAATTGTAGAACATAAGAAAAAACGAAAAGCGGTGAAACATATCGCTACTTTCCCCTGATTCCGAGGTTGAGAAGGTTATTTATGTGTCCTACAACAGCTAAGAGTATGGTGTGGCATTCTACAGAAAAAAATAGTGACGGAATGGCAAGAGATCCACGAGATGGAGAAGAGTGGGTAGACTTTGACAATAGATACCCTGAGTTTGCATATGATCCTAGAAATATCCAGCTTGGTCTTGCTATTGATGGCTTCAATCCGTTTGGGAATATGAGTCTTAGTCATAGTACGTGGCCTATTATTCTTATGCCATATAACACGCCTCCCTGGGAATGCATGAAATCAACAGGTATGATTTTGTCAAGTATCATCCCTGGAAAGAAAGTCCCTAGCAATGATATTGATTAGGGCTGTTGACGAACCAAGCTGCTCGTGTTCGGCTCGGCGTTCGGCTCGGAAAAAGCTCGCCCGTGACTCGGCTCGAAATAAAACGAGCCAACTCGCGAGCCGGCTCGTTTATTAACGAGCCGAGCTCGAGCTCATGCCTGCTCGGCTCGGCTGGCTCGCGAGCCAGCTCGGTTCGTTGGCTCGAACAATCCAGCTCGCGAGCTGGCTCGTTTGAGCTCGTTACACGGCTCGTGAGCTGGCTCGAGAATGGCTCGTGAGCTGGCTCGATCAAGTAGCTCGCGAGCTAGCTCGATTTTGGAGCTCGCGAGCTAGCTCGATTGCAGAGTTCGCGAGCTGACTCGATTAGCTCGTGAAATGGCTCGATTTTGGCTCATGAAATGGTTCGATTTTGGCTCGATTATTTTTAAAAATTCTAGATCTTGTAAACAATTATATTCATTTTGATTTTTGAGTATGCCTACAAATTAATGATAAGTAATAATTCAGAAAAATGAGTAAGTTCGTAATATAACATTGTTTATTATAGTATGCTTTAGTGAATTATACTTTATAAGTTCATAATATATCATTGTTTATCATAGTATGCTTTAGTGAATTATACTTTATAAGAGATGAAATTGAATAAAGTAAAATTAATATATGCTAACTTAATAAAGAGTTTGCAAGATTTACATAATTGAGTATTTGTAGGTTTAAATTTTAGAATATATAATTATTTTTATTTAATTACCACTGCTCTTTCAGTGTTCGGTAATACTAAGAAGTAAGAACAAAGAACACAAAACATTTATAATTTATAGTTTTAGTATTAGTATGCTTTAGTGAATTATACTTTAGTTTACGGTCAAAACGTTTATCATATGACCAATTTTTTAGGGTTTAGGGTTTAGGGTTTAGGATTGAGGGTTAGGGTTTAGGGTTTACTGTTTTGTGTTTATGATTTAGGATTTAAGGTTTAGGATTGAGTATTTAGGGTTTAGGGTTTATTGTTTAGGGTTTAGGGTTAAGGGTTTAGTGAACTTTTTTGTACATTTTTTCTCTCTCTCTAAGATCAAACTACTATTCCAGTTCGATTCTGAGTATTAGCTCTAGAAGAATTACTACGGTTATCCGAGTAGCAGCAGGTACCATCTAACAAACTATAATTGTCTTAATTAGCCATTCGTAGTTTCATAGTCTGAATTTATTCATTTCACGAGTCTAACAATTCCCATTATAATAGAAAATAACAAATACTCTAACAGGGCGTTTGGTATGGGGTGATTCTTCTGGTCTTCCCTAGGAATCTCGGATACCAAACGGGTTTAAATCTCTTAAACAAACAATTTCCCATCCATGGTACGTTGAAATACATGGTTTTATGAATCTCGGATACGAAGAGACTCCACCAGTCGGCGGTGGCCGCCTCTTTCCAGACCGGGGGACGAAGCGACTCCTTCTTCGACAATCGACACTCTGAGGACGAAGTGAGACCGGCGGACGAAGCGACTCAAACTTCTTCTCATCAGTATTTGCCGCCGTCGTTTACAACAATAGAGATTTCACTCTACTCGCCGTTGCGATTTAACTGGTTAGTTTTCTAATCGCTACCCCCGATCCGAGCTCGAAAGCTTGCAAACGAGCTCTAATCGAGCTCGGGCTCGTTCAGGCTTGTTAACGAGCCTAAACGAGCTCGAGCTCGAGTAGAGCTCGAAAGCTTGCAATCGAGCTCGATTCGAGCTCGTGTAGGCTCGTTATCGAGCTAGCTTCGAACCGAGCCGAGCCGAGCTCGAGCCAATAAAATTTTGGCCGAGCCGAGCTCAAGCTCGAATGTGAAAGCTCGACACGAGCTCGAGCCAAGCTCGAGCCAGCATTCAAACCTCACGAGCCGAGATCGAGCTGGGCAAAGCTCGGCTCGGCTCGGCTCGGCAGCACCCCTAATATTGATATCTACCTACAACCTTTAATCAATAAGCTCAAAATTTGTGGGAAGGTGTAGAAGCATACGGTGCAGCCAAAAAGGAGGTATTTCAATTGAGAGCTTCCCTAATGTGGACTATTAGTGATTTACCCGGACTGTCCGTATTATCTGGTTGGAACACTTATACAGGGCAAGCTTGTCCAACTTGTAATTTCGACTAGGAACCGTTACGGTTGGGAGGCAGTTTGAAAAACTGTTTCAAAGGAAGTCGATGTTTCTTGCCTGCACTTTCCGACAACAAAAGACTAAATTCAATGGTGATGTCGATTTCAGAGAGCCAACCAAAATATTATCTAGGTCTGAAATACTCAAACAGGTGGAGAACGTCAATGTCACTTTTGGGAAGACGAGTGAGAGTGAGAAGGGGGCACCGCCAATGGAGAAGTCCAGAAGTGATGGAGGGAACAAAACGCAGACAGAACAATGGAAAAAGAAAAGTCGTTTCTTTCAATTGCCTTATTGGGAGTTCAATAAATTGTAACACAATCTTGATGTTATGCACATAGAGAAGAATGTGTGTAACAATATTCTTTACACTTTGATAAATGACAAAGATCGAAGTAAGGATCATCTGCAAGCAAGGATGGATTTGAAAATGATGAAAATTAGAAGAGAGTTATGGCCACGACCAGATGGAAGAACTTGTCCAGCAGCTATATACACAATGGGTAAACGAGAAATTTAAACAATGCTCAAAACCTTGAAAGATATTTCCGTACCAGGCGGATACTCGAGCAACATATCCAGATGCGTTGATGTGGAACACCGTAAGATATTGGGTTTAAAAACTCATGACTGTCATATCTTAATGCATGAGCTATTACATTTGTCCATTCGAAATGTATTCCCATCTTAAGTCTCTTCGGTATTGGTCGAATTTTGTTCTTGCATGAAGCAATTATGCTCAAAAGTGATCCATGTTAAGGGTTTGGATATGCTACAACAACGAATTGCTGTAGCTCTGTGCCGTTTGGAAATGATATTTCCACCATCATTCTTTACAGTGATGGTTCATCTAGTGGTTCATTTAGTCGAGGAAGTGAGACTTGGGGGACCAGTCTATTATCGTTGGATGTACCCTATAGGAAGGTACAACTACAAACTATTGTTTTCTTCTATAGTATAATGTCAATTCCAATAATCTATTAGTACTGAACTTGATTCTCTTAATCAGATTTGTTGGAAAGTTAAAATCTTTGTACTAAATCGCTCACAACCAGAAGGTTCAATTGCTGAACGATGAATTTTTGAAGAAATCATGAATTTCACATCCCTATACTATTTTTTTTTATGAGAATGTGGCGCTAGGCGCCCTTAATCATTAATTAAAACTGAGCGAGGCTATCCGATGCCGAAGCTATCGAGTCTCAAAAAATATCCAAGTCTACAATCTGAAACCGTAAAACTGTGACTCCCAAACGGGTAGTCATAACCGATACTAGCAAGGAAATCCGCCGCTTGGTTCCCCTCTCTATATGTGTGCTCAACCCTCAATTCCCACTCTCTGCCCCGAAACTCCTGAAAGATGATAGACTCCAAAGCATGTTGATTCGTTGACGTGTCCCCATTATTAAGGAGGGAGATTGAGGCTCGGGAGTCCATCTGTAACACCACCCGCCGATATTCCAAGCTCGGCTTAAACCCTCAATAGCCCCACACATTTCAGCACGCCTGATCGAATAACCCCCGAGGTTCATTGTAAAGGCGAGGAGGCACCTCCCCTCATGATCCCGTATGAGCCCACCTGTCGTTGCTTTACGGCTGCGCCGATCAACCGAACAATCAACATTAATTGTCAACCAATTCGTTGGTCCCGGAATCCACGTAATGTCCTCCAACCTCCTGCCCACCTCCGCTCCAAGAGTCTCGTGTCTAATCTCGATTGCAACTAACACCTGACGAACCCAGTTGTTCGTTTTAAACACAACACCAAGTGGAGAAGAGTGATTAGCAGCAAAAATTCGATCATTTCGATTTTTCCACAAAAGCCAGCAGTGTATCCCGAAAGTTAAGCAATTCTCCATCTTTAAGCCCTTCCTAATCCACATCCTCGCATCCTCCTGCCGATGACTTGCCAGCATGTCGAAGCCTCCCAACTTAGTCCAGGACTCAGCTGCAAAGTTACAATCCCGGAGGATATGCTAGACCGATTCCTCCAGATGTTGACACCATCCGCACGAGGCATCAGCCGCCATACGCCTTTTCACCCGGTTGCAATTTGTTAAAAGCTTTTCTTGAATCGCCAGCCAAAGAAAGAACCGAATTCGGTGCGGACCCTTCCACTTCCAAACCCGTTGAGTCTGAGTTTTTAGGACTACCGCACACAATTCGATAGGCCGATTTAATTGTGAACCTACCGTTATCCTCACCTCCCCAAACACATTGGTCTTCACCAGCATCTTCTCTAGGCGGGGACATCCCAATGACCGAATCAATATGAGCAGAAGGTAAAACCCCCAGCAGTTTGTCAACATCCCATTGCCCGTCCTCAGTAACAAAGTCAGCCACCGTGTCTGTCAGATTTAAATCTACATCCATCGTGGTGACTGTGTTAATCAATCTGATCCCCGAGTCAACCCATCGCGAAGTCCAAAAAGGCGTATCACGTCCATTACGAATGGCAGACCGAGCCCCAACCTGCATTAAAGCCCATTCGCGAGACAACCCTTTCCAAAGAGCTGATTGGGATTTCAAATTCCGAGGCCTGAATCCAGCAGTTTCAGCAAGATACTTTCCTTGTAGAACTCGTACCCACAACTGATCAGGGTCTTGGAAGAAGATGAAGGCCAATTTCATCATGTACGCTCTATTAAGTAATCTTGCCATTTTCAAGCCTAGACCTCCTTCTTCCTTCGGCGTACAGATACGCTCCCAAGCAATCAAATGGACCTTGCGTGCCTCGTCAGTTGAGCCCCAAACAAAGTTCTGAATGATTCTGTCAATCGCCTCGCAAGTAGTGATCGGAATAATAGCAGTTTGCATTGCAAACGCTGGGATAGCTGCCAGGACAGACTGCGCCAGAGTAACTCTACCTGCCAAAGAAAGAGTTTTGACCTTCCAGCCTGTCAGCTTTGAGAGAGTATGTAAACAATACCTTGGTAAGTCTGCGCCGACGTCCTCTCATGAAGGATTGGAACGCCGAGATACCGTCCCAAGTTCTGCGTAAGAGGGAAACCAAGAATCGTGGAAATCTCCATGGCACTATTTCTGGGTGTATTTGGTGAGCACAAGCACACCGACTTTTCATTGTTAACTGATTGCTCGGATGCCTCACAGAACACGTCAAGGCACTTGAGAATCACTTCGGCCTGGTGGGAAGAAGCTTCAGCTAAAAGAATCAGGTCGTCTGCATAAAAAAGATGTGAGAGCTGGGGGCCCCCTCGCGAGAGAGTGATCGGCTTCCAATTACCCGAGGCGACTTCCTCATCAATGAGATGGCTAAGCCTTTCCATACATAACGTGAACAAGAACGGTGACATGGGGCAACCTTGGCGAATCCCCCGCTGCGAAATGAACGCATCAGTCATCTCTCCATTCCACAAGACACTATACTTAGTTGTCTTAACGCATGTCATGATAAGACAGATCAATCTCTCAGTGAAGCCGGCACATCTGAGAGTATCTTCCAGAAATGACCAGCGCAACCTGTCATATGCCTTGGTCAGATCAATTTTCAAAACCATCCATTTCTCACGACCCTTAATGCGTTCCATAGAGTGGAAGACCTCCTGCAAAATAATGATATTATCCGAGAGCTGGCGTCCCGGGACAAAACTAGCTTGTGTACTCTTAATTAACTGCTTCATAAGAGGTCGGAGTCTTAAGGCCAAACATTTAGTCACAACCTTATAGACGACATTGCACAAGCTGATTGGTCGGAGCTGATGCAGTGTTTCCGGGTGACTAACCTTCGGAATGAGGACGATGGTAGTGTCATTGATTCCTACAATATGTCTACAATCTGTGAAACAGCCCTGAACAAGCTCCACCACAGAGGCACCAACACAATCCCATTGTTTCTGAAAGAAAGCAGGCTGATAGCCATCAACACCCGGGCTTTCATACCCTTCATGCTCTTAACAACCAGGCTGACCTCGGTATCGCTCAGACTAGTAGCACACGCGGTAGCCTGCAAGAGACTGACCCGATCGAAACCATTAATGGCCAGCTGTGCATTTCCTCCATCCTCCCTGTAAAGATTTAAAAAATGTGAGATCACCATATCCTTGAGAGCCCCCGGCTCATCTTCCCAGGACCCATTAGGCCGACGTAACATAACTAATTTATTAGCTGTACGACGACGCAAAGTACTCTGATGAAAAAATCTCATATTGAGATCGTCATTATTGATCCACTCAACCCTTGACTTATGAGCCCACAAGACAGCTTCTTCCCAAAGTGTACGTTAAAGAGTAACTCTCGTATCGTCCTCAGCTTGCAAGGCAGCCGGAGTGGGGTTCGAGGCCGTAAAAGATTCAAGCTCAGCAAGCTGCATCGTCAATGCCTCTTTCCTCTGTATAATATTACCAAAGACTTCCACATTCCATTTGCGAAGCCTTCTAGCCAAAGTGCCCAGTTTATGGGTTACATCCCCATCCGAGGCCCACGAAATGGAAAGAAGCTGGGGGAACTCCAGATGAGACATCCAGGGAAGGACAAACCGGAAAGGTCTCTTGATTTTCCTCGGCACCTCCAACCCAAAGAGATTAACCAAAATCGATCGATGATCAGATCGTAACCGAGGAAGGTGTCTAACCACAATATGAGGGAACACAGCTCGCCAACTCATGGTTGCTAAACACCGATCAAGTCTTTCACGAGTAGAACCTCTAAACCAAGTAAAGCGTGGACCCACATGACCCAAATCCACTAAGCCACAGTCAGAGATACAATTGTTGAACGATGCAGCTCTGTAAGGATTGAACGGCGCACCCCCAGCTTTGTCATCCGCACAGGTAATGCTATTAAAATCTCCCATCAACATCCACTGATGACTCTCATGGTCCGCAATCTCCCGAAGCTCGTCCCAAAGTAAGACAGACCTGTAGGAAAAGGTTTTGCATAGATAGCTGAAACCAGGCTAACCGGCATGTTTGGGAGCCCCGACTCGAAGTGGACAGCTTGCTCCGAGCGGCCTACTTCTGTAATGGAAACTGTGGAGGCATTCCAGAGCACCCAAATGCCCCCCGAGAACCCTTGCGCATCCACCATGATTCTGCTATCAAAATTTAGCTTATTAATCACTCCCAACGTGACGTCACCACTTATCCTTGGTTCCAAAATACAGATCACCAAAGGTTTGAACCTCCTAACATAATGATTCAGGGTCGGTATGAGCTCCGCATGCCCCGCCCCTCTGCAATTCCAAGATAAAAAAAGCATCGAGAAAAGAGGATTTCAACCCCAAACGATATAGGATCGGTCAGGGGGCTCACCCACCTTAACCACCTCACCAATCGTCTTACTCTCATTCGACGATGGCTGGCGAGTCATAAACGTGCGAATCTGCTTCCCCTCCCTTTGACCTCCTTTCTCAACCCGAACTGGACGGTTGATGAACGTGTCGTTGTGATGCGTTCAAACAAATAACTAACAAAGCTAATAAAAGCTAGGGTAGATCGTATTCCACGGGTCTTCTATGATTGACTACTCAAATAAGCTAGAAAAATATTCGGGTTTAAGCACTTCGTGCGTGGTGTGAGTTCCACGACTTCTAAATCTAAGAAATGCAGAGAAATTAAAAATTTAAACTAAAGACAGATTGGAAATTGGTTGATTAATGACAGACGAACTTAGACTTTGAATCCCCCTTCGTTCCCCAGAGCATTGGCAATCAACAGATCAGCGGATTTCGATTCTCATTCAATCAATTCTAAGACACCACCATAACTCCTTACCCTTAGGTTTAAGACCGGCGAACGTTCGCTCTATCCGTTCTAGCTACCAAGATTAATTAGTCGCCCGGGTACGGTCGCCTCTCGCAATGACTTAACTTAACTGGTGGAATTACTAACGATTATTGAGTTACTCTTGCAGTGGATTAACCCTAACCGGTTCCTACGAAAGGCACGCTCCAATTATAAGGTTAATTGTTCAATTTGATGTTCTAAAGTAAGGCGAGCGTTCGCTTCTATCCTTAGCTTAACAAGAATCTAATCTAGGTGATCAATCCAGACAAGAAACATGAACAATGAAGAACAAATCAAACATGAAAGAGAAACTGATTGAACTTCGAATCTAATCACCGCCGATCCGTGACCGCTTTAAAGCCCTGGGTCACTTAGGGTTCATCTAGTCTAAGCTCTAAGAGTTTAGCTACGCATATTCATTACAAAAGAATCAAAGACAATGAAAGAGTTCATCATACGAAGGAAGAACATAAAAGAATCTGAAAAACCTAATTAAGATGACTCCGGCAGAACTTCGATCTTCCGGGAGACTGTAATCCTAGCTCCGAGTCCTCGAGATGGAAGGGATGGCGTCACGATCTCTTTCCGGCTCTTCGAACTCTAACTCTTCGCTCCAGAACTTGAGAGGATTTTCTAAATTCTTATGTATGATGTATTATGAGGTATATCTTGATTTTGGGCCGCCGGTTAAGTATTTATACTTAACCCTAATTCAGCCGGATTTTAACTGGTATTTTCGCCGAAAATATTGAGGAATTTTCGGCGAAAATTCCTTTGTAATTAGATGGTCCGCCGGCTGATTTCTCCTGTAAATTTCGATCCCCTAGTTCTTGGTCGAAAATTTCATGTTTTCGCCGAAAACTTCTGTTGATGAGCATCGCCGATTTGTGCTGATATTTTCGCCGAAAATACTGAAGGATTTTCGGCGAAAATTCCTTTGTAAATCGCGGCAGGAATTGTTTTGACTTGATTGGTTCCTTAGATTGATTCCAGTGCAATTCCTCGAGGTTCCAACGCCTTAGACACGTCCTTGGCTACTTTATTTGATGGCAAAAACCTGTGCTAACATAAAAACACTAGAAAACCATCAAATAGACCCGAAACGTGCCAAGGTAACACAAATGGCACGAGATAGGGCAATCGATTGAATATTCGCTATTCTACCCTAAAAACCATGTCTTAAGCAAGGAAATGTCGCTTAAATGAGGCTGATAATCACGTCAAATCGAGTGTCATCAACGGTCCCTTCCCACGGAGGCTTTGTCCCGTTTAGGAGTCTATTTCTTGACTTTCGTCACAGTGGTGGCCTTAGTAGCACCCGAAAAGGTTGGATTGTTGTACATCACTGGTACATTAACCAATCCCGGAGTATTCTCCATATCTGCCTTGATACCAAAAGGGGGCTGAGTTCTCTGAGTTGTCGCCTTGCTTCCATTTGTTATATCGGCTAGAGGTTTGGCAGAATGTGCCTTTTTGGTAGCGCTACCAGCCAAGTCCTCGACACTCGTTTGGAAAACAGGAGCCTTGCTAAGCGTAGCAGCAAGGCCGGCCGCCAGCTCAGCCGTAATGGGGTCAAAATCTTTACCCACACGATGCATAAGAGAGGCTACAGTGGGGGGAACAAATTGCCCCGCGGGGTGTGCAGTCTCCGAGTTCGGGTGAGGCTCTTTAGGGACACCCTTGTTCTCTTTCCGGCCTTTGTTCTTACCTCTACGCTGGACAATCATCCACTCTCCCACATCATCCTGAGATCCAACTTGGCTGTCCTTAGGACGGGAAAATTCCTGTGCTTCAGGAGCTTCAGTAGGCTTAAGGTTAGGACAACCAGCCGTCTTATGTCCATAAATACCGCATGTCCCGCATATATTCTCCAAGCTCTCATATTCAACAAGAAAAGTCCTGTTCTCGATCATATACTTCCCAAGTAACGGCTTGGAAAGGTCCACTTCCACGCAGACTCTTACGTAACGGCCATAAGCACCCTCCGTAGTAGCCAAGTCAAGTCTAACGGTCCTACCAATGTAATTTCCAATGCGTGTAACCGCCAACTGGTTAAAGAAGTGGATTAGGAGTTTCGGAAGGCGAACCCACGTAAGAAGTTTCCCAAGGGGCTCTTCCTCATTAAACTCTGGGGTCCATCTATCTACCGAAATATAGTAATCATAAATTGTAACATCCCAACCTTTTCTGACAAGATATTGTCCGCTTTGAGCCCAGCCCTCACGGATTTGTTTTTTGGTGTTGGTAGGATTCGAACCCATGACCTCCTCCTCTCAAGGTCAATTCCCTACCACTACACCACAAAACGCGTCATGTCAGTTAAGGTTGAACAATTCCACATAGCCCATGGATCTCCCCCCGTGCTTTGTCGATGTGGGATTTGCCTAGGATGTCACATACACCCCCCTCAGGGATTCAACGTCCTCGTTGAGGTTTTCCCCACCATCGTTCAAGAGGGATGAGGAAAGGCTCTGATACCACTTGTAACATCTCAACCTTTTATGACAAGATATTGTCCGCTTTGAGCCCAGCCCTCACGGATTTGTTTTTTGGTGTTGGTAGGATTCGAACCCATGACCTCCTCCTCTCAAGGTCAATTACCTACCACTACACCACAAAATGTGTCATGTCAGTTAAGGTTGAACAATTTCACATAGCCCATGGATCTCCCTCCGTGCTTTGTCGATGTGGGATTTGCCTAGGATGTCACATAAATCCACCAAAGGCCTCCGAACGCCGCCCGCCTATAATCCTCAGGATCCGCAAATCTGACGAGGAAGAAATAATTTGCGGCATCTGAAACCTGAATATTTCCCTTCTTCGCCCACAAAGCTTCGAGACGTCTCCTAACAGCTCCGAGTGAAAAGGATCTCTCAAGCACCTTCACGACAAGCGCCTTCGACCATGGCCGATAGAAGGTTTTCAACTCATCTTCAGAAAAGGTAACTTTTGGGCATCTAGGGTTACCCTCTGAATCTTCCTACATGGGAGCTGGAGGAACATCAAAACAAAAGTTGTCATCTTCCGTCACCCACTGTGACTGTCTCGCGCCAGCAACGAAGCTATAGGATTTTTCCACCGATTTGAATCGGTTCTCAGGGGATGTCTGAGAATGAGGTTCTGTACTCTTTTGTGAAGGTCCTGGCTGCTGAGTATCCGATTCCTGACAGATAGGATTCGATTGTTCCTCGCGGCGCCGTTTGCGAGGGAGGGAAGACAAGTCAGGAGAAGGGAAAATCACTGGAGTGTTCAAGGCTGCTTCGACGAGCTGCAGGCTGAGATCAGGCGGTCTCGTTATTTCCGACGAAGGCACGCCGCGGCCCAAAGGGTTTCTGTCTTGGGAGGTCATTAGGGTTTTCCCTCACATCCCTATACTATGATGTTGGAGTTGAGACAAAATTCAATCGTGGATCTCGACTCCATGATCAAGTATTAGAAGATGAATCACATGATCTGTCCATTCTTCCATCCATTGGGCACCATATTGGTAGTATAAATTACTTCCTATTGACAGATACAGAGTTGTTACAAGCGCACCGACATGTCCTTATGGGGTCCCAACTAGTCGGTCCCTTTCTCATGTAAGTACAATTCTTATTTGGACTTGTGACATGGTTAGTAATTCTACATGTTTAACATATGTGAATTTCAATAAAAACCATTCATGGTGAATTAGGGAGTTCCAAACTATTACAACACGATGACTTCGAGGAAAATCAGCAGCATAAATTGCGAAAGCTAATCATAGAGACTTCGTACAATGGTTTCAGAGTCGGGTACGTGCTTTACTATGTAATTCGACTGTGATTTGGTCGTAATGAAAATCTGAAATATAATAATCTTGTCCAACACTATTATTTTTGTCAATTGAACAGATACTTGGCGATGACCAAGTAGTCCATTCCAAGGATCTAAGAGTGTTAGCTCGCGGTCCTCAACGACAATAAAAAAGATATGTTGCTTATGATGTTAATGGTTATCAGTTTCGCATAGTTTCTCGTGGCAACCCCTTCAAAACTTAGAATAGTGGGGTATACGACAACTATGGAACTCATAGTTACGCTAGTTCAGTGGACAATCGACCTCAAACAAGTGAACTGGCGTATCATGGCAAGTTAGAAGACATAATTGAGTTAAATTACTATGGAGAATTCTTCATGGTGTTATTCAAGTGTAAATGGGCTAATACGCAAAATCCTAGATATGTGAAGAAAGATGGATTGGGGTTCACCTCAATTAATTTCTCACATTTGCTATATACTGGAACTCGTTTAGACGATTAACCATATATTGAAGCAAAAGATGCTCGAATGGTCTACTATGTCCAAGATAAAGTGGATAAAAGATGGTGCATTCCCGTACATATCAAACCCAGAGATGTCTATCACATGGGTGGTGAGGAAGGAAGCAATGTACACGAGTGTGAGATGTTTGGAAATCAAGAGTTGTCGGCTTTTGATAATTCCAGTATTCTACCCCTAGTTAGGCCAGGAATAATCGCAGAGTTTGATTAGGGTTTGGTAATATATTCATTTCACTTAGTTTACTAAAAGCCAATCTATTTGGTACATTTTACACATCTAATCCAATTAACTGTTTGTCTGTTATACAGACATGCTCCTTCAGGAAAGCATGAGGTGGAGCTCATCGATGGGCGTGGAGTGAAGACTACGACCTACGTTCCTAGTAATCGGATGATGAGTCTTCCCCATGGGAAGAAGGTTGTCATTCCTTGGGGTGTTACAGGACCCTTAGGTATTGGTCCAACTAAAACCATCAGACAATTCAATGGTCAGCTCGCTAGAGACACCAACCTTCTCCTGATCTCGTACGTCGGGTGGCCGAATGTGTCTGATGGTGAGAAGGAAGCAGTGATCGCCGCTGTCTGAGTATGTATAATAAACACTACTACTTTCAAATGACCTAGGTTATATAAATACTAATGTTTATAAAATTTCTTGTTGCAGAAAAGTATTGTCATTGAACCCGCATGGGCATCTGATAGAGCTCTTTCCTATATCATGAGTGATATAGGAAAGAAGTGGAGGGATTACAAAATGAAATTGTGGGCCAATCAAGTGATAACGCCGTACAAAAAGTTTTTAGCGGATGAAGCAGCAAAGAACAACCAAGATTTCGACCCCAAAGAGTTCGTGGTGCCACCAAGAGCGTGGGCACTAGAGAGGAGACCTCCACATGTTCCTGCGCCTATGTGGACGCAGTATGTGGACTTGAGGATGAGCGAAAATATGGTGGTATGTAATGAAATATATGAATGCTTTTCACTGAAGTAAATTTAGTTAGTGATACAAACGGTGTTACTGAAAAAATCTTAATTTCTAGGAGCTGTCTCGGCTTAACTCTTTGAGGAGGGCGGAATACAAATCACCCCACATTGGAGGGTCAAATAATTTCAGAGTGAGAGGATCAGAATTGGTAAGAGGTCATCCTAAAATCACCTTGTTCAGTTAAATTATTTGAAAAGAAATTAATATTCTTTAGTCTATGCACATGTAGGAAGCAGAAATGGGAAAGAGACCCACGAGAGGTGAGTTGTATGCCATCACTCACAAGAAAAGGATGACACATACACCGATCCGAATGTTGTAAGTGACATTTCATGTTTTTTTTTCCAACTTTGTCATTACATTATTCAGAGTTTGGTTTCGAAAATGTGATCGTTGGCCAATGTGCAGCCTAAGATTGTTGAGTTGTTGAAGGACCCTACCATCCCGACTTGGGTAAGTTCTAAGGATGCATTGGGCAAGTCTACCCCTCTAAGCATAGTGGTCGAGTTCGAGGATTGGGATTTGGTGCAACACCCACTTTGGTACAAATAGTATGTTATGATATTGGTCAAATTTAAATTTATATAACACTAAAATTTCTAATATTTTGTTGTCTCTTTTTCGTAGGTCAACTTGAGTAAGAAAAGGGGTGCAGCTAGCCAGAGTAGCAGCGCATCAGATACTTCCATGCATGACTTCGGACATTGTCATGTACAAGGAGAAGTAACAGAGTTACGGGATGAGGTTCGAGTTCTAAAGGAGCAGATTGCACATCTGGCATCAGGAGCTTCTGGATCCTCCGCTCGAGATAAAGGGAAGGGGAAAGCCACCGTTCAGGAGGAGGAGGAGCAGAGTGAGAGGGAGGTTGATGATGAGGAGGATGAGTGATTCTCTGTGAACATTTATGCTACTATATTACACGTAGACATATGTTGTTTATAATATTATTAGAATTATATAGTATGTCATCATGTCATTGGTTAGTAGTGTGTGTACTGTGCGGTATAATTTGTATTGAATTCCATGAATGAAACTACGGTTTGCAGGTTGGCACTAGAAGAGTATGAGATAAGGAGCTGAAGTGGCCAAACAATTTTGGTCTGTGTTACATGTTTAGCGACGGTCAGAATCGACGCCAAAACTACCTGTAATTGGCGTCGGTTTTGAAATTTAGCGTCGGTCGATAATCGACGCTAAAAAGTCAGCAGTCAACGCGCTCGTTGGTCAATTGTTGACCGATTTGGCATCGGTTTGTGTAGCTTAGCGTCGTTTGTGAAACGATGCTAAATCTGGTTTGGTTTCCAACCAAACCGATACGGTTGAGGGTTTAGCGTCGCTTGACAGACGTATTTAGCGTCGGTTGATTTTTGACTGACGCTAAAATTTAGCGTCGGAAGAATTGGCGTCGCTTTTCCAGGAGACGCTAAAAGTTTTAGTGTCGGTCAGTAACCAAGTAAACTATGCGTATTTTTGTAGTGGGGTGATATAACGAACCAAGTAAACTACATTTACTTCAACTGGACCAAACATGCTTATTGGTCGAACATTGAGCGAGATCCGAAGAACAAAGGGCAATTTGATATCACAGATAGAATCACACAACATGATGAGACTAGGTGTGGATGTGGTGCATCGATGAAATTGAAATTTGTCGAGAAGAAAGATTGCTACATGATTCACGGATGGAATGTCAAGCACACTCACAATCTTATGCCCCCAATATGAGACATGTTTTTCACTAAAAACGTAAAATTTCAAGACTCGTCGGCAAATGGCTTCATAAAGCCATATAGAAGAAGGGGGTGAGAAATTTCTGCAAGAATGGTTTCACAAAGAGTCAGCTCGTAATCCCGAATATTTTTATGAATTTCAATTCGATGCTGATAAGAATATTAAGAGTATTTTTTGGGCAGACACTAGAATGCAACTGGATTATCATTATGGCGATTGCACTAGTTTCGATACCACCTATAGAACAAACAACACTTTCCGACCGCTAGGTATGTGCCTAAATTTATGAGATAAATGTATTTAACAGTTTAATGTTTGATCATTGTTAATGTGCTTGTCATTCATTTTCCTATTATTATCGTTCCCAGATCATTGTAATATTGTTATGCAGTGTGACAGAACGACCAACAAATACTAGTATTGTTATATGACATTTAAGTACTAGTATTTTTAATATTTTTACTGTCAAATTTGTTTCTTAATTGAATTTGGTGTCGTTAACATTTTTTTTCCTTTTTCATCTGGTACAACTTTATTCGTTGGGATGAATTATCAGATGAAGTTAGTAATCTTTGCCGGTTGTTTGAAACATTTCGAGCGTGCATGAAGGAAAAGCATCCGCAGAGAATTTTCATCGACCAATGGCCAACCATAGTTGCAGCTATCAAACTTGTTTTATCTGACGCTTATCACGTCTTGTGAACATTTCACATTTTCACAAGTACTAAAGACAAGCTCAAGACAAGTTTGTATGAGGGCATACTGTCGGACCTTAAAAATCTAATGTACAATGTGGATGACAAAGCCATGTTTGATAGATACTGGGAGTCAACAATTAATAAACATTTCCCCGGCAAAGGTCCATTTGGTCATCATTGGTTACAATTCATCACTAGTGGTCTTCAACATGGGTTAACAATCATTTTATGTGTGGTATGCGGAGCTCCCAATTGAGTGAGACATTGAACTACAATCTCAGAAAATTCCTCAACACAAAATGCAATCTTCATCAATTTTCATGCAATTCAATTGGTTGTTAGAAGGCAAGCGGGCAGATGAATTATTCTTAGATTACCATGCTGCTAATGCAATGGCTCCATCTCGGTACTTAAAAAATCTCATGTGGAACAAGCGTCCAAGTTAGTTTGCAATATGTACATTATTTTTTAATACTAATACTTGATTCATGCATATACTAGTATTCTGAAAAATGATTGAATAAATCATGACACATATTTCTACTCCCTGCAGATTTACAACAAGGCTATTTTCCTGTTTTTCCGAACAGGAATATGCTGCCACATTTGCATATTCTGTGAGTGCATGATCTTAAAGACTGGCTTTGTAAAATTTGAATTTCAATTCAGAAATACTAGTATTATTTCTTCCGGACTTGTATTCAGAAACATCATAATTCACAATGTACAAGCGGTTCATAAATTAAGCTAGTAGTAGCATAGTATTACTCAGTTTAACCATGAGAAATTATATTGCCAAATAAAACATAAGTGTCAACATTCAACCAAATATTTAAGCATAGTACTACGCCAACGGGCATAAAAAAGTGTTATGCCACAAAAAACACCTATTTCGTTCAAGAAAAACAACACAAAATAAATGCCTAAGGTAGTGGGATTTGTGATAGAATAATAGTGTGGTGTATCAATCCAGCCTCCAAAATTGGCCTAAATTGACCATTCCATAAGGTGCTGAAGATGTCCAAGGTAACTTGTTCGCGCAGCTGGTCAATCTCTTCTATATTCCTCCACTTCCTATGCATCCAATCCTGCACTTCACCTTCCCAATCGACCATCATCCCCAATAAGTAATCACCACAAAACTCAAACCCTTTTCGCTTGTTTATGCCTTTGATGACCTCCAATTTGAACTTGCCAAAACCAATTGGAGAATTGAGCTTAGCATAATACTCTGTCACATATTTCACTACCCGATCACCTATGGTGTGCCACATGCTTTTGAACGCATCTGTACATCTGCTGTCAAAGAACTGGTAGCGTTTTCTCTTCATGTAAACAATGAGCATTGAGTAGTGTGAGACATGTATGATTGGGAAGAACCACTACATACCAAAATGGATAGTGACGTTAATATTATATTGCAGGACACTAATACAAGTACCTAATATTACTATCAGTTATGATACTAGTAATTCATGTTTGACAAATATATATTAGAACATGTTTGTAAACAAATAGTTAAAGTCAACACTTACGAGTTCACACACAGTGATATCCTTGAAGTTACTCATCAAGTTATTTGAATGTATCATGTCAAGTGCTTCATTACCATAAATCTCGTATTCCATGGCCGACAAATCAATGTCAACATGAACCGTACCCTACATTAAACAACTAAATGTAAATGATAAAACTGTCATTTTTTTCTTTTTGAATGAAATTAACATGGTATCGATGGTCATTACTGCAATTGAAATGGGAAAACCCCATTTCCTTATTCTACCGGTTTCAGGTTCAGCCTGGTTTAGAAAGTACCCATAGCAGCCAATTAGGTGGGTGCAAATTCATTGTCTCGTAAAAAATTCTGTTAGCTGGAACCTACTCAGCAGAAATCCAAATTGTCCATAGTCAACAATAATTTTTGCCCTGAAAAACAAACAAAGAACGATAAGGGTAATTTGACTGTATTTCAACCATAAATCTAATACAATGAAATACTAGTAGTACAAAAATACTAAAATACAAAAACACTTACCCTTCATCTTTGCCATTCTTAAAATATTGCAGTAATGCTGTTAACTCAATATTAATCTCTTCTGTCCTGTTATCCTCAAGCGGAATGAGGACTGTTGCCGAAGATCGTACTTCACACTTATCATCACAAACCTTTCTTTTTCCCTCTATTGTGTAAGGACTAACAAGTGCTGCTGCTAGTTTCCTAACCCTCTTTGTTGATTTTATATCACCAACTGCATTATCTAGGCCAACATATTGTCTGAATTCCCCATTCTCCTCCGTTTAATCTTGTGAATTAGAGGTTCGTTATCAGAATCATCATCAACATCATTTCCCATATCCTAAATGAAATAGCCAAGTTAACATAAAGTCAAAACATAAATAAGTTTACCAACTCCTCAAACATAAGACTGCACTTACCGGTTCAATCAGATTCAAATGTTTATGTCGAGTTGAGTCATTAACTATCTCAACAGCTGCTCCTATCTCTCCTTGTGCGAACACTACTGTCAAATACTAGTAATTACAAAGTATTGATATATATGATAAATAGTACTAGCAACATAAATATAATTGTATTAATACTCGTATCATTCATTTTGAAGATCACCACTACACATATCACAGTTCGACCAAAGCATACTCAAAGACAAGAAATATTTCATAATCCCAAGTTTTTATAATTTGAAGTGTCGAGACAATCAAAGTTTCTCAGACTCATTAAAGTTATTAATACTAGTATTAATTGCGCAAATAAGGATGAAATTCAAGATCACTAAACACGATTACAAAAATAGATACACTTACATGTTCAGTACCAAACGATGCTTCCAATCCTTCTGCTACATTATTTTGATTAGTTGCATTATTGGTTTTTAGCCGCCTAGTAGCTGTGTCAGAAACATTATCATCTTTCTCAGGACCCTGTGTAAAATTTTCAACCAGATATAAGTACGTAAAATTAACCAAACAACCAGACACAGTTTACATATGGAATTGTCGTTTAAGATACTTGTTTTGGGATGGATGATTCACTGACTGTTCTGAAAGTTAGAGGGATGCTTCCCTTCTCAGCCACCTTTGAGTTATCCTTGTGCTTTTTTATTTCTTTTGATGTCTTGGGTTCTTTCGATTGCCCACTTTCATCTTTTTTGGATCAAATAGTTCATCGCAATGCATCAATGTTTGCATCACAATTTTCCATTATTGTCATTATCCAACTTTTTAGTTGCATGAGCTGTGCAATTCATAAACACAATTCGTACAATCAGATAATAAAACCGACAAGCTTAACAACCCATCAATCAAAATAAATTTAACAATTACCTCTTCAACGGTTAATCCTTCATGATTAACTCTTGTATGTGGGCCAAAATCTGGAAATTTTATTATCTTCTCCTCTACAATAGCTTTCCACTTTTTTCTTGCTTTAGTTGTCTCCCACATACCTCAAATTGGTATCGTGGGTTTTGGACTCGAAGCACTACTACCAAAATTTTGCAATATGCAAGCCTGTTACAAATGAAATACTAGTAGTTACCAAAATTAGTATATAAACCGAAAAGATAAACTGAACTCAGAGAGTGCTCATTCCTAACTTTGACCTATCATCTTATCATTCTACTCATGAACATATAAAATAGCATTGATTAATAAACCAATTAAAGTACTAGTATTTAAGGAAAAAATTGAAAAACAAAACAAAGAACATTAATTTAATATAAGAAGGAACTGGAAATCTAACCATGATAAGATGTAGATCAACATTGAGGAATTTTATATTTCGTGCTACGACAAACCCTTCACGCATATGCTTCAACATGTCCCACACCAATTATACTGAACCAAGTCCGTCAGTGAATTACTCCTAATAACACCAGCATAACACATGTTTGCATGTTTGTAGGGTGTTGTGCAAATGAGGGAGCCAGTAAGGTACAAAATGTACATTTGACACCAACTATCCAAATCGTCACATTTCTCCAAGATCTCCTTTAAATATTTATGATCAAAGGCATCATCATCAAAACCTTTAGCAAAAATAAGACCGCATGCTCCCGCTACTGCATTCATGATGTGTTTTGTAGTTTTTTCCAATTCTATCTCTTTGGCACCCCTCGGTAGTTCATAAACCTTATAAACATCCTCTCCAGTTATCTTCAATGTCATCTCCAGGCCAACTTTGAAGGTCTGTGTACCGATGTCATAAATATCCAAAACTCACCTCCTTAACTCAGTAGGCAATTACGTGATGCCGACCTTAGTTGTGCCCCCAAATCCCAAACTAGTCAATCTAGCAATTTTATCGTCCAAGATTTTCTTAACCAAATTGTAAATTCTACTGGGCTACACCGACATATGATTGATACATATGCCTTTGCATCATTATTAACATGGAAAAATGACATTAGAGGAAAAAAAACTAACAACAAAACTAGCTTCATAGTCAATCAACTCGAAAGTACTACATTACCTATTGCCCTTTTTTGTGAGTAAATCTGGGATGCGTCACTAACTGTTTCAGCTGGTTCCTTTGGAGACTTCTTCTTTCTAGCCATTTTTTGCGAAAGTTAGATTCCTAATAAAAAAGATATCATACTAGTATTATTACCGAGAATAACGATATCCAATATTTAGTAACATAATACAAGAATTCAACAAGATTCAAAGGCAAAAAGAATACACACGCACCACCTAAAATTGATTGAACATAATACTAGTACTAAATTTATTGACATGGTCACATTGTCTGATGAACACAAACCAGGTTATATAAAATCACAAGAGAAGCTACATACTAGTCCTAGAAACTGGAAACACATACTAGTAGTACAAACTGGAAACTGAAAATCCTAGTATATCCGCTTAAATCCTAGTATTACAGTTAGTAATCAAGTAATCTAAATACTAGAATTACAATTAGTAATCAACTAACCTAAAATTACACCAATTCAAGACGGAAATTGAACAAATCCCAATATCATGAAATTGAACAAATCCCAATTACAATTGAACACCAAATCCTAATTTCATACTAGTATTACAGTTAGTATGGAACAATATCATGGGAATAATAACATAACCTAGTATACTAGGATATGAGGGTTTCTATAGAACGATTTCATGAGAACAAGACATTGTGATAGAAGGTATCCTAATACCATTTTGAAAGAGAGCAAAAGAGATGAAACATAGCAAAAAATACGAAACAAATGAGTGCTATCCGACGATCTATTAGCAACAGAGTAGGCGACTCAACCTGTTAAGTCCGCGGCGGGTGGCGATTGAACTAGTGATCTTGAACCCTAGAACGGCGGCTGCGAACTGCGACACTACAAAGCAAATCAAATAGAGAGGCGATGGCGATTGAACCCTAAAACGGAGGTCTCGAACTGATGGGCTATCGGTCAATTCAAACAAAGCGACATCATGTATTGGACTAGAAAAGAGCAGCGGCGGTGGCGATTCAACCCTAGAGCGGCGACGACGATGGAGGATTGATGTCACCGATAGTCCTCTCCTATTGCATGTCGACGATGGCGCTGTGTAAATTTTGGGAGCTGTGAAAAAATACTCTCGATAAAACCTAGATGTAGGTTTTGTTAAAATGGTAATTAAATGTGGGAATAATATTATTTTATACGTACTAGTTATGAGCCATTGGATTAGAAGGAGTTAATCTAAGGGCCCATATTAACTTTTGTCTAGTGGGAAAAAGTCTCATATTGTCACCCACCCTTGTCCCGCCAAGGACATCCAGACAGGAAATCCTAATCAAGTTAAGATTTTGCGGTTTTGGACAGATTCATAGTCTGACAAAGATTGTCGAATTTGGGCTACTTAGAGGCGGAATTTGAGCTGATGCTTAGCATGAAAGTTGAAGCCCATGGTGTGTACTAGTGAACTGTCAAAGGGCCTATTTTTCACAATTTTTTTGGGCCTTATTTGGCTGAATATTCCAGAACCCGTTTAGCTATTTTTCAGGAACTTGGCCACCAAGATTAGGGTTTTGACAATTTTTAGACAATTTTGTTATTTTATTCGGATTTATTCCTTTCTAGTAGTTTGTTTAGGAAACTTTTAAGTTCTTTATTATTTTAGACTTAGAATTCGAATAGGAATAAGAGAAGCCTTAGGCCAATCCTTGAGCTATAAAAGGAAGCCTTCGACCATCATTATAAGACACAACTTTGATCATTAATACAATTGAATTTCATAACTTTGTTCTTGATTTCCTTCAAACTTTTACTCGTTGTTGCTTAGCTTAAGGTTGGTTTATCGTTGACTCGAGGTACACACCCTCGACTGTGTGACACCATTTGACCTGGACACTTAGGGTTCCTAGCTCTCTATAGCATGAGTCCAAGTACGATCCGCCGGCACTAAGGTTAGACTCGTTGTTCCTGTTACATAGCTTACGATATTAGGGTCCCTGCCGACGGCTACATGTGGTGCATATAAACCTTCCTCCTCCTCTCAATAGAGTGAGTACAACACTATACACACTAAGCGTAAAAAAATGTAGTCTTCTTCTACTTCTTCTCTCAATTTACAAGAAATCATCTACCTTATCCTCATTTTCCTCGATAGCCCGAGATGTACTAATTGAGCATCATAATCTCTGATGAGAATTCCCTCAAGGGATGGCAAGGTACCAAGAGATGCACCGACGATAGAGGAATTCCACTTGCCACGACCAGCAATGTGATCCCTACAACAAAAAAACTCTGTCTGCCACTAGAATTACCACCACCAGATCGTCGTCGCGTTTATAATGGAACATGGAAACATGATTTCGTTGTACCCTTCATGCGGTGGTGGCGAGATCACCTGTGCTCCGACAGAGTTCGTGGCCATTTTTAGTGGGGAGGTGCAGGCGGCAACCACCCTGTTGGCGCCATATCTGATTTTCGATAAGAGAGGGTTTATTGATGTGGCAGAGGTGAATGAGGAAGAGAAAAGACAGAGGGCGATGATTACAAGGAATCTGATTGGTAGTGCCAATGATGGGTGTAAGACGTTTGGTGGTGGTTGGCGTTGAGATAGAATCCATGAGAACAATGACGACGACTATAGAGGGTTGAAGGGGAATGGTTTGAATATTTTGGGCATAAATAAGATCTAGTGTCATCTTTTAATGTGATAATTATGCACCATAATAACAAGGGTGGTTATTAATTTAAGATATAACTTTGTATGGAATGAATCAATGAAATAGGATGAATTGAAAAGATTCTATTTTTTCTTAACCTCTATTATAGGTTCTGATGTTGGTCTTTGTTGAGTTATATCACCATTTTCATAGCCTAGTCCCAACTCGACTCAATCCAATCAACAATCAAAATTGACCAAAAGTCAATATTTCAAAACTTTTCCAATCTTAATATCTAGTTTGTAAACTAAACGAATTGTGATCTAATTGACATATTATATGATGAGTTAGTGACCCAATAAGTCCCCCAAATAAATGAATTCTTGATTTGTGACCCGCCTAACTCGCCCATTTCATAGTCCTAATTCTTTTGGGTTAGAATATTATGAAAGCTGGTTAGGTGTTACTTGGAACAAGTCCAATCATCTCGAGTATCATTCTAAGTGCAAATTATCAAACTATCACCAATGTTCGTCCAACCCATAAAACCGCGATCGAGCCACTCGCGTATCAACAATTCAATTCCATTAATTCAATAAATAGGGGTTCTCGCGCTTAAATCAATGAAAACAATAACGTAAATGAAGTGTTCGATGTAAAATATATAAAGAAAATCTCTCCCTTAGAGCTTGGCTCGCACTTAGATCGAATAAATGAAGATTTAAAACATCATGAAAACTAGTTCAACATCATTGAGATAAACTGGTTTTTTATGAAAAAAAATCTCTCATTATTTACTATTTCACAATAAATAGTACACTATGTCACTATCACCATTAACAACTGAATAAATAAAAAGCACAAAAACTCAACAATGACGTCTTTTTCTTCATCATCTCCTCGAACCGTCGTAGTTCATTTCCAAGAAATCACCTTCCTCCTCCTCCTCCTCCTCTTGATCAAGGCAGCTCTAGAGGATTTGATCCGCCGCTATCGAATTTGACGTGGCCTCAAATATGCTCTGGGGATGATTCCCCACCGGCACGGAGTCACAAAGTACTAGGAGAGGCTCCGACAGCAAGCGAACTTCGTCTGCCTCTGCCCGTGTTGCGAGCAATTATACAATGGGATCCGCCAGCAAGACTGCTCATAAGTGGGTCTACTAGCGGATCCCATTGTAGAATTGCTCGCAATACGAGCAGAAAAAGATGGATTTCGCCTATCCTCGGAGCCTTTCCTGGAACTTTGTGGCCACGTGCCAAGGGCTCATTCTTGAAGCGTATATGAGGCAACGTCGGATGCGATGGCGGCGAATCAACACCTCTCTGGTTGCCTCGATTGAGATGAGGATGATGAGGAAGGTGATGGTTTTAAAATTGACAGCAGTTGGATGCGAGGATGATGAAGAAGAGGCCATTGTTGAATTTTATTTATTTTTACTTCCTTTGTTGTTAATTGTTGGGATAGAGAAGGCTATTGAGAATTAGCTAATATAATTGAAACATTAATTGCCTTAATTTCACAACTAACAAATAATTACCATTTGCTTTCAAATCTCGGGGTATCCAAAATTAAATGTAGTCAATCCAAAATTAATTATATATCTACCGTTTTCTACTTTTTGGAATGACGTGGTGTTTATGTCTGGTGAATGTGTGAAAATCGCGGTATGACCATCTTCCAATTAATCTTGCTCTTACACTACAATAAAATAAGGGATTAGTCACAGTTTTTGGGAGCTATTCGATTTTAACCGTGACAAAAAAAATTAGTCACGATTTTGAAAATCGTTACTATATTGACCATATTTTGTCACGATTTCTATATGAACCGTGACAAATATGGTCACGGTCGTATAGAAATCGTGACAAACACTACAAGAAAATTGTTGATTGGTCACAGATTATTAGTCACGGATTTGTGAATCGTGACTAATTACGCACGGCTTTTCTGTAATCGTGACAAATTAGTCACGGTTTCTAAGAATCGTGACTAAATTAGTCACGGTTTATAAGGAACCGTGATCAAATTAGTGACGGTTCTTAGAAAATTGTGGCATTAGTTTCCCCAAACAAACACGGATTGCCACGTTGGCAATCGGTGTGCTGCCTCCCCTTCCAATCATCTTCTTCTTCCAACCTTCTTCTCCGAACTCTTCTTCGTTTCTTCTCCCAGCCATCTTCATATCCTCTCTCCATCTCCAACCATCTTCATCTCCTCTCTCCATCTCCAACCATCTTCATCTCCTCTCTCCAACTCCAGCCAAAATCACCATCCACCACCTCCGAAATCACCATTTCTCCATCTCCTTATCTCCTATCGCCTCCTAAACCGCCTCTGAAAACACCTCCGAAATCACCATCCACCACCATCTTCATCTCCTCCGACAACAAACCTCCTATCTCCTCAATCTCCCCTTCTCCTCCCCATCAGCCACTATCGTCGACCGTCGGCCGCACTCACCCATTGCCCCATTGTCGCACCATCACCATCTCCACACCCCATTGCCGCACTATCATTTTCTCCGTTCCCAGATCTAAAACCAGAGGAGAGATCTGAAACCCGATCTAAAAACCACCACTTACCCTTCACCGTTCACTGTTCCCAGATCAAGGAGCTTAGCTCCGGTGGAAGTCGAGACTCACCGGTGACGAAAGAGTCACCGGAGAAGACAAGGGACTGATTTGTGAACTGATGAAATTTTGGGACCAAAATGCATAACTAGAAAATTATAGTGACTGATTTGTATAACGAAAGGAATAAAAGTGGGACCTTTTGTTAACCTTATAAGTGTATGGATTAAATTGCGGAACGGAAGGAATTAAGGGTTTGAAACTATAATTCAAGAACATTATAAATTCAGTCACTGGAAAGTTTAAGCTTACAATTTGGTCACTAGTATTTGTCACGGTTTCATTAAGAACCGTGACTAAATTTAGTCAAGGTTTCATTAAAAACCGTGACAAAAAAAGTTCAATATGGTCACGGTTCTCTAGACAGTGACTAATAGTGCAAAAAAAACTGTGACTAATGGGGTATTTTCTTGTAGTGAAAGTGTGGTGATCAAATCGTAAAATAAAAAATTTTCAGTGACCCAAATTATCATTTTCTCAAAGTACAGAACTAGACCCTCAACTTCTTCTGTTATACAAATTGATCCATAAACTTAGAAAGTTCACAAAATGTCCCAATTAAACTAATTCCGTTATTACAAATCAGTCACTCTAATTTTAATTGTCCAATTTTAATAGTTAATGACCAAATCGTAATAATCCCAAATCAGTCCCACAAATTTCATCAGCAACCCCTCAACTTTTATAGTTATGCAACTTGGTCCAGAAACTTCATCAGTTACCAAAGTTAACCCAAGTTAACTCTAGGTTATCATCCAGTGACTCTGCCGTCGCCGGCGAGTCTCTTCTTTTGCGGGAAATCGATGGAAACAGAGGAGAGGTGTCGATTTCGAAGGAGTGAGATTTGGAGAGGTGTCGATTCTTCTTTTTGAGGTCTGGATTTCGAAGGAGTTGGGTGAGATCTGGATTTCTTGTTGTTGTTGCTGAGATGGTGGTGGCCTTGGAAGAGGGAAGAGGGGGAGGTGGCGGTGGCTTTGGCTCCAACGACAGCGAAAGAGGAAGGGAAGAGGGAAGAAGAACGGGCGTCAGTAGCAATGGAAGAGGGAAGAATAAGAAGGGAAAAGGGAAGAAAAAGAAGGAAAGAGGGAAGAAAAACAGATTGCCAACGTGGACAAATATTTGGTCACGGTTCTTTAGAAACTGTGACTAATTTGTCACGGTTCCATAAAAACCGTGACCAAATTAGTCACAGTTTCTTAAAAACTGTGACAAACTAGTCACGGTTTTTTAAAAATCATGAGTAATTTGTCACGGTTTACTAAGCCGTGACTAAAAATGCGTGACCAGTGCCTAATTTTCTTGTAGTGTTAGTATTCTAGTGACTTGCCTTTGTCGTGTTAGTGAACGAATTGCTTGGATTTGTCCAAGACTTGGTTTTAACCACCTTTCAAATTGTCTAGTTTAGATGCCATGACAAAGTCTAGTTACGGGTTTTCTGAATGCGTTCCTAAAGATGCCAATTAGTCCACCTAGAGTTTGAACTATTCATTGTAGGTGTCGGTTGTGGGTCAACACGAGTGGCTTTCTTTGCCTGCCCACTACTTAGTCCCTAGGGAAAGTTTCAGTGTGGTATTCTTCTTCTCAACCCATCCTGACGTGGGTCGGGGTCTAGGATAATAAGAGTCGAAAAGGATTTTGGATGGTCAATACCTGATCGGGTTCACAACCGTACCAACCATAGGAAAACCAAAAAGTTCGTAAAATTTCAAATTTTAGTAAAAGGTGAGATGAGGGGAAAATAAGTGGGGGTGACAAAGTTTAAAATCAGAGTTAAAAAGGTGAGTTGTGAGAGTATCACCCCCTCCACGTAAGACTGGTAATCAGCCAGGTCTTCCACTTTTCATTAAGTTTCGGGTTGCATCCTATAGTAAGTGTTATAGTGTTTGTATTGCCTTGCCATTTCTAAGTCATTTACTCACTAGCTCGATAAAGTTTAGTCCATTTTCTACTTTTTGGAAGATAATTGGTTCTTTAATTGCGTGATCGAGCGTAGTATCTTGTTCACTAACTTCATTAGGTACCAATCACATCATTCTAAGACACAAAAGGTTTAAAAGCTTGTTAAAATTCTTGTTAGTGCATTGTTGTTTTGAGTCTTTGCTTGAGGACAAGCAACGTTAAAGTGTGGGGTGATTTGATGATTCAATTTATACATCATTGAATGACGTCTCTAAGTGGTTTTGCAATATTAAATGACGTCTCTAAGTGGGTTTGTGATGATTTGTGTTAACTTAAAAACACTCTTGGGACCCTCGTGGTCAATTTTCACTACATTGAAGGTATTTTTATTGGTTTTCAGGTCATGACACGATGGATCGCTGAATTACGAAGCCAAAAGTTCAAACAGTGATCAATTTAGAGTTCGAACACTGAAGATATCGAAGTTTGAACAACTGGCGCACTGGGAGCTGTTGGCGCGCCGCGCCGACTACGAGCCGATCTCCGTGTCAAATAACTGAAATCATAATAAATCAGAAGAGCCAGTGCACAAGAAATCCATGGCACGCCACGCCACCTGCGCGCCGACGTGCCCGCGGCCAGGTCTTTTTAAAGACAAAAATTGGTAGTTTTTCATCATTATTTTCACTCCCAACTCATTTTGTACAAACACCTGAGTTCTCCCGCACACGGAAAATCATCTTTGATCCCCATAATCACCCTTAAATCATCATCCTTCTCATATTTCTTCACAGAAATGCAAGAAGTAGATGGAAGATCATCTAGCTTGAAGAATCGGAGGATCATTTCTCCCATCTCCTTCTAGGTCGTAGTTTTCATTATTCATCATGTCTTGCTGTAACTAAACCCCCTAGGGTTCAGTGAGTGGAACCTTAGGGGGATTGATGATTGGGTTACACTCTTAACTAGGGGTGGGAAATGGGTTGGGTATAGGTACCCATACCCATATATCGTGGGTACCCATACCCATAATTTCAAAAAATCTATCCCAAACCCCATACCCATATGGGTAATGGGTACCCACAACCCATATGAAATGGGTAGTGGGTAACCCACACTACCCATCTTACCCATAATATAAAACATACGACGAAAACTAAAATTTCAATCAACTTCAAACCCGACTAATCTTCGTAGCTGATAATCCTGTACAAGTTTCATCACATAACCACGTCCATTAAACCATTACATGAACCGACAATTCCACTGTCAAATATCAATTTCAAAAAGAAAAGAAAGGTGATGTGCTCTTCCGACTTCCTTCCTTTCCATGTTGATGATTTGGGTGGTATATTAACCAATAAGCAAAGGAATTTGAGAAGGAAGAAATAGAAATGCCAAAACGGGAGAGCGGGAGTGGGGAGAGGACACTAGAGAGAGTGGATGTGGCTGTGCTGCTTAGGAGTGAGGAGTGAGGAGGAGTCATGACTCAGTAACTCACGACTGGATGAATTAAGAATTAGTTAGGACTTCGGTTAGGAGATGGGTCTGGGAGGGGATGTGGGATGTTGCTGCCTAAATGCTAATGGGTAATGACTAATGAAAACTAAATTATTGTGGGTATTATGGGTACCCATGGGTAAACCCATATGGGTAGTGGGTACCCACTACCCAAAAAATGAGTAAAATCAATCCCAAACCCCAACTCGTAGCGGGTTATGGGTACCTATTACCCACAAAATTTCGGGTTGGGTATGCGGGTACCCACTACCCCAACCCCAAGTTCCCACCCCTACTCTTAACACGTGGATGTTTCGATTTCATGTATTGCAAGACAATGATTCAATGCCATGTTCTTAGTCTCGTTTCCTATTCAAAGTGTTCTTGACCTTGATGTTTGATTAGGTTGCTAATTGATTTGGACTGAACTGAGAGGCATATCATAGATGATCATGGAATTGTGTTTGATAGTGCATTATGCTTGAGAGAGGGGATGCATGCTAGGTATATCAAGGTTGAAAAACCTTAGGGAATTTCATCGAACACTTAGTGTGTATTTGCATTTAGTTAGTTTTGAGGCTAGAGTCTGATTGATTTGGTATTTATGCTTGGTTCTAATGGTCTTGAGAGAGTCTTAAGATATGTGGTCGTTAAATGGCGAAAGATCATGTTTTTTATTTGCATAAATTGTTTATCCTAGGTTCGTACAGTTCATGATTCATGATCCTTAAGGGGAAACTCGTTCGACCCTTCATTCTCATACATTTCCACTCTCTTTGATTTTTTCATTGCTCGTTGCTTTTCATTGAATTGCATGATCATAATTTTCATGCTCTTTGAGCCATTGCTTGTTAGTTGACCGAGGTTGACCTGAGCCTTTTTTTTAAAATCTCTATTATTGATGGTTGACTTTCGAGGAACCTACACTTTGAGCATTTCCCTCTTAACGAGTAAGCCGTACGAGGGAACCCCCCTTGAGCATTTCCTTCTTAACGAGTAAGCTGTATCAGGGAATCCCGAGAAATACGACCATAGCTATAGTCTAGGTATCTTTGAGAGAGGCCTCTCGGTCACGATCAAATTTTGGCACCGTTGCTGCGAACCCTTTGTTTTGGTGCAAAAGTTTTGAACGATTTAGCTCCTTTTTGTTGAATTTTCAGATTTTGATTGTTTTCTTCAATTGCTTCGTTGAAGATAAGAATTGCGTACTTATGATTTTTTTGTGTGTGTTGTGTGTGCACCCCGAAAATAACCATCAACAAGGACTTCGTCAATCCGTTCTTCGACATGGCAGATGGACGATGTTCTTTGGCGGATTTCACTAAACCAATGGTGGGATAGTCCGAGGGAAGCATTATGGTATCAGAGATCGTGGCTAGGGACTTTGAGCTTAAGAGACATCTCATCAATATGGTCTCCAATATATCATATCATGGATGTCCTGAAGAGTGCCCAACTGCGCACATTGAGTGCTTTCTCGAGCTCTGCAACACCTACAAGCAGCAATCACTACAAAAAAAGAGACGTTTGGCGTCGGTCGGTAGGAAAGAATTTAGCGTCGGTCGACAGATAAACCGTCGGTAGGAAAAAAGTGAGGATGAGGATGAGGAGGAGGAGAGTGAGGGTGAGGATGATGAGTGATGAGGGAGAGAGAATATTTATGCTGATATATTACACGTAGACATATGTAGTTATTAATATTATTAGAATTATACAGTACGTTATGCATATTAGTTATCTATGTCATTGGTTAGTAATGTGTGGTATAATTAGTATTGCATTCCATGAATGAAATTGCGGTTTGCAGGTTTGCAGGTTGGCACTAGAAGGGTATGAGAAAAGGAGCTGAAATGGCCAGAAAATTTTTGACCTGTACAACATATTTAGCGTCGGTCATACTTATTTGGCGTCGGTCAGAACCGACGCTAAAATGACCCGTAAATAGCGTCGGTCATAGGCCATTTAGCGTCGGTTGATAACCGACGCTAACAAGGACGCAGTCAACGCGTGTTTGGTCTTCGGTTGACCAATTTAGCGTCGGTTCTTACTTTTAGCGTCGCCTGATGACCGACGCTAAAAATTGGTTTAGTTCTCGGCCGGACTGGTCGGACCATAATTTAGCGTCGCTTATGAAAAGAATTTGGCGTCGGTCACTAAACAACCGACGCTAAAATTTAACGTCGGTGAAATTGGCGTCGCTTTTCTGACCGACGCTAAAACCTTTAGCGTCGGTCATCAACCGACGCTATACTCCGGTTTTGACCGACGCTAAAGTGCCGGATTTTTGTAGTGAATGGGTGGATCCTAATTTCATCCGCCTCATGCTACGACCCTTATCACTCATGTGGGTAGCTAAGAGGTGGATCAATAGCCAACCAAGAGGTGGCTCAATAGCCAACTGATGGATGCGTTTTCACGCGCGTGTAGTCAAATAACTATCAAGCTCAAAACAAGATAGATCATATTCCACGGGTTTCTTCTAATCGTCAACTCAAATGAACTGGCAAAGTACTCAGGGTTTCACAAGTTGTGCGTGTGTGAGTTCCACGACTTCTAGACTAAAATGCAAGAAAAGTAAAATGAAAACTAAAGAAAGAATGATTGGTTGATTGACTAACAGATTGACAAACAAGCTTAGATTTCGAATCCCCCTAAGATTACCAGAACATTGGCGATCACAAGACCAGTGGTTTTCAATCCCGATTCCTTCAATTCTCAGACACCACCATAACTCCTGACCCTTAGGTTTAAGACTGGCAAACGTTCGCTCTATCCGATATAACTACCAAGATTAATTAACCATCTGTGTGTTCACTTCTGCAACGGAAAACTAACTGGCGTGATTACTAGTGATTAATGAGTTACTCTAGCAACGGATTAACCCTAACTGGTTCCTACAAAGAGAAATTGTTCCAATGAATAGGTTAACTGTTGATTTGATGTTTTGAAGTGAGGCGAACGTTCGCTACTATCCTCAACTTAACAAGAATCCAATCTAGGTGGCCAAACCAGAGAAGAAACACAACAACGAAGAACAAATCAAACATGCAAGAAGAACTATCTGAATCTGAATCTAGTTACCGCCGATTCGTGACTGCTTTAAAGCCCTGAGTCACTTAGGGTTCATCTAATCTAATCTCTACAAGTTTGAGCTACTCATATTCGAAACAACAGAAATGAAGATAAACAAAGAATACATCGTCAAACAGGGAGAACAGAGAAGAACTGTAAAACCTAATTTCAGATGAATCTATGAAGCTTCAATCTCTTGGATCTTCAACTCCTAGCACCGAGTTCTCTGAGATGGAAGGATGGGGTCACGATCTCTTCCCGGCTCCTCGAACTCTTTTTACTCTATCTGCTTTCTGAAGTCTAGGGAATTAATCCTTGGAAAAGTGTCTCTTCATTGTGGCCACTGATTCTATATTTATAGGGTTTTCGAATCCCAATCGAAAAAGGAAATAGTTTTCGGCGAAGAGCATGGGAGTTTTCGCTGAAAACTTCGAGTGAAACCCTGGCTGGATCTCCTGTCTTTGACTGACCAGTTTGTGCCTTAGTTTTCGATCGAGAACTCTGGAGTTGTCCCCAGGGACTTCTTTCTCCCGGCGGGCAGTAATGTTGTCTGCATACTTTTCAGCGAAGACTTGGGAGTTTTCGTCAAAACTTCTATGCAAAGCAGGGGTTGATTTGTCTTAACTCGAAAGCTCCTTGGGTTAATTTCAGGTCAATTCCTCGAGACTCCTTTGGGTTAATTAGAGGTGGCTATGTATCTGTCGGCAAAGACCTGTACAATCTCAAAAGCACTCGAAAGCCATCAAATAGACCCATAACGGGCCAAAGTAACCAGAACGGCAAGAGTTAGAGCAATTAAGTAAAAACAACCTAAACTATCCTAAAACCCGAGATTCAAGCAAGGAAATGTAGCTTAAATGAGGCTGATAATCACGTAAAATCGAGTGTCATCACCAACCCAGGGGAAGCTTCACCAACTGGCCACAACTAGCTCAAGCATTCTTGGAGGAATTCTTTTTCCTCCTTCCAAGATGTCTGAGCTACTGAGAGCTTGCTCGTACCACGGGTTTGGAGACGTGCAATTGGTCAATTTATTTGGCACATGCTTGAATGACGCGACAGCGATGATCGTGAATCAGTTGGCGCAAGGAGGCGTTTCTGGTTTATCTCCGACCGAGGCTCTTGCTCACTATGCCTTGGTTTCGAAGCAGAGTAGGACTTGGTCGATGATAGATTCTCTTTGAAATTATGGCAAGGGAGATACCTCTCCTTTGCAATCATTGGTGGATAGTCAAGATGCTGAGTTAAAGAAGCTGTAGGTATAGGTTGAGAGGATGTCATATGGGCGTTCTAATTCTGGAAATTCATCATCTAGAGCTCCTTATCTAGGCAAGGAGGTATATAAATGTGAGACGTGTGGTGATCCTCCTCACCCGAAGCAAGCATGCTTACTGTATCCTAGAACCAAGAACATCCAGGAGCCTTACAGATAGTGTGGTACCTGCAACCACAAGGGAGGAGCATGCAAAAACTTTGGGAATAACTTCCTTCTAATAGTGAAGAGTTTCACTTTGTGTCCCAAAGATATCCTTAGAATCATTCTGGTTATGGTGGATATAGGTAGTATGAGCGGCTCAGCCGGAACTATACTCGGGATCAGAAGAAGAACTTGAATAACCAAGGATTATGAGATGGTTCTCTCCCTCTATATAAACATCATGTTTAGCTAGTCGGAATCAATCAGGATCCTCTATTAGTGCCAAACATACTACTAGATAAATCACGCAAATATTGTATAGAATGAATACGAAGAATGAGCAGAGATTAGAGCAAATGAAAAGCAAGTATGACCTTCAGTTAGGTTTGCGAGTCATGAGACAGCTTAAAGGTCAACAAGAACAAGTTCTAAGGATGAATAATCAACTGGCTGAGTTGGTAAGGTTGGTGGGAGCAAATATACGACAACTAGGATCTCTACTTAGCACCACCGAGCCTAACTCGCGCCAAGAGCACTTGAAGATGGTGACAGTGCAAGAAGAAAAGAAAGTTGGCATACCTCCAATGTGAACAAAACCTCAAGCTGAAGTGGTGCTCTCCCCTTATGCACCACCAATTCGTTCCCCAACCGCTTGAAGAAATGAGCATAAGGACGACTCATTCAGACTTTTCTCAAGGTTCTTGAGAAAAAAGAAATAACGACCCAATTCTTGCACTTGCTTACTACTATTCCATCATATGCTATGTTTTTGCAAGATACAATCTTGAAGAAGAAAACGGTGAGAATGTAAATCATTGGAGCGGTCGAGGAAGTGCTACCTCCTCCTCCGATGAAGAAGACAGATGAAGTGGTGACGATGCTAGAGAAGGTGAGCATCAATAAAGAGTTCTTGGACTAGATCACTAAGAAACCGTCAAGTACCGACCACGTAAATAATATATGCCTCAATAAGGAATAGCTAGGAGAAGAAGGTGAGGTGACCCTAGGAGTTAACTGTTCACAACTCCTCCAAATACGGTTGGCCAAGAAGGGAGAGGATCCGAGGAGTTTCCCTTTCCTTTGCTTTATTGGTTCTCATTGCATAGATATGGATTTTGTTGATTTAGGTGCTAGCATAAATGTGATGCCTTATCCCTTATGAAAACGCTTATGACTTACCTAGTTAACGCCCACTTGCATGGACATTCACCTAGCTGATAAGAGTAGGCCTGGAAATTCGGTCGTGGTTATCGGTTAAACGATTTCATGACCGAATTTAAATCGGTTTCGGTGACCGTAAGACCGAGTTGGTAAAGTCGGTTTCGGACACGGTTCTGGGAATTTAGCTCAACTCGGTGGTCGGTTAATTCGGTCAATTGCGGTCATT
Source organism: Linum lewisii (assembly GCA_034768395.1). Taxonomy (NCBI): domain Eukaryota; kingdom Viridiplantae; phylum Streptophyta; class Magnoliopsida; order Malpighiales; family Linaceae; genus Linum; species Linum lewisii. Next base: position 74,785,383 of record CM068296.1, on the reverse strand, counting down.
AGCCGAGTTGACCGAATTGACCGATTTCAAATATATAATTAATAACCAAGCCCAACAGCCAATAGCACCCAGCCAACTCTCCTCTCCAACTCCAAGCCAATATGTTATGTTGTTCAGTGTTCAACTCCACTACGATGCTCTCTTTCTTCCATCTCCATGGCTGACCGACGGAAACCTAATCTCTCAAGATAATCGTGGCGCAGAACGGTGGCTGATGAGGTTGTGAACCGCGCTCACCACTGTCACTGGAGGTACCTCTAAGATATCTATTCTTTGCATCTGTAGCGGCGGAATCACCTCCGACGATTCCATCTTCAACTTCGTCTTCGAGGTCGCTCTGTTCCAAGGCATCTTCGGAATCACTCCCAATCAGGTTATACCTTTTACCCAGAAGAGTTTGCTCCATTCACAATTCTTAGTATTTTGAAGTATTCAGTTTACTGAGAATGAATTTCATATATGGCCTTAAACGCTAATGTAGCTTCCTTCCAGTTTTCGGCTAAGTTCATGAGGATGGCCATTACTAGAATCCATGTTTCTTTCCCATCTGTTACAGATTTCCCATTTCGAATTGAATATCGATGCTAGTGCTAGGGTTTAGATAGTGGTGTTTTTTGCCAGCTGCTGTCGAGTCATTTGAATAATTTGCTAACACAGTTACAACTTACACACCTGCTGAATAATTTGAATTCTGATTTGCTTAGTTTCGTCATTTGAATAATTCTGATTTACACAGCTGCTGAATCATGATGTTCTATTTGCATTTTCTTGGTTCGTGATTCATGATATACACACTTTCTGTTTGCAGGTCTCTCATTGATGCGTCCTTCTCTGTGTTCTTGTTATTACGATTGGTACTCTTGAAGCTTGCTTCAGTATCTCATCTGCTTGGAAATGTAAAATGCTATGAATCTTGAGTGTGTTCAGTTTACATAAACATGAATTGATTTAAGAAGATTCAATAAGATGTAAGTCATATGAGATGTTCATGTTCGCAGGGATCCTAAAAGTAAGAAGAAGGAACGTGAAGTGCAATCGAGACAACGTAGAAAAAATACAAGATCGCACAACGATACTCACGAGAGCTCTTCGTCAGTTCAACCTGTGCCTACATCGACCACACAGTCTCCAATACCTACCCCCCAATCTACCACAGCTTCCCCTCCACAGTCTACTCTGTCTCCAGCAGATCCTCCTCCCCTTCCATCTCAAAAGAAGACAAGAGGTCCGTATAAATCGAGGTCGTCCGTGTGGAAAACTTTGGTACGATTTGTAGATGACAATGGGGACAAGATAGCTAGATGCATGTATTGCCAAACCATTCTCAAAGCTTGTTCGAGGAAAAATGGTACGTCCTCCTTACAAGCTCATGTAGCTTCATGTGCTAAGATTAGGGCAGAGAAAGGTGGCCAAATTACTCTCATTTTCCAGCCTAGTGGACAGTCGGATGGGTTGGGTATTGCCTCGTGTTGGGTATTCAATCAGGCAGCGATTAGGATGGCTTTGGTTGAAATGATCATACTTGATGAGTTGCCCTTCATGTTTGTGGAACACGAGGGATTTATACGCTTCATTGGTGTATGCTGCCCTAGGTTTGACATACCTTCTAGGAAGACGATTAGGGAGGATTGTTTAGGTTGTTCATTGCTGGGAGGGTGAAGTTAAAGGAGTTCTTTAAGAATACATGTGTTGGTAGAGTGTCCATTACAACTGATGGATGGACATCTGTTCAAAATTTCAACTACATATGTATAACAGCTCATTATGTTGGGAAAGATTGGAAGCTCCACAAGAAAATCATCAATTTTCGTCGCATACAAAGTCACAAGGGTGTTGATGTTGGGGAAGCAGTTGCCAATTGCTTGGAGGAGTGGGGGCTGAAAAGTTTATTTACTGTGACAGTTGACAATGCAAGTGCGAATGACACAGCAGTTACATATCTGAAGGACAAATTGTACACATGGGGTACAAATATGATGGGTGGGAAGTACATCCACATGCGTTATGTAGCCCACACTGTTAACTTAATTGTGGGTGCTGGTCTTGAGGAGATGGGATTATGAGTTAGGCAGGTTCGAGAAGCTGTACGGTGGGTGGTTGCCTCACTGTCTCGCGAGCAAAGTTTTCAGAAGATCGTAGATTTTAAGGAACTAGAGTCAAGTAGGAAGCTTTGCTTGGATGTTCCAACTAGGTGGAACTCCACCTTCCTCATGCTAGATGTTGCAGCTCTTTATGAGTCTGCATTTAAACTCTATGAGCAAGAGGAATCGACTTTCAAGACAAATCTTGAGGCAAAAAGGTACAAGGATGCGGTGTTGGGACCACCAAGTGCAGAGGATTGGAAAAGTGTTAGAACTTTAACCAAATACCTGAAGTTCTTTTACGAGCTAACTTTGGTTGCGTCTGGCACCAAATATGTGACAGGCCATCTGTTCCTGAAAGAGCTGTCCAGATTAGTTTATCACATATACAAGATGGAGAGGAACGATGACGAAGACATCCGAAACATGGATTTTAAGATGAAAGACAAGGTATTCAAGTATTGGTCTGAGCATGAGGAGACAAACGTGAGACTGGACCACTTGATGTATCTTGCTCCAATATTCGATCCAAGGTACAGATGGAGTATCATTACATACACTCTCCCGAAGTTGTATGGTTTAGAAAGAGGGGAAGAATTGTGTATCGAGATTAGGGAAGAATTGATTGCGATGTTCAATGTGTACAAAGAAAACCACGAGCGGACACTCTCTCAGTCTACAACTTCCCTGTCAAGTCAAGGAAAGACGACTAATGTAGAGGTAAGAGAAGGTGACGAAATGATGGAGATGATGACTTCTTTGATGATTATACGTGGTGCCGATGAGGGTTGGTGAAAGAGCTGAATTGGACAAATATCTGTTAGGGGAACGTGAGGAAATGGGACCACCGGGGAAACCGTATGATGTGTTGGGTTGGTGGAAAGGGGTTGCACACAAGTTTCTTGTGGTGAGCGAAATGGCGAAAGACATTTTGGCTGTCCCAATTTCTACGATAGCGTCCAAGAGTTGCTTTAGCACGGGGGGTCGAGTATTAGACAATTTCAGGAGTTCACTAACTCCACAGATTGTGGAGGCTCTCATTTGTGCGGAAGATTGGCTACGGACGTCATACAAAGGTATTTCGAATGAGGAAAGACTAGAGGATCTACAAGCCCTCGATCGAGGTAACTATGGTTTGATTAATGTTACTCTTTTATGAACTTAGTTAATGTTACTGTGTTACTGTTACTTAAATAGGGATTTGCAGTTGTCATGTATATGTATATTAACCCTTCTGCTAATTGCATGAATGATTCATTGTATTCACTGTTAAGAGTTAGGGATTCATCATTGATTCATCATTGTTAAGAGTTATGTTGCAGCTCAACTTGCAGCAGTGGCTTGCATTTGTAAGTTTATGTTGCAGCAGTGAATACATTTGTAATTAGGGATTTGTTTGGATGGTTGTATTGGGTGCTAGGTTCGAATTGATGCTCCTGCCCAATTTGTTGCAGTGTTTTATTTGTTGCATTGTTTTATTTGGGTAGATGGCTAGGTTCGAATTGGGATGTTGCAGCTCTTTATTTGTTGCAGTGTTTTATTTGGGCTGCTGGTTTTATTGGGATGTTTTATTTGTTGCAATTCATAATTAACTCACCATTTTTCTATCTTTCGCAGAGTTTGAGCGAATTGCCCTCGAAGAGCTTCATTCACCTACGCAACCCTCGTCAACTTGTGTTGGTGATCAAGCTTCTGCTTCTTCCATACTTCGTCCGATTGTTCAAAACATTGTGAACAATACAGGTGAAGGTGGTAATCTTCGAGGTTTGGAAACTATAGTTAGTGGGGATGAATACAGTGATGAATCAACTCCATGCATGAGCGGTGCTTCAGATTCTGGATAAACGATGACTTATTGATTGTGGTTTGCGGTCCAATATCTATGAACTATGACTCTTTGAATTTCGAACTTCGGTTTATGTTGTGTAACCTTTGTGTTTGTCTATGACTATGAGTCCAATCTCTGTGAAATATGACTTTCAATTTCGGACTTCGATTTATGTTGTGTAACTTGATGTTGTTGGTAATTGATTTATGTTGGTCACCTTCTTTCTGTCACCTCCCGGAGCATTCCACTTCTTAGTAACAACTTGGTCGTGATCCTTGAATTCTTTTGGAAGGATGCTCTTGATCATCCTTGCTTTAACTCCTTCTCTTTGAGCACCCCCTTGTTCCATGATATCCTCTCGATGGGTCCAAACTCCTATATCATCCGGGAGGTGACAGAAAGAAGGTGACCATGGATTCAGGATCTAACCATAAGAAGGCCCCTAATCGGAGAGGTAACAAATAACCTCTAATAACTTCGTAAAGCGCTCTTGGGAGACATTTGCGTATCTTCATTTCAGAATTCTTCTTTGTTTGTTTTAAGAATTTTTTTGGTTTTTTGGATGTGTGGTTTGGATGGTATTTTCTAGTTTGATTGTAGGTACTTTGACGTGGGAACTCCAAGATCAATTCACCAAAATTCTCACCGTGAGGATCATTCCTCCTCTTTCTTCTCCTGGTAACGTATCTTTGCGTCCAATGAGGACATTGGTTTTCTTAAGTGTGGGGTGAGATAATACAACTCTAGCTAGTCTAGGTATATTTGAGAGAGGCTTCTCGATCGAGATCAGAACACACCATTAGAGAGCACATTTTTGGAGACTTCAGAGCATGACTAAGCGGAAGGAAGCAAGGGATTTGACAAGGATTGGCCAGAGATTTTATTATAGTAACAAGATTAGTTTCTCTCGAAGTAAGATGAACATCTCTTCGATTTTCTTCTCCATTGTTTATGTGATTTCTCTCTGGACCATTAGTAGCTAAACTCTTCGGTTTGTTCAGATTGGATGAAACTCTAGTTAATATTTGTATGAATGATGTCGGGTTTCTAACTCGTTGATTATTATTGAGGATTTTTTTATTGAATTTGTATTTTTGATTCGAAATGAAACCCAACCCTTAAACCAAGGGAAAGAAAGTACAAAAGCTTTAGAAAAGGTAAAAGATTTTTACAAAGCCATATGAGCTTCCAGCAAACAGAAAGGAAACAATCCAAAAATAGTTAAAATAAAGAAAACAAAACTATACAACATGTATGTAGCCTATCGTCTTCATATTTGCAGCAATAATGCTGTTTCCAACACTCATAACTAAAATATCATGCTTTATTCTATCACTCAAAGCCATCCAAGCAGTTTGACAGTTCGAATAGACTCTACTACACCTCTCTCTCCACATTGCATTGTACAGGAGACGACTAATAAGATTAGAAGGGTCGTTGATCAACAGCTTGGCCACTCTGGTAACCTCCAGATGCCAAGTAGAAGCAGTAGACTTTCCAAGGAACCTGCTCGAGATACTATCATAAATCTGAACAGTACAAGACAAATAACTAGAAGATGATCTATAGTTTCTGGGACCTTTAAATCGCAAATGACACAATCACCAACCCGCCCTTTCCCCCACTTTGCAAGCTTCTCCATAGTGATAATGCATCGAAGCACAAAGAGCTAAGTGATAAAACTATTTTTGGGAATAGAAACACCTTTTCCAAAGCACATGATGCCAAGTATGTCCCAAACTCTTTTGACTGAATACCACATCATTGGTTGTAACTACCATAAGCACTACCCCTGGTCAATAATGCAATGTCTTGCATAAGTTTCGAGTCTAAGAACTTTTTTCCAGATCCAGGTACCAGTACCTTGATGCACTCACTACAAGAAACTGACGATTTAACAGCGGCAGAAATCACAATTAACAGCGACCATGGTCGTTGTTAAATTGATTTAACAGCGGCTATGGTCGCTGTTAAATTGATTTAACAGCGGCCATGGGCCGCTGTTAAACTGGTCAATGCTAAACTAGTTTAACAGCGGCCCAAACTGGCTGCGGTTAAACCAAAGTATTTAACAGCAGCCTTGCCCCGCTGTTAAATGATAACAGCCGCTGTTAAATTTTCTGCAATTTACAGTAAACGCCGGAGCTCCGACGACATTGGCCAGAACTCCGGCGAGGCAATATGAGGTCAACGAGGAATAAATTGGGCATTCAAGAGCTTCTTCTTATTATCACCATTGTCATCCAGATTAAGCATTCAAAAGCTTCATCAGAAACTATACCCTGCAATACGAAAAAAACACACAAGTCAGGAATTTGAGATTGAACATTAAGCAAGAACATATCTAACCTTCTCCTTCCAGATCGGGGTAGCAATTGAAATCAGACTTCGCCGGCGCTAAGTTAGGGTTGTTCTCCTCCATCAAAGTCAAAGGTCTCTCCACTGGAACAGAATAACGAAAAAAGTGAAATAGGCTGCCATTGCGCCAGATTCTCTCTTGCTTCCTTCCTTTAGGGGGCCTTGGTTTGGAGGGAGCTGGTTCATTGGGGCTTCTTTAGTCAACAATCACAAGTCTAGGAACAAGAGAAAGAAATCGACGATGGAGAAGAGAAAGAGATCGACGATGGAGAAGAGAAAGAGAAGAGATATGGGAGGAATTAAATTAACGGCCAAGATTAGCCCTCTTGCGATCCGTGTTCATGGTGTTCAACCAATAGGAACGCGTTAATTTAACCGCGGCCAAGTGGCCGCTGTTAAACTGTAAAATTTAACAGCTACCACTTGGCCGCTGTTAAATTGCCCTTGTTAATTTATTTTAACATCGGCTATAGGTGGCCACTGTTAAACTGGCGCCGTTAAATGGTCAGTTTCTTGTAGTGACTTCCCAAACATACCCTTCAGCTTATAGGAAACAATCCAATCAACCCGGAAAGTGTTCTTCTTAGTAAGGATATCCCAAATTTGACGAATGCCACAAGCTTTATTTCAGGTCTTTAGGTCTCTAATCCCAATCCCCCTTATGTTGTGGGTCTAGCAACCAGATTCCAAGCCACTTTAGCTTTAGTACAAATGATGGTTGTCCATAAGAAATCACTACACTTCCTTTCCACCTCCTTAATGAGCCCTTGCGACAATTGAAAAATAACCATCCTGTAATTACCCATGCTAGCTAACACCAACTTAACCAGCTGGATTTTTTTAGAAGAGAAATGATTTCAGTATTCATGTGACTGGAGATATAGCTGATATGAATCTAAGTCAAGCTTTAGCTACTTACAAGTGCTTTGCTAAGAAGATCCAAATACTTATTCATTCCACTCCTATGGGTGTGGAGATCAGACAACCAGGTAAGCTCGTTCTTTATGATGATGTAAAAGTTGTTGTAGTATATCAGGTAGAGATGAGGCAAGTTGCAGACAACATAGCTATGATGATGCAAATGGAGGTGTTATAGAAAAATCTTGAGGCCATACAGTTGCTGAAACTGACAAAGCCAGTTCCCTAGTTGCAATTGCTAACCAAGTCAAATCCCCCACCGGTAGAGAAGGTAATCCTTGAGGAATTTCGAGTAACTTGTAGCCAAAGAAAGTAGGTAAGTTCACCCATCATACTCGTCTCAAAAGTTTTGGTCAAGAGAGCGAAATTCAGAAAAGGGTGAATGTTTTGTGGAACCAAAAACAATGTCGTCCGCATAGATGTGAACAACAAGAATGTCTTTGATTTGCTTCTCTAACAATGAGCCATTGAATAATTTAGAGAGCGTCATTCTTGCGAGTAAGAAAGCGGACCCAAGTGAATCTGCTGAAATAATCAACTGCAACCAGAGTGTAGTATTTTCCTCTGATGCTCATGGTAATGTTTGGTCCAAAGAGATCCATAGAGAGTAGTTCAAAAGAGTGAGAGGTAGAAGAGAAATTTAAAAGAATCTAGTTTGTTTCCCAGCTCCTGGCATTTTTCGTATAAGACTCAAGAGGTAAGCAAGTTAATAAAATAGATACGATCTTTTCTGTTCCCAACAAACATAAGTTTGTTGTTATCATAGGCTTCATCAAAACAAAGGTTTGATTTAAAGAAAACTTTGTTTCCAGAGTCGCAAAGCTGACTAAAAGAAAGAAGATTATGCTTTAGAGAATCGATACATGACACATAAGAGAAAACAGAATTTGATACCAGCCACAATCCATGTCTCATTCATTGTCTTTTTGAACTGTCCTCCTTTGATGTTTCTGTGCTATCTAAACATGAACAAAGGTTAGGGATTTCGGTACCCAGACTTTATTTGGTTCCTTGTCATTTTGACATTCATTTGTTTTTTTGGTGAAAGTGTAAGGCAAAGCCTTACAAAGTGTTATTAATATTACGGGGAATGGAAACACCCACTAAATCATAGTGGAGCCAAAGAAGAAGTTCAATACAGGGAACTGAAAAAACAGTAGTGCCAAGCTCAAGTCCATGACCGGCATTGGCTAAGAAATCCACGGCCATGTTGGCCTCACAGTAGATGTGCTCGATGGTAACCTCCCAATCTTTTGCCATGAGATCCTTGAATCGCTCAACAAGTGCCGCAACTGATGGTTATTGTGGGAATCCTTGGAAAGAAGACTCACTGCCATTGCAGAGTCCGACTGGATTCTAAGTCTTCGAATCCCTTTCTCCCAAGCCAATGACATTCCTTCCACATTGAAAACATTTTGATCTCTTAAAGTTTGAGATGCAATAAAAAATTCCAATTTTCTATAACAAACACTTTTCTTTTAAGTTTGGAATTTTTGAACTCAAGTTGAATATTAGATTGATCAGGAGAATGGTTCCTTGATAGGCTCCTAAGATTCCAGGTTCAAGGGAGATAGGTGGAATGAAGAATGAGAGGTTGTAGCTTCATGCAAGTGTTGTGGAGATAAGGGTAATACGATAGAGAATTTACAATGGTCATATGAGAGACATCCTGGAATGCATCAGGAAGAAGTTAAGTTTGTTGGTGGTCAATCTCAAGGTAACTTCCATAACTAGAACAACTACAAGGGTAGTTAGACTTTAATTCAGACTTTTCTTATTCATGTTTGATTCATTCTTGTTAGAAATCGACAAGCAATAAGCGGAAATAGAAATAAGATCGAGAGAGACACAACGATTTAACGTGGAAAAACCCTTGCGGGAAAAAAACCACGGACGCACGGCGGCGATGAAAGCTCCACTAAGATGAGAGAATACAAGATGAAGGGATTTTACAAAGTGCGGCTTGAGTTTCTCTACAGCTAACAAGGGGTATATATAGGATGGAGATACAAAACCCCTAATAGGGTTAATAACCTAATGGGCCTAAAAGAGGCTAGGCCCATAAGTTAGGGAATTTGGATCACCTAACTTCAACACTCCACCTTGAGACGAATTCCCTCTTGTAGCAAACTTCAAATCTCCTCCAAAAATGAGCAATCACCGTCGTGCGCCAAAGTCCCTCCTGGACTAGAGAGTGATACCTACTAAGCTCGAGCATAGCTCAAACTTAGCAGCAGGAACTGCCTTCGTCATCATATCAGCTGGATTGTCATGAGTGCTGATCTTGGTCACCTTAACCTTTCCTTCAGCAATGACCCATCTAATGTAGTGATACCTGACGTCAATATGCTTCGATCTCTCATGATACATCTGATCCTTTGTTAGAGAAATCGCACTCTGACTATCGCAGAATATAGTGATGCACGAACTATCTCCAAGAAACTTAGCATACAGACCCTTCAACCAAACAGCTTCCTTACACGCTTCACAAACAGCCATGTACTCTGCTTCTGTAGTAGATAAGGCAGGAGAACTCTGCAAACTAGCTTTCCAACTCACAACACAACCACCGATGGTGAATACAAAACCTGTGAGTGATCTTCTACTATCCAAGTCTCCACCATAATCTGCATCAACATAGCCAACAAGTCCATTTCTGGACTTTCCAAGCAAGCTTTAGAAGTACCACGCAAATATCTGAAAATCCACTGCACAGCTTGTCAATGCTCTCTACCAGGATTAGCCATATATCTACTAACCACGCTCAAAGCATGTGATAAATCAGGACGAGAGCAAACCATAACATACATTAGGGAACCAACAGCACTAGAATATGGAACTCTAGACATGTATGCAATATCATCATCAGACTACGAGGGAGTACTCACTGGTTTTGCTTCATGCATGTTCAAGCGATGGAGAAGTTTCTCAATATACCTTTGTTGACTAAGGAATAGATAACCAGCTTTCCTGTCTCTAATGATCTCAACTCCAAGAATCTTCTTTGCTTCACCCAAATCCTTCATCTCGAATTCACTGCTCAACTGCTTCTTCAGCTTAGAAATTTCATCTTTGTCTTTTGCAGCAATCAACATATCATCAACATAAAGCAGCAAATATATGGGTGAACCGTTAACAAACTTCAAGTAAACACAACTATCATAATCAGATCTCTTGAAGTTTTGAGAGATCATAAAGGAATCAAACCTTTTGTACCACTGCCTAGGAGATTGCTTCAAACCATAAAGAAACTTCTTCAATCTGCAAACAATATTTTCTTTTCCAGGAGCAATGAACCCTTCAGGTTGGTCCATATAAATATCTTCTTCCAAGTCACCATGTAAAAATGCAGTTTTGACATCTAACTGCTCAAGCTCATAATCATGCATTGCCACAATGCTAAGAAGAGTACGAATAGAGCTATGTTTCACGATTGGAGAGAACACATCAGTAAAATCGATACCTGGAATATGACTGTAACCTTTAGCGACTAGCCTCGCCTTATACCTCGCCTCCTCGGTAGGTGAGATACCTTATTTTCTCTTGAATATCCACTTACAGCGGATAGGCTTCTTCTCCTTAGGCAACTTGACAAGTTCCCAAGTACCATTCTTGTCAAGTGACTCCATTTCTTCATGCATTGCAGTCATCCACTTATTGCAGTCAGGAGATTTAACAGCTTCAGAATATGAAGCAGGTTCTGCTCCACCTTCAATCTTCTGAGCTATACTCAATGCATAAGCAGCAACATTCACTTCTTGTATTAATCGCTTAGGAGGACAAATTTGCCGCCTAGGCCTATCAGCTGCAATAGACTGTGGTGGTGGAGGGTCAACAATATTAGGAAAATGTTCAACAGTAGATGTATCAACAGTATCCATAACATCCACAACAATATTTTTTTATTCTTCATCAAAATCCATAGATTTCTCCACCTGCACAGTTGATTCCTGCTCAATCTCAACATGATCATTAGTAGACTTCTTGTCAAGTAACATCAAAGATTCATTGAAGACAACATTCCTACTAATCACCACCTTTCTTGTTTCTGGATTCCACAACTTGTAACCTTTGACACCAGATTTAAAACCAAGAAAGATGCTGCTTTAGGCTCTAACTTTCCATTATCAACGTGAGCATAAGCAGTGCAACCAAATACTCTCAAAATGGTATAATCAGCCGGAGAACCAGACCATACCTCAATAGGAGTCTTCTTGTCAATCGCAATAGAGGGAGAGCGATTAATTAGATAACAAGCTGTCGAAGCAGCTTCTGCCCAGAAACGTCTAGGCAACCCAGCATTGGATAACATGCAGCGAGCTTTAGAAATGATGGTCCTGTTCATTCGCTCTACTACACCATTCTGTTGAGGGGTATGAGGAACAGTGTAGTGTCGCACAATACCTTCAGATTTGCAATAAGATTGGAATTCGTCAGAACATAACTCCATCCCATTATCAGTGCGAACCTTCTTCACCTTCTTCTCAGTTTGCCTCTCCACCATAGTTTTCCACTCCTTGAAAGCTGAGGATGCATCTGATTTGTGTTTCAAGAAAAAAGATCACACTTGTCGAGAGTAGTCATCAATAATTGTTAGCATATATCGAGCACCACCTAAAGATGGTTCTCGAGACGGACCCCACAAATCAGAATGCACATAATCAAGAATACCTTCAGTAGTATGAACTGAAGTATTAAATTTCACCCTCTTATGCTTACTAAACACGCAATGCTCACAGAACTCCAGATTACTAGCATTGCATCCAGCAAGAAGTCCTCTCTTGCTCAACTCTGTCATACCAGCTTCACTCATATGCCCAAGACGCATATGCCAAAGATTAGTAGTATCAGAATCAGATAAGGAATTTGAAACTGTAGCAGCTTTACCTGCAACTGTGCTACCTCTTAGATGATACAGATTTGCAGCTTTCATGTCACCTTTCATGACCACAAGAGACCCCTTGGAAACCTTCAGAACTCCACCTTCACCGGTGTACTTATACCCTTTTGCATCAAGAGTACTCAATGAAATTAGATTCCTCTTCAGATCTGGTATGTGTCTGACATCTGTCAAAGTTCTAACTGCACCATCAAACATCTTAATCTAAACAGATCCAATCCCTGCGACCTTACAGGATGAGTTATCACCCATCAAAACAGTTCCATCAGCATTAACAGATTCATAACTGGAAAACCAATCCCTGTTAGGGCACATATGAAAGGTGCAGGCAGAATCAAGAATCCATTCATCATCAGTTCTAGTACAGCCAGCAAACACCACCAGCATTTCACCATCAGAACTATCATTAGCAACAACAGAGGCCTTACCTCCATCTTCTGATTTACCTTGGTCTCTCCTTTCTTTATATTGAAGGCGACGACATTCAGATATGTTGTGACCGTCTCTCTTGCAATATCTGCATGGCTTAGACTTTGGTCTGGATTTCGAGCGACCTTTGTAATTGCTCGAACTTTGGCCTCTAGATCCATGGCTAGAACTTTTCTCCTTTTGTCTTCCGCGAGTATATAAGCCCTCTCCATGAGAGCTAGAACTCTCACCAACCATCTGTCTCATTATTTCCTTAGACTTTAAAGCATCATAAACTTCATCAAGGGTGAGAGTATCTCTACTATACAAAATTGTATCTCGAAAATTTGTATAAGAATTCGGTAGAGAACACAAAAGAATAAGAGCCAAATCTTCTGTGTCATATTTTACCTCCATGGATTCTAGGTCAGCCACAATTTCTTTAAATTCAGAAATATGCTCCTGCACTCTTCCTCCATCCTGTAGTTTGTGTGAAAACAACTTTTGCTTGAGATTCATCTTGCTGGTAAGAGTTTTCATCATACAAAGCTTTTCAAGTTGCTGCCACAATCCAGCAACAGTCTTTTCCTTCATAACCTCCTGCAAAATAGTATTAGATAAGTGAAGTTGAATCTGTGAGAGGGCTTTCTGTTCCTTCTTCTTCTCTTCCGCTGTCCACTCCGTGGAAGCTTTTCCAAATCCATCCAGCGCCTCCTCCAGATCTGTATTTGATAGAATAGCTCACATCTTCACTTGCCATAGAGAAAATCGTGTGTTTGTCTCCAAAAGGGGAAGATCGTATTTCAGAGAAGCCATGTTGATGAAACCCTGATTTCAAGAAACCAAGAGCTCTGATACCACTTGTTAGAAATCGACAAGCAATAAGCGGAAATAGAAATAAGATCGAGAGAGACAACACAACGATTTAACGTGGAAAAACCCTTGCGGGAAAAAAACCACCGATGCAGGGCGGCGACGAAAGCTCCACTAAGATGAGAGAATACAAGATGAAGGAATTTTACAAAGTGCGGCTTGAGTTTCCCTACAGCTAACAAGGGGTATATATAGGATGGAGATACAAAACCCTAATAGGGTTAATAACCTAATGGGCCTAAAAGAGGCTAGACCCATAAGTTAGGGAATTTGGATCACCTAACTTCAACAATTCTTTTAATTCCGTTTCTTCTCTAGCATGATCACCTAGATTAGATTCTTGTTAGGATAAAGGATAGTGGCGAACATTTTCCTTGTTCTAGAACGTCGAATCGAACAATTAACCATTCCAATGGATTCACTTGACCAATAAGGGCCGTTTAGAGCTAATCCATTTCAAGAGTAGCTCACATAATCAATTCCGTTCCACCAATTAGTTATCTGTTGTAGAAGCGAACGCATGGACAAATAATTGATCTTGGTAGCTAGTGCAATAGTAGCGAACGTTCGTGGACTTAGACCTAAGCGTAAGGAGCACTGATGGGTGATTAAAATCTGAATGATTTAAGTCAGAAACCTGCCAGTATTGTGATTGCCAATGCCTTGGCGATCTTAGGGGGATTTGAATCTAAGCTCTCATCTCATTAATTGAAATCAATCAGTCTGTTAGCTTTAGTTAGTTATTTCTTTCCTTGCATGCTAGTTAGAAATCTCGTGGAACTCACACCACACAACCTATTTAAACCGAGTAGTTACTAACTTCTTTGAGTAATGGGATAGTTATTTGATACCAATGTTTTACAAACTGTCAAATTGCCGCCATTGTCGGGGAACTCTTCTTACACACGCTTGAAAGAAGAGTTGACATTCTCCTACCTTCCATCTTATCATTTTTCCATTACACTTTGATTTTACACTGATTGTTCTTGTTTTTGTTGAAATTGTAGGTTTGTATGCAGGTATATGAACCGTCCAGCTACTCGTTCTCAGCTTAAGCATATCAAGACTAAGAGCGTAGAAGTTTCACCCAGTTCCATATCGACAAAGCAAAAGCAAGGACCAACCAATCCATTTCCCCCCCCCCATCAAGATCTAGGAGGCTAAGGAAGCATCACCTTAGTCTCCTAAATCACCTTCATCTTCTGCTTCATTTACATCTTCGGGAACACCACCACCCACTCCTCACACCGCACCACATCCTGCAATGGAAGCTCAATGGACCATGGAAGATTTCAACAAACCGAGCGCAGCTAGAATCCGGTGAACATCTCAGTCCCAGTTACTGAAGGAGATTTGAACTATGAGATCAAGATTCCATTTCTGGGCATGGTCACTAAGGACATTCAGTTTGAAGGGAAGCCACAAAAAATTCCTTACACTCACCTCGCAGACTTCCTCGCTATGTGTGCGACATTCAAATGCAGGGGGCTACACAAGAATGCACTCTATCTACGTGCATTTCCATTCTCATTGAAGGGTGTCTCCAAGCGATGGTTCAACAACAAGCCATCGGACTACTACACATAGTGGGACGTCCTCGTTTAGGATTTTGTGGAGGAATACTTCCCTCCCTCTAGGACTACTGCATACAAAGACAGCATCGCCCGCTTCCAGTAGAAGGATGGAGTTAGTCTCTATGATGCTTGGAATGAATTCCAAGAGCTCCTCTGCGAATTCCCTCACCATGGTTTCTAGTAGCGACAGTTGGCCGAGATCTTTGCTAGAGGGATGAACGCCGAGTCTGCCAAGTGGGTTAACTCCTTGGCCAAAGGTGACTGCACTGCCCTTACTCCGGAAGCTGCTCTTCTCCATTTTGCAAGTTGTGCCTATAAATCTAGATACTGGGAGAGGCAATCTGAAGGAACCAACAACCATCTGGGTCTTGAAGAGCAAATCAAGGCCGAAGTCCAAAAATATGTCAAGAAAGCCGGAGCACCCACACCACGTCATCAGCTTCCGTCTTCGTCACCGACTATGAGTGGTGTGGCACATGCGCACACATCAGAGGAAACTGCCAGAATTTTGGAACCGCGAGTGTCTGATCTGTAGAGGAGATGGATTTTGTTGGACAATGCTTCACCAACAACCAGCGAGGGTACTCTAGCTACCGCCAATACAGACAGCCTCAACAGCAACATCAACAAGGAAGCTTCCAAGAGCGTCCACCTTACAACTCTGGAACGAATCAGAATCAGACCGACTGATCGTTTGGGTCATTTCAAAAGCATAAGTTGACGAATCAATCAAGTGGAGTTTACCAGCCACCGCACCGGAACCAAGGAAACTATGGTACAACACCTGGAAACCGTCAAAATTAGTACGCCAACAACACCTTCCGCTACCAAGGAACTCATGGGTTCGCCGAAGGGAAACAACCCCAGAAGATGGTGCAACAGAATTCCATAGAGAGCGAGACAAACAAGAAGCTCAATAAAATCCTAGCTAGAATTGAAGACCACAACAACTAGTTCAAGGCTCAAGCAGCCTTGAATTAAGGACAGATGATGGACAGCCAGCTCAACAACATCGTCGACCTTCTCTCTAGTGGTCGCCCATTCGGTTAGTTGCCTAGCTAGACAGATCTGAATCCTAGGAATGAGCATGCCAAAGCCATCACAACGAGAAGCAACAAATTACTAGATGGTCCTACAGTCCCTGATACTACCCTGGTCATGATTCCTGGTGATATTGCCATTAACATGGCAGAGATCGAGGATATCACGACAAAGGATAAAGAAAAAAAGGAAGAAAAAGATGAGGTGACTGCCCCGCCTCCTCCACCACCGGTTCCTGCGCCTATTTTGCCTTCATATCAACCTAGGATCCCGTTTCCTAAGGCCTTGAAGTAGAAGACGCACGACACCCAGTACAAGAAGTGGTACTCAGTTTTGAAGAACACGAAGCTCAAGATACCACTCTTTCATGTCGTAGAGACAATGCCACCACTCAGGAAATTCTTGAAGGATCTTATGAGGAACATGAAGAAGGGATATGTGTCTTCTATCTCCCTCAACGATGAGTGCTCTGTCGTCCTCTATCGCTCATCGTCCCTACCCCCTCCAGCTAAGTGTCGCGATCTTGACTGTTTTACTTTTGCTTGCATCATTAATGGTAGTAAGATTGAATGTAGCTTAGTTGACTTAGGTGGTTCTATTAATGTGATGCCTACGTGCTTATATGAAGAACTTAAGCTAGGAGAACTGAAGCCTATTAGTTTGCATCTTGTGTTAGCTGATTTATCTGTGAAGATACCTAGGGGAATGGTAGACGATGTAGTTGTTCGTTGCGGCCCGTTTACCATCTTAGCTGATTTCATTGTGCTAGATACCCGAGAGGTAGATGTAACTCTTATCTTGGGCCAACCCTTTCTAGAAACGGCCATCGCTAACATCGATGTTGAGCATTGCTCATTGACTTTGAAGGTCGGAGAGGATATTGTGACATTCCGCCTCAAGGATGGTATGCAATATTCTGCTGCTCAAAATGATGATTATCTGTCCGTTGATTATTTGGAGCCGGCCTCAGCCAACTTCATTACGCATGCCTTGTCTATAGACCAGCTAGAGTTGTCTTGGTTTTAGGACTGGACGGCGCGTTCGAGGACCCCTAGCAGCTTCAGTGGCAAGCAGAATTGGCCAAACGGAAAACTGTTCTACATCAGCTCTCACGCCACCAACCATCGTGCACACACCGGGCCAGGTTACTACATCCTATGAGAAGCCGCCCACCTTGACTTTGAAAGAGCTACCGGATCATCTAGAGTACACGTTCCTAGCTGAGGATTTGCAATTATCAGTCATCATCAGCTCTGCTTTGTCGTCTGGACAGAAGAAGTAGTTGGTCAAGTTACTAAAGAGACACGTCCGTGCTATAGCCTAGAAGTTAGCAGACATTAGAGGTATTTCTGAAGCTTTCTGCAAACACCGGATCATGGTGGATGAAGAGTTCAAACCGATTGGGCAGCCACAACGTCGGTTGAACCCCATGATCCAAGACGTTGTGAAGAAGGAGGTTCTTAAACTCCTTGATGTTGGGATCATCTACCCCATCATTGACAGCCCTTGGGTGAGCCCTACCCAAGTTGTTCCGAAGAAAAGAGGGATGGAAGTCATCCCCAACCCCAAGGGAGTGCTCATTCCTACTCGTACTATCACAGGCTGGCGAGTCAGCATCGACTACAGGCGCCTCAACGACACCACCAAGAAGGACCACTTTTCATTGACTTTTATTGATCAAATGCTTGAACGGTTAGCCAGTCACGAGTTCTACTGCTTCTTGGATGGGATGTATAGTTACTTCTCGATCCCGATTGAGCTTGACGACCAAGAGAAGACGACCCTCACATGCCCAGTAGGTACCTTTGCCTACCGTCGAATTCCTTTTGGTTTGTGCAATGCTCCAACCACTTTTCAGAGATGCATGCTTGTGATCTTTAGAGACTTGGTAGAGAACGTCGTAGAGGTATTCATGGAAAATTTCACCGTATACGGTGACTCATTCTCCAAGTGTCTAGCCAACTTGGACAAGGTACTAACTCGATGCCACTACAAGAAACAAGAGATTTAACATAAGAAGTTTAACAGCGGCCCCGCTGTTAAATTAAATAATTCAGAAATTTAACAACGGCTAAGTGGCCACAGTTATATTATAAAGTTTAATAGCGAACACTTAGTTGTTGTTAAAATAACGCGTTCTAATTGGTTGAATCATTTGGACGTGGATTGTAGGAGGAAAATATCATCTATTCATTTAATCATAACCCTAAAAACCCTAAGAAGGAGTGATGTAGTCGCCCTTCATCTTCATTTTTTCCCATCTTCCTCATTGGTCGCTGCCCTTCATCTTCATCTTTTCCCATCTTCCTCATTGGCCGCCCTTCATCTTCATCTTTTTTTGTCTTCCTCCTTGGCCGCCAATCATCTTCTCTTAGCTGAAATTGTGCTTTGATGGAGCAACAACATCAAATCGACCAGGAGGTGAAGGTATGCAGCAGCGGCTTCGAGCAACGACATCATATCGATTTTGCTCCTTATGTCACTCCTTCTCAACTGGCACCCTTGTCACTCCTTCTCCACCGTCGGTCTGCTCAACCAGCGACTCCATCACTCCTTCTTAACCGTCGCCATCGTTACTACCACTCAATCGACGCCTCCCTCAATCAGTCTCCATCAAAGTTGAAATTTCATATCTATTTTGTGTTCAGATCTATTTTGTTTTATTGTATTTTATGTTCAAATCTATTTTTTTTCTTGTATTTTGTGTTCAAATCTATTTTGTTTATTGTAATGGAATCTGAATTTTGATTTGCTACCGACTTTGCTCGATCTGATGTCGACTGATATTTCAATATACTTATTGGAGCTCTGACTATTTTTCTATCTCACGTACACATTTAACAGCGACCGTTTCATTTTAACATCGACCAATTTTTTACCGCTGTTAATTTTTTTTACCATTGGCAATTTAATCGTGGCATGTGGCCACTGTTAAACTAATTTAATAGCGGTTGTGGCCGTTGTTTAATTGCATTTCTGTCACTGTTAAAGATCTAGCTTCTTGTAGTGTGCGAAGAGACAAATCTAGCTCTGAGTTGGGAAAAGTGCCACTTCATGGTGACCAAAGACATTGTTCTAAGACACAAGGTGTCCAATGCTAGCCTTCCACCACCATCTTTTGTAAAGACGATTCGTAGTTTCCCTTGCCATGCAGGAATCTACTGACGATTCATTAAGGACTTCTCCAAATCACCGTACCGATGACAAATTTATTGGAGAAGGATGCATCATTTGTATTTGACGAGGGTTTCCTTGAAGCCTTCGAACTTCTGAAGACTAAGCTCACCACTACGCCTACTCTAACGGCCTCAGATTGGAGCTTACCGTTTCAGATCATGTGCGACGCTAGTGATTTTGTTGTTGGTGTTGTGTTGGGGCATAGAAAGGAGAAGAAGTTCCACCCCAACTACTTTCTTCGAACTAAAAATGTTCAAATTCTGTGTGACAACACAAATGCAATCTCATTTTTTTTAATTTGACATATCAAAGTTAGAGATCATTTCATTCGGGACCTTGTTTAAAAATAACATCACCCACTTTGTCTTTTTTAAGAAACGATCAGCTCGTTGATTTCTTTCCAAAACCACTTAAGGAAGACAGGTTTTGTGAACTCTGATCGAATTTGGGCATAGTTTGTAAATCAGATCTACCAAATCTCTGATCACTATTCTCCCCGCCCAATTATCTCTAAGATTGGTGAAAAAATCTCTTCTCTCTGTTCTGTCTTTTCAATTTGGGGAAACTTACCCCATTTTCCCCTTCATCATCACACTCTGGCGCTCCAACTTCCTTCTTGGACTCTACAGTCTTCCTTTCCCTTTATAACCTAATCACCTCTAGGGTTCACTCATCCCTCTCCTAACTTTTCCCTCTCTCACTCAATGGCAGCAGAAATTCCTCCTGCAAAATACATCGACGTACAACCCATTCCCTCCATCTCCATTGCCTATGATTTCTTTTATCGACCCAAAGAAATACTAGACTTCTTCACAGTCGACACTAATGCCTTTGTCAAGTACGGTATCAGCCCATCCCCCTCATCTACAATCTTGGATGACACTCTTTGGAGTTTCAAGATCCAGGAATATTCTGTGAAGAAGCTGTTAAGCACTTCTACTTCAACCTAAGGGTTCATACCGCCGATCCTTTCATGGCAACAACAGTTGTCTTTGGGAAACGAGTGTTTGTCACCGCCTCCGTCCTTGAAACCGTCATTGGTGTTCCATCCATTGGGTCACCAATCAAAAGTGTCGCGGCTCTCAGGCGCTCTGGCTGGAATATTGCCTTTTAGAACAGTCTTCCCTGTTATCACTGCCTTGCTGTATCATGCAGGGGTTGACATGGTTTATCATGTTCTACAATACAACTGTCGTGTTCTACGACCTCAACACATTTGTGAAATACTGGATCAACTCGAGCTCTGGTTCAACCTGCACCAGGTGGAGAAACCTCCAGCTGTAAGGTAGGTATCTCCTCTTCAATTTCTCATTCTGCCTTTCCTCTAAACGGGTACTACTGTGAAGCACATGCAGTGACAAACAAGTTAGATGTCTTCAAGGCACTCGTCAAGAGAAGAGAGAAGATGCTCAGCTAACCGATTTGGCTGACCTGAACGCAGCAGGGTTCAGAATCTTGGCCAAAAACAAAGCTATCAAAAAGCTGAACAAAAAGATAAATGGACTGGTGGACATGCTACAAGGAAGGATGGACTATTACACGGCTGACCTGGAGCAAGTTGACTTTAGAGACTCTCCTCTGGCGAAAGAAGTCAAGGAATCTTATCGCCAAAATGGATAAAGAACCAAGCATGAGTGACATGTCTGACTTTGAAGAAGATCCTACCTTTGACTTCTAAAAGATCGCTTTCTCTTACTCTCATCTTTTGTGGTGTGTTCTTTACATGGTTTTCTTTTGCTGAACTCTTGGAAGTTTCTCCTCCCTTCTCCCCTTGAACTTTTGAACTCTTGTTCATGAACCTATGAATGTTGTAAGATCAATGTTTGTCCCTTTCAAATGCTTTTTCTCAGAGGAGACTGTGTCTTTCCAGCTAACAGTTCTTTGGTTGCAGGGCTTGAACTTAGGGGGAGATTGTTGGACGAAAAGTTCAGGACCCTTCAAACTTTCCTTTCTTATTTCATATTCTATTATCTCTTCTGCTTTCCTTTTGTGATGCCTTCCTTACCTTTCGTGCAGGAACAAAGTTCATGGATGGATTTCATGGATGAAGAATCAATCACTGCTTTGATCAGGATTCTCTCCAACGGCTACCTCTAAGAGCTATTTAAATAAGAATCAAAACCAATGAAAGAGGTTGCGACTGTGGAGTTTTACAGTTTGTGGTTTGGCTATCTCTGTTTACCAGGAAAGTGAACATTAGAGTTTGTAGTACTCAAGTTGTGTTAACTTGAGGGCTGTGAGTGAATATCATAATAAAAGTGTCTCTCCCAAGCTTGTTTGGGCGTGGAGTGGGGTTAACCCAGAACCACATAGAAATCCTGTGTCTTTCTCTCTTTTTCTCTTTTTCTATTTCGTGCTTGCAATACCTCCCCGTCGACTCAGAAAGGTCATCATCATCTGCTTACCGTTGTCGCCTTCATCCGATCATTCAAATCGAAGGCTATAGTCCATATTACTCGCACCATTTCAAACATGCCTAAGTTATCTAACTACCTAAGCCCATTAAGCAAGGCCCACTTGACTTCACTAGAAGTGTTCTACAAAGAGATCATCGTTGATCTCAAATCGGAATCAATTTCCCATTTCTCTCTCTACCTATTTCTATTGCTTAACTCATTCTCTTATCATAATCCGTTTAAAGTTCACTAATCTACTGTTTCAAATTTGAGTTTGACTAGCAGCCATCTGTGAGATTTTGAGTCGTTGCACATAACTAGCAACTTGTTTCTCTTCGAGTGGCTTTCTCTTATTTTAATGAGTTAGAATTTGCTTGAGACCATTTCAAGACCACAAGACATTAGGACTAGGATGATAGAGGAACCTAGAATCACCCACTTTGAGCCATAAGTCGTCACGACATCAATTCCCCTAGGTGTAACCCCTTGTGCTTGGCCTATTCTTTCGGTCCGATAACTACATTACAACCTTTTCCATGTTCTTTTTCACCCCGTTGATCCCTTGTGGTAGTCGCTCGAAATTAGCAGAACATGAGACGAAACATGTGATGACTTACTCGATAGCTAGAATCTGGTAGTCTTACCTCATAATTTCTTTCATTCTGACCCCTCTAGCAATGAAAAAGAAAATAAGCACGAAAAAAGTGAAAATAGAAAGAAAAGGAAAAAAATGCGTTGAAAAAGATAGTAAATCCGAAAAAATCAAGTCCAAATCAGTATGTTGTTCCAAGGAAAGAATTGTTCTGGAAAAAAAATGAGTGAAAGAAAAAGTGTAAAGTTGTTTGAGGGTGTCCTAGGAAATTAGCATTCATCATTCTATTTCGATTCTAGTTAGACGGTACATATCCATGGGTCTAGATTCGATGGAGGTTAGTCGACTGCTACACCACACTGTACCTTTCATCATCATTTATCCTTTCATCCATTCATCATAAACCCTTGTAGGGTAGGATTCATTACAGTCTTGTACAAGCCCTTTTGACTAGTTCTAATGTTGTCACTCGTGGTGGAGATTGTGCACGAATTGCAAACATATAACATAATTCCGTTGGAGAAAATGAATGAGTGCATAAACACGACCTTAAACAGAGAGAGTGAGAGTTCCCCCTTGTACTAAATGTTTCAGTGTGAGGAAGTCTAGTCGGCTCGGTTGGCATTGTGCATGATGGATGATTACTACTTGATGTGTGCAGAAAGCAGTGATATCTGGATTTGTTTGGTTGATGTTCTTGCATGTGTAAGTTGCCTTTTCTAAGTGGAATAGTGTAAGCTGAATTGTTAGGAATTGAACTTCGATTTAACTGATCTCATCATATGTGAATTTGAGTGTATTTCTGAGTTTACTTTGCTTGAAAACAAACAAAAGCTTAAGTGTGGGGTTATTTAATGACGCTAGAATCACCGCGATTATCTCCCTGGATTAAGCGACATTCCGTTGTTTGTAGCGCGTTTTAGGGATAGTTTAGTGGACTTCGGTTCATTCGCTCTATTTCTTATCGATTTAGTTATTGTGGCCCGTTTCGGGTCTATTAATTTGATGTGTTTTCTAGTGTCTCTTTGAGTACACAGGTTTTTGTCGTCGAATAAGTATATGACGGACGTGCTTGGAATGCAATGGAGCATCAAGAAGGAGTCCGGAACCATCAAAGAAGTCGAATGAAGAAGGAATAATCAAAATCGGTCCATTTGGGAAGGTTCTTGGCAAGAACTTCAAGGTTCTCGCCGAGAAGGTTGTGAAGAAGACATCTGATTTCCACAATGAGATTTTTGAATTAATTGTGAAGAGGTTCTCGCCGAGAACCTTATGCTTTCCAGATAAAAAACAGACTCGGATTTCAGCCCTATGTAACATCCCCGCCCAACCGGATGGGTTAGGACTCAAGTTCGAGTGATTGGAGGCCTGGAATCAGAGCCTCTGAGGTCCCATTGAGGTTTGGGACGTCTGAGGTTAAGTCGGGTTGAGGTTGCAAACGTGCCAAGGGTGCAGTGTAGGACACACGGCCGTGTAGTGTGATACACGACGTGCATCACAATACACGGCCGTGCATTAATTTTGGCGAAGTCTCGTCGAGAATGTAAATGTGGGATACACGGTCGTGTATTATAGGTACACTCCGTGTATCGTGACCTGCATATAAAAGACGGAACTTTGACGGGAATTCATAATTTTCAACTCCTTTCTCTCTCCACGAAAAGCCATTGACGAACCAACTTGTGCCAAGCTGCGGAAGGTGATTCCGGGAGTTGTAGAGGTCGGAATTGAGTTCTGTTTGTTGCTACCCGCTCCTAGAGATGAGGAGAAGAGATCTCTAACTTCAATTTCTGGTTTCTCAGTGTAGGTCACTGGTAAGAAAATTAAAGCGCACTAAGTTTTACTCAATGGATTGCTCCAAAGAAATCGTTTTCCCTAGGGTCTTTCTGTTTCTATTACTCAACAATTATGGGATAAGCTATTCGGGGTTTTTGTCGTTGGGATTTTCGAATGGTTGTGAATGAATTAAACTAAAGAAAGCAAATTAAGTAAATAAGCAATTAAACAGGTTGGGATTTTGAAGAATGACTAAGGCGTTTGTCAAGACTCGAATCCGCTCTATCTCGATTAAGACGGATGATGCAATGCAATTTTGGTTTCAACAGGCTTGATGATGCGACACTTCCTTTGGTCATCTCTACTCCATGGTCAGGACGCAGAGAAACTATCCTATCAAACCTACAAGTTCCTATGGTCAAGATAACTCGCAAATTGTCAAGAATGCACGAACAACGATGAAGTCTCACAAAGATATGCAAAGAGATTAGTTTCACCGGCCCTATGGTCAAGACACTGGAAAATCCTAACGACCTCCTAAACTCTAGAATGATTCACGTCCATGGTCAGAACCGCGAAATCAAAGATGAAGCAAGAACCCTAAGATATGGTCAATCACAGGCCCGTAGAGCTTCAAATTAGGGTTAAGGAGAAATCGCATCAAATGTCTGAATAAACCTCAATTAACATAAACGGGTTAAAAACCCAACATCATCCATACAAAATCTAACTAGAGTTTCATCTAATCTGAACAAACTAAGAGAGTTTAGCTCGACATACCAACAGAAGAAATCAAAGAAACAATGGAGAAGAAAACCGGAGAAGAACACATCTTACTCCGATATAACCTAATCCTGATGAATCCTAGAAACTCCTGAGTTAATCCTCGCTTCCTCTTGCTCAATCGCGTCTTCAAAGCTCTATCATCTCCTCCGAGAGTGTCTGGTTCGTCGGGGAAGAAGTAAAAAATTTGAAGTAAAAAGTCTCTCTCCAAAACTCCTCAAAATTGGGTTTAAAACCTTTTTTTTTTGTCAAAAAAGCTGAAAATCACCAAAAGTAAGGGGTTGAAAAGTGTGCCGGAGCACTTTTCTCTTCAAAAGTAGCACTTTTTTTGCTGAAGACAAATTCCGCCGAATGTAATTGCAAAAGTGCGCCTGGAAGCATTTAAAAAGTGCGCCGGCGCACATTTTACCACAAAATGCACACTTTTTGAGCTAGGACAAGAAACATTTCCAACTCCTTACTTCTTTCGATGTTCCTTGCCTCGTTTGTACTCCGAATTGGTCCCCGTTTGAAGCGCCGAGCTCGTAGAAAGGTCATCCACAATATGGTAACCTAAAATCTCATCAAAAACACCTCGAAAACACATCAAACGACCCAAAAGAGGGCCAACGGGGAATAGAACACAATTTTCACAAAACTCACTCGAAAACATCACAATAAGGTGTCAAATGAGGGAATTTTGCTCAAATCTGGCGAGATAAACGCTGTAAATCTAACGTCATCAAATCACCCCACACTTAAACTTTTATTTGTCCTCAAACAAGAACTCTAACACAACTCTGCACCAACCTAAATGAGCAAACCGAAAACATCTTGGGTCCTAGAATGATGTATATGGTGCTTCTATCAAACAAGAGGATTACCCGACTGACCACACAATTAAAACCAAACCTTTGCCGGAGTAAAATAGGAACAAGACTTTAACGAGCTAGTGAACAACCTAACTTGATAAAGGCAAGACAATACTTACTTCCGCTACACTTACTCTAGGACGCAACCTAACACTTGCTAGACAAGGGAACACGACTTGAACAAAATTTAAGAGCATTTTTTTCTTTTCTTTTTCTATTTTTTTTTTACATTTACTTTCGAATGGTCAGTACAGTGTGGATACTATTGGGTATGGAGCAGCCGAAAACCTTTGGAATTCCACGTTATCCTAGACCCCAGCCACGATCGGAGTAGGTTAGAAAAAGAACGCCACATTGAGACTTCCCTTTGGGACTACAGCAATGGGCACCCACGTATGCCAGCTCGTGAATCGACCCATAACTTCAATACCGAACCACTCATTTATGAGATTTTCTCTAATTGGGAACATTAACAACAATTAAAAACACAAAATTAAAAGACCCCTTATCTAGACTCGATCATGGCATTGAACTAGAGAATTCGAGCATCAGACAGACCAAGTCTTCCACATTACCAAGTCAACGATTCACTAATCCAATAAGGAATAGTTCCTAGACTACTACAAACAAGAAGAGTGGGAGATGGTCATAATATGGGTTCTTACACACACATTTGGTCATAGCTAAAGTACCACATCAATCTCACCATATGGAACACGGTAAGCAAATCCAAGAATATATTAAGCAATGTGAAAAGTTACTTGCAAAAGAGAATGGGAAGCAGTGAAAGAGTGACAAAACAAGGTACAATCACCACCCATCTAATGACAAAACTTGGTACATAACGTACCTAGAAATAGATCGTGAGGATGCTAGTGGAGGCAAGAGTGAAGTACCGGCAGACAGTCATGGCGGGAGCTGAGGATAGCCTGAAACTGGAGAGAACCTCACAACACGATTAGAGCATTCAAAGTACAGAATAGACCACTAACTCAAGAACTACAAAAGTTTGACACAAACTCAAAATTAAACAACTGATTCAAAAACTAAAAACAGACTCCAGACATGGGTTGCCTCCCATAAAATGCTCCTTCTTTAACGTCTTTGAGCTAGACGATACCTGATCTAAGGTGTGGCGTCCCAGCTCATAAGTTCATTCAGACTGACATCCGTGTTCTGGAAGAATACCTTCATTGCTCCACTCTGAAGCACAAATTTTGCCACGCAATCCAGCAACCTCAAAGGGTCCAAATAGCTCCACTTTGTCCAGAACCACATATGGGGGTTTGGTAGGAGTACTGTCATGGGGCGGTGCCTTAGCTCCCTTTGGAGGCTTATTCTTCCTCGGAGTGCCATCCGTATCTTGAGTGGTCACCATCGCCTCTACTTGATCCTGCAAAGATGGAAGAGAGTAAGGAGGTTCCATGTTTGTAAATACAGTATAAACTGAGGCATTCTCAAACACTAACGAGATGGGTTTTTTGGTGGAAGAGTGCACATTAGGATCAGGTGGAGAAATTTGAAATATGATTTCTTTCCCCTTATCCCGAAAAGTTAACCTACCAGCCTGTGCATCGATGAGTGCACCAGAAGTGGCTAGGAAAGGTCGTCCCAAGATAAGGGGGACGTTAATACTTTCCTTGCAGTCAATTACCACAAAATTTGTCATGAAATAGCTATCATGCACCCTAACTATAACATTTTCAGCAGTACCCTTTGGGTGCCTAACCGTTTAATCAGCTAAGTTAATGTTCATAGTGGTAGGGGTTAGCCTAGGCAATCCTAAACGTTCAAACAATGAATAAGGCATAACACTAATGCTAGCACCCAAATCTACAAGAGCTCTATCAATCAAATAAGTGCCAATAGAACAAGGGAAAGAAAAACTCCCTGGATCAGGACGCTTTGGCACCATGATGCTTTCCTTCGTAGCAGTCGTACAAGCTTCATCAAGGGTGACTGAAGCTATTTCTTCTATCTCGTCCGCTCTCGTCTTTGAAGGGGAGATCTTGGGAGGAGAATTGTCAGTCTTGACTTTCTTCTTGTTAGGAATCATGCTTCTCAGCTCCTCCACCACAGCAGCAGCTTCTGCATTCTTCAGCTTCTTCTTCTTGGAGAGAATTTCTTTCATGTGCTTCGCATAATCCGGGTTTGCGAGAAGCTCCTCCAATAACGTAACTCCCATCTTCTGGTTGTTAATTGATACCAGAGTCTTCCCGAAATTCTCCTTGTTTAGCACAGGCCTTGACATAACGGCAGGGTACTGTGCGTTTGGTCGGTAAGGAGCTACTGGTGGAGTAGCTTCTTCTCTTTGCTTCTCCTTCTGACATAACTGCTCTATTGGTTTCTCCAATTCCTCCATGCTATCCTGTAGAGAAACTGCCCCACATAATTATTCCTTAGTTTTGCTTCCTCCGGCATTGTTAGGTGAAGAGGGAGTTGTGCTAGATAGAAGACCACCTCCCTTCTCCTTCAGAAAGTTGGTTATTGCCGTCACCCGATCGTCTAGCTTCTTGATAGAGCTATCTGTATCCTTTTTGTTCATCTGGGTTTCGGCTAGAATTTTTTCTAGCATGATGTCAGTATTGGATTTCTGTGTCGAAGAGCTTGAACCATTGTTACCGTGCTGATTTTGGTTCTGGTTTTGATTGCCATTCCAATTCCCTCTGTTCTGCCATTGGGAATTCTAATTCTGATTCCCATAGTTCCTTTGGTACCCACCTTGGTTCTGATATCCACCCTAGAACTGATTCTAATTCTGATTGTTGTTCCAATTCCCTATGTTCTGACCACCAACATACGCGATCTCCTCTTGTTGTTGGTCTTGGTTACTCACAAACCTCCAAGTACAACCCTCTACTGAATGACCTCCACCACAGTTTGAACACGGGGTGGAAACTGCTGCAATACTCTCTGCACTAGAAGCAGAAGGAGGAGTGGTTATAGAAAGCATCTTGAACCCTGGCGGTGGAGCTGTATGAACACCCGGTGAGGGAGCTATCTGAGCCCTTCCCAACTCGTGCTTTAACCGCTGCACTTCCATCTCCAAGTTCGACTTATCCAACTCCAACTGACTCCTGACATTGTCCACCGGTGCAGGAGCTACATGAACCGGGTATTGGGCATCAGTAGAGAATTTCATTTGCTCTAGATTCCTGTCATCCACCTTCAAAGGGTTAGCTTGCATAAGAGATTTGATCTTCATGGCAAAGCTCTTGCAAGCAGCTAAAGTCGCAGCTGCGGTCATGTCGTTCATGTCCATACTCAACTGCAAGGAGAAATCCTTCCTCTTCTCATAGTCCAAGCCTCTGAGAAATGTACTAAACTTGGAGTAATCAACCCATCCATGGTGAGGACAAGCTCAGAGAAGTCCTTGGAATCTCTGCCAGGCTTCATAAAAGTTCTCCTCCAAACCACTTGTAAAGGCTGCTATCTGTGCCTCGAGTCCCTCGGTTCTAGAGGTTGAGAAGAACTCTTCAATGAATGTGTTAGCCAGAGCATCCCAAGTAGTAAAATGATTAGCCGGATGATCATACAGCCATTGCTCTGCTTGTCCCTTCAGAGTGAAAGGAAATAGCTGAAGCTTGACGGCACTATGATCATGTTGATCATGTGAGGGGGAATGTGCAGATTCCTAGTTCCCGTGTTGGGAATCTGAATACAAGAGGTCGTCCCATCAATGGTCGGACGACCATAATCTTTCAGTGTCCTTTCTGCCATAACCTCTGCCTCAGGTGGAATAGGAGGATCTGTAGTAGCAATGGTGGGAGGTGAAGGTGAAGATGTAGATGAGGATGCAAAAATGGTCTTCTTTGCCTTAGGTGTCTTTGCAGGAGGAGGTACATGAGTAGTGCCGAAATGAGTGTAGAAAATTCTGTCCTTGTCAACTATACGCTTACTCTGTTTTCTTTCTTCCGTACCTGCAATCTTGCCTGAAACACCAAAAACAAGAAATACCAAGTAATATAAAAATGTTGGAGGTAAGAGATGATAAAAAGGATGACTGAAAAGCTTAAACGCACTTTGCCTTTCCTAGAAAAAGAAAAGTCCCCGGCAAAGGCGCCAAAAACTTGGTGCAAAAATTAATGTGCACTAAGTTTTACTCAATGGATTGCTCCAAAGATATCGTTTTTCCCTAGGGTCTTTCAGTTTCTATTACTCAACAATTGTGGAATAAGCTATTCGGTGGTTTTCTCGTTGGGATTTTTGAATGGTTGTGAATGAATTAAACTAAAGAAAGCAAATTAAGTAAATAAGCAATTAAACAGGTTGGGATTTCGAAGAATGACTAAGGCGTTTGTTCAGACTCGAATCCGCTCTAGCTCGATTAACACGGATGCTGCAATGCAATTTCGGTTTCAATAGACTTGATGACTCGACACTTCCTTTGGTCATATCTACTCCATGGTCAGGACACAGAGAAACTATCCTATCAAACCTACAAGTTCCTATGGTCAAGATAACTCGCAAATTGTCAAGAATGCACGAAGAACGATGAAGTGTCACAAAGATACGCAACGAGATTAGTTTCACTGGCCTTATGGTCAAGACACCAGCAAATCCTAACGACCTCCTAAACTCTAGAATGATTCACGTCCATGGTCAGAACCGTGAAATCAAAGATGAAGCAAGAACCCTCTAAGATATGGTCAATCACAGGCTCGTAGAGCTTCAAATTAGGATTAAGGAGAAATCGCATCAAATGTCTGAATAAACCTCAATTAACATAAACGGGTTAAAAACCCGACATCATTCATACAAAATCTAACTAGAGTTTCATCTAATCTGAACAAACTAAGGGAGTTTAGCTCGACATAGCAACAGAAGAAATCGAAGAAACAATGGAGAAGAAAACTAGAGAAGAACACATCTTACGCCGAGATAACTTAATCCTGATGAATCATAGAAACTCCTGAGTTAATCCTCGCTTCCTCTGGCTCAATCGCATCTTCAAAGCTCCGTCTTCTCCTCCGAGAGTGTCTGGTTCATCGGGGAAGAAGTGAAAAAATTGAAGTAAAAAGTCTCTCTCCAAAACTCCTCAAAATTGGGTTTAAAACCCTTTTTTCGTCAAAAAAGCTGAAAATTACCAAAAGTGCGCCTGAAAGGGGTTGAAAAGTGCGTCGGAGTACTTTTCTCTTCAAAAGTAGCACTTTTTCTGCTGAAGAAAAATTCCGCCGAATGTAATTGAAAAAGTGCGCCTGGAAGCACTTAAAAAGTGCGCCGACGCACATTTTACCACAAAATGCACACTTTTTTAGCTAGGACAAGAAACATTTCCAACTCCTTACTTCTTTCGATGTTTCTCGCCTCGTCTGTACTCCGAATTGGTCTCCGTTTGAAGCGCCGAGCTCGTAGAAAGGTCATCCACAATATTTTAACCTAAAATCTCATAAAAAACAACTCAAAAACACATCAAATGACCCAAAAGAGGGCCAATGGGGAATAGAACACAATTTTCACAAAACTCACTCGAAAACATCACAATAAGGTGTCAAACGAGGGGAATTTCGCTCAAATGTGGTGAGATAAATGCAGTAAATCTAACGTCATCAGTCGCAGTCAATGAGAAGGGGAAAGGCTACGAGTTTGGAGTTTGAGAAATCGAGTTTCTGAGGAACTAGAAGACGATTAGAGCCTCGTCTTCTATTCCAGGTGAGGGCTTAGCGTTGTTATGTAGTTTGGGCCAGCATGAGGAGTTCTAATTTTGACTTAGATGAAAGTTAGGACTTGCATGAAATTGATGAGTGTAAAAGGAGTAAATCATGCTGTGAAAGGTGTACTGTTTGATTGTTGATGATTGTTGTGATTGGGAAAATTGGTATGAAATGAACTGATTAATGGATTGACTTAGAAATGAGTGTTAGGGTGGAATTGGGAAATGGATGCAAATGATACGATACTCTGGTTGTCAGTTGTGGTTGTAGGAGAATGGCCTTGCCAATGTGGGGTCGTTCTGAGAAAGAGGAACAGGTGGGTGGTCCCTAGACTCGCGACATGGCTTCCCTGTACTTGCAGGTGGGGGTGGCCAGTGAGCTAGCCGATCACTCTTGGTGTGTTGTGTTGTATGAGTGCGAGTTATGGACAGGTTATGGAACTATGGAAGTGGGTGGTGAACTGTGAATGGAATGTGGATTCATGTGTGATGTGATGATGTGAATGGATGTGTTGTGATGGAATAGCATGACTTGTGAATTGTATGTGAAAGTAGAACCGGAAGGAGCCAACACTACCCCACCCGAGATACTATTGAGTTGAGTGATGAGCTGTAGGACAGTGATCAAATACTACCAAGCTGGAAAGCTAAGCAGATCGTATTCCACAGGGTTTCTTCTAATTGACTACTCAAAGAAGCTGGCAATTTATCCAAGTTTGAACACGTTGTGCGTGGTGTGAGTTCCACGACTTCTAGACTAAGATGCAATGAAATTAAAATGAAATTGAAAGACAGAATGACTGGATGGTTCAGACAAACGACAGACAAGCTTAGATTTCGAATCCCCCTTAGATCACCAAGGCAACATCAATCAACAGATCAAAAGATTTCAATTCTCGTTCAATCAATTTCTATACACCACCATAACTCCTGACCCTTAGGTTTAAGACCGACGAACGTTCGCTCTATCCGTTCTAACTACCAAGATTAATTAGTCGCCCGGGTACGGTCGCCTATCACAACGACTTAACTTAACTGGTGCAATTACTAATGATTTATGAGTTACTCTTACAGTGGATTAACCCTAATCGGTTCCTACGAAAGGCACACTCCAATTATAAGGTTGACTGGTTGAATTGATGTTCTAAAGTGAGGCGAGCGTTCGCTTCTATCCTCAGTTAACAAGAATCTGAGCTAGGTGATCAGGAAAGACAAGTTTTAATGTTTAAAGCAGAGAAGCTGTCTGGCGACAAACCCTAATTCAACACAAACCTTATCTAGGCGATCAATCAGAAAAGAAACATAAACAATCAAGAACAAAACAACCATGCAAAGAGAAACTGATTGAACTTCGAATCTAATTACCGCCGATCCGTGACCGCTTTAAAGCCCTGGGTCACTTAGGGTTCATCTAATCTAAGCTCTACGAGTTTAGCTACTCATATTAGGAACAAGAGAATCGAAAACAACAAGGAATACATCTCAGGTAGGAAGAACAGAGAAGAACTGCAAAACCTAATTTGACGAATCCGTGAAGCTTCAATCTCCGGTAATCTTTAATCTAAGGTCCGAGTCTCCGAGGTGAAGGGATGGCGTCACGATCTCTCCACGATTCTTTTAACTCTCTAAACTGTCTCTCCCACTTCTAGGTCTGGAAATTATGGTTGATATTATGAGGTATATTCTATTTTGGGCCGCCGGTTAAGTATTTATACTTAACCCTAATACCGCCGGATTTTGCCTGATATTTTCGCCGAAAATATTGAAGAATTTTCGGCGAAAATTCCTTTGTAGATGGATGGTCCGCCGGCTGCTTTCTTCTATGATTTTCGGATCAATTGTTCTCGGTCAAAAACTTAGGGTTTTCGCCGAAAACTTCTGTTGATGAGCATCAGTGGATTTGTACTGATATTTTCGGCGAAAACTCCTTTGTAAACCGGGGCAGACTTTGGTTCAACTCGATTGACTCCTTGGATTGATTCTGGTGCAATTCCTCGAGTTCCAACGCCTTAGACACGTCCTTGGCTACTTTATTTGACGGCAAAAACCTGTGCTAACATAAAAACACTAGAAAACCATCAAATAGACCCGAAACGGGCTAAGGTAACACAAATGGCACGAGATAGGGCAATTGATTGAATATTCGTTATTCTACCCTAAAAACCATGTCTTAAGCAAAGAAATGTCGCTTAAATGAGGCTGATAATCACGTCAATTCGAGTGTCATCAAAATACCCCACACTTAAGCTTTTGCTTGTCCTCAAGCAAACTGAACTAGAACACACTCAAATTCACAAATGACACGAGATTAAACTGAGATTCAATTCTAACAATTTGGTTTAGACTGTTCCACGTAGAAAGAGTGACCTACACATGCAAGAACATCAACCAAACAAGTTTTTGATCTCACTAATTTCTGCACACTTCAAGTAGTGGTTTTAACAAAGCTCGTTTCTTGGCAAAACAATTAATCATAATTAACCGACTATGATAACACCAATTCTAATAAAAAAGACTTTAAGCTCTAGCCATGATGTGGACGCGGAGGTAGGAAAAGTGACGTGGCTATCGACTCGACTTCATCCGTTTCTAGATCTGTACGTTACATGTTCTAGCTAGGACCAATTTAAACAATGATTCATTTCAAGTTTCGACTTCTTCCATTTAATTTATTTACTGCATACTAGTGCTCGATACCAAACACTTCACTTAGGTCTTGGACCTGCCTAGCTCACAGTATTTGTGCCTTTGCTAGTGCTCAACCCGAACACTTCACTTAGGTGTCGGGCTTGCCTAGCTTTATTTTCAGCACTTTAAAGAACTTTACATAAAATTGCACATTCCGAATTTCACCACTCAAACACTTGATTTATCGATTTAACCACTTGATCCTAGCTAGTTATAACTTTTTACACGAGATTTCGAATTGAATTTCCGCCTAATCTCTAGCCACAATCACAGGTGAACAAATATGGAGTGAAAAACATGGGAGAAGCTATCATTTATCATCTTAGAACGGTGTTATCGAGCTTTGTTATTAACAAACCAATTAATTCAATTAATTCAAGTTCAACTACAAGAGTGATTTATGATTTGTTCTGACCTAGACTCATTTAATATCAGTTTTGACACGTTGGTTACAGGTTCTAAGTGGAACAGTCTAGACGCCATTGTTCAAAATTGAAGTCAATTTAACATCAAAAGTCAAGAATTGTGCAATTCTATGCTAGAGAAATTTCAAATTTGAACCACAGAATCATAGATAGCAAGCAAGATCATGCATAATCCTAGACTCCTACCCCACACTTAAATGGTTCTGTGTCCTCACAGCACTAATCTAGAGTAGAGAGATACGAAGAACCTGGAAGGTGATGGTCGGTGTAGCGGATGAGCATGGAGAGTCCGGAGCGGAGCGGAGTAGCTACTCGAGTTCTTACAAAACAAAAACAACAAAAGATCAAAAGGATACCGGGACAAGGGTCCCGAATCCACACAGAATAAAAGTCGAACAAAGAAGGTTTAGGGGAATTTTGAAAATTTTCGAGATGGGAAAGTGAGGAGAGAGAGAGAGACGCGACTGGGAATTAAAGAGATAAGGTCCGAAAATTTGCCTTGAATTTTCGGCGAAAATGAGTGCAAGTTTTCGCCGAAAATATCAGTTAAAAAGTACTGCCGGTTTTTCAAAGGTATTTTCGCCGAAAACTATAAGTAGTTTTCACCGAAAATTGGAGTTAAAATCGACCAGAAATACAGTGAGATTTCAAAGAGAGTTTTCGCCGAAAATAGGGTGCATTCTCGCCGAAAATTTCGAACTACACGATTGAAAATATTTTCGCAGATCCGGCAAACTTCAGAAAATCACAATTAAATCCAAAAAATCGGAACAACCTCAATCAACTTGCGAATGACACTATGACACACAGACTACACACGAAAAATAAGAAATCAAACAAACTGATACTTTTGGTTCCCCCGAACCGACTCTAAAATACTAAGTTTGACACAAATGAAAAACTGACTCCAGCCGTGGGTTGCCTCCCACGAAGCGCTCTTGCTTAACGTCCTTGAGCCGGACGATACCTGGTCGGCGATCAAGAGACATCCCAACTCAAGATTTCTCTTAGGCCCGAGTTGTAGTTCATGAAATATGGCCTTGGGGATCCTCCGGCAAGTGTGAACTTCTTCCCGTGTGCGTGAATTAGCTTGGTTCGTCCATCGGGAAGGTGACCAGAATTTTTATAAGGCCTGAACAGTTCTTTTCAAGAAGCGTCCTTCAGAGGATCATTCTTCTCCGGTGGCTCGGTAGACGGGGGCTGAGCAATCGGCTTCCAAACCACCTTCGTCTTCTCTTTATTCTCTTTCTTTATCTCGCCAGGATCTTTAACGTTTAGCGATTCATGAGAAGATGCCGTCGGATCCTCCTTGTTTCTTGGCTTTTGTGCCGGCAGCTCATTCTTCAGATTAGGGACCTGTCCGACACCTGGCAAGCACATTTCTAAAGAGACTCCAGATTTTTCATTAGAACTAGAGTTGACCGAGGCCAACTCCACAGCTTCAACAGATAAGCAATGCATCTCTTCTTTGACTGGGACTTGCATACCGTCCTTGAGGCGGAATGTCATGGTGTCCTTGCCGACCCTTAATGTCAACGAGCCATTCGGGACATTAATGGTAATGCCGGCTGTTGCCATGAACGGCCGACCTAGGAGAAGAGTGACATCTTCCTCTCGAATATCCATAACAACAAAGTCAGTCAGAATAGTAAAAGGACCACACCGGACAACCACATTTTCTATTATTCCATTAGGTAGTTTAACAGATCTGTCGGCAAACACTAAATGCATGCTAATTGGTTTTAACCCTCCTAGGTTCAATTTCTCAAACAGGCAAGTAGGCATAACATTGATAGAAGCACCTAGATCAATTACACTAAGATCAATCTTCACATCATTAATAATGCAAGGTGATGACACTCGGTTTGACGTGATTATCAGCCTCATTTAAGCGACATTTCTTTGCTTAAGACATGGTTTTCAGGGTAGAATAACGAATATTCAATCGATTGCCCTATCTCGTGCCATTTGTGTTACCTTGGCCCGTTTCGGGTCTATTTGATGGTTTTCTAGTGTTTCTTGTGTTAGCACAGGTTTTTGCCGTCAAATAGAGTAGCCATGGACGTGTCTAAGGCGTTGGAACCTCGAGGAATCAAACCAGAATCGATCCAAGGAGCCGATCAAGTCAAACCAAAAGTCTACCCATTCACACTTACACATTCGGCGAAAATAAGCTTACATCTTTGGCAAAAATAATAGTGCAAATCAACTAGTGCCGAGTCAAAGGAATTTTCGGCGAAACCAATTAAGTGTTCGGTCCGAAAATACAAGGCAGAGAGATCAGCCGGCGGAGCCTTCATTCACAAAGGAATTTTCGCCGAAAATTCCTTAAGAATTTCGGCGAAAATAATAAGAGGAATCCGGCTGATTTGGGTTAAGTATAAATACTTAACCCGGCGGCCCAAACAAAGGAGATGATCAATAATTAATCATAACATAACTTTTCAAATCAGAATCCTCTCAAGTTCTGGAGCGAAGAGTTGGAGTTCGAAGAGCCGGATAGAGATCATGACGCCATCCCTTCCATCTCGGAGAACCGGAGCTAGGAGTGTAACTTACCGAAGATCGAAGTCTGCCAGAGTCGTCTCAATTAGGTTTTTCATATTCTTTTCTGTTCGTCCTCTGAATGATGA
The DNA here is from genome assembly GCA_034768395.1 of Linum lewisii. Classification (NCBI taxonomy): domain Eukaryota; kingdom Viridiplantae; phylum Streptophyta; class Magnoliopsida; order Malpighiales; family Linaceae; genus Linum; species Linum lewisii. The sequence goes on along the minus strand of CM068296.1, from coordinate 74,748,428 downwards.
ACTCTTTCTTTGTCTTTGTTTCTTTTGTAATGATCATGAGTAGCTAAACTCGTTAGAGCTTAGACTAGATGAACCCTAAGTGACCCAGGGCTTTAAAGCGGTCACGGATCGGCGGTGATTAGATTCGAAGTTCAATCAGTTTCTCATTCATGTTTGATTTGTTCTTCATTGTTCATGTTTCTTGTCTGGATTGATCACCTAGATTAGATTCTGGTTAAGCTAAGGATAGAAGCGAACGCTCGCCTTACTTTAGAACATCAAATTGAACAATTAACCTTATAATTGGAGCGTGCCTTTCGTAGGAACCGGTTAGGGTTAATTCACTACAAGAGTAACTCATTAATCATTAGTAATTACACCAATTAATTAAGTCGTTGCGAGAGGCGACCGTACCCGGGCGGCTAGTTAATCTTGGTAGTTAGAACGGATAGAGCGAACGTTCGCCGGTCTTAAACCTAAGGGTAAGGAGTTATGGTGGTGTCTTAGTAATTGATTGAATGAGAATCGAAATCCGCTGAGCTGTTGATTGCCAATGCTCTGGGGAACGAAGGGGGATTCAAAGTCTAAGTTCGTCTGTCATCCTTGTTTTCAAACCCTAATTCCCAATCTTCTTTAGTTTAATTTGTTTAATTTCTCTGCTTTTCGTAGAATTAGAAGTCGTGGAACTCACACCACGCACAACGTGTTTGCATTTGAGTATTTTGCTAGTTCTGAAGTAACCAATCATAGAAAGCCCTTGGAATACGATCTGCTATAGCTTTTTCTTAGCATTAGTAGTTTATTTGGTTGAATCGTCCGCATAACAACGATCGGGCGGTCCACCAAATTGGCGCCGTTGCCGGGGACTTCTTTTGATTGTTCGAAAGAAGAACTGGCAATTTATTCTTCTACTTTCCATCTTTCATTTTTCCACCCACTTCGATTTTACGTCGGTATGTTTGCTTTTGTTGCTTGTAGGTTGTTCTACAGGTTTATGAACCGCTCGATCGCTCATTCTCAGTTTAAGCCGGGTAACTCTACTTCGCCGAAGAAACCGCGAGCTCAGAATCAAGTCATAACCACTCCGCCTACATCACCTATCCCTGAAAAGATCGAGGAGTTGAAGGAGAACTCCTCATCTTCATCCGCTTCAACCACTACTTCAGATTCACCACCACCTTCTCCTCCTGTACTAGTCGCTCAGCGCACCATGGCAGATTACTGTAGACCGATTGCAGCTAACCTCCGAGCTAGCGTCGTTGTGCCGCACAACGATGACGACCCTGATTATAATATCACAACCTTCGTCCTGAACATGGTCACTAAGAATCTTCGATTCGAAGGAAAGCCGCGAGAAAACCCCCGCACACATTTGGCGAACTTCCTAGACATGTGCGAGACGTTTAAAAACGGGAATCTCAGTAAGAACAATCTTTGCTTGCGAGCTTTCCCATTCTCTCTTAAAAGCAACGCCAAGGTATGGCTCGGCTCAAAACCACCTGGCTACTATACTGAATGAGATCATCTAGCTCAGGACTTCATAGAGGAATACTATCCCCCTTCAAGAACGACATTCTACAAGGATAGCATCGCTAGCTTTTCTCAGAAGGAAAGAGTAAGCTTATACAATGCTTGGAACGAATTCCAAGAGCTTCTATCTGAATGCCCTCATCACGGATTCAACCAGGGGCAGCTAGCTGAAATCTTTGCCCAAGGGATGAATGAAGAAACAACTGAATGGGTCAACACCTTAGCTGATGGCGACTGCACGACACTTGAACCAGAAGCTGCTCTACTTCACTTTGCAGATTGCGCATCTAAGTCCAGGAGTCTGGAAAGACAGTTTGGAGCAGCCAAGAGTCAACCAAGCAGTGAAGAAGAGATTAAGATCGCAGTACAGAAACAAATGGAAGAGATCCTCGGTACAACTAATAACTGGCCTAAAAAGGAAGTCAACTTCATTGATCACAGCTTCACCAGGGATCAAAGAGGCCACTCCGACTACCGTCAGTTCAGAACACCTCCTCAACAACGGGAAGGCTTCTATGAGCGTCCTCCCTACAACTACGAGCTCTACCAGAGTCGGAATCAACGCTGGGACAATAGTTATCAAGATCCTCCCAGATTCACCAATGCACAACATCCTCAGGATTCTACGTCTGAAGACAAGTGGGCGAGGGAACTAGCCCAGAAGCTTGATCTGATTGCAGCACGGATGGAGGAACACGAAGAAACACTACAAAAAAAGAGACGTTTGGCGTCGGTCGGTAGGAAAGAATTTAGCGTCGGTCGACAGATAACCGACGCTAAACCCTTGACTCGCGTTTGACCGAGGGTTTAACGTCGGTCATACACCGACCGACGCTAACATCTATCCAAAAAGCGACGCTAAAATTGATTCCGGGCCAAACCGGCGGTGCAAACCAGTCATTATTTGGTGTCGGTTGGTATAATGGGCTTAGCGTCGGTTCCAACCGACGCTAAACACACAGGAATTTCGCGTCGGCCCAATGTCCAATTTAGCGTCGGTCAGCGACCGACGCTAAATTCCCAAGCTATAAAAACCCTGGACGGACAGCCAGAATCATTTGTGCAGTTTGCAACTCCTCTCAATTCTCTCAACTCTCTCCACTCTCTCAACTCTTCTAAGGTATGTAGTTTGTTTTTTCATATTGTTGTATTTAGTTAGTGAATTAGTTAGTTATTGGATTTTAGGGTTAGTAGTTAGTTTGTTAGGTTGTGAACTAATGAATTAGGATTTTGATATTATTATCTAGTTAGTGAAATAATCTATTTCAGAATAAGTGTGCATTATTAGTTAGTGAGTTAAATTGTGTTTATTTTGGTAGGCGTAATTTCGTTTGAGCTAGGAGCAGCGGTGACGCCGTCTCTTCGTTGTTTTCTCTTCTTCGGTAGTAGGTATGTATATATTAATTTTGCAATTGTGTCGTCTCATTGTTTTTTTTTTAGGATTATTATGCTTACTGATTACTAATTGTGTCGTACATTTATCAGTGACCGTCTTTCTTCTATCCTCATTTCTCCTTGTTTCGCGTCTCATCCCAGGTGTACGGTATGCATTCTTTTAACTATGTTATTAGCTTCTTGCTATGTTCATTTGTTATTTGGAATTGCTATGTTCAATTGTATGTTAAATTGCTATGTTAATTTGTTATTTGAAATTGCTATGTTCAATTGGTATGTGAAATTGCTATTAAATTGCTATGGTATTAATCTTGCAATGAAATTGTTATGTTATTAATCTTGCAATTAAAATGATATGTTATTACATTGCTATGTTATTAATCTTGCAATTAAAGTGTTATTGTATGAGTTAGTTTTCTCAGTAATTTGCCATGTCATTAACTAATTGGTACTTTATTATGAGTCAACATAATTATAATTATATTGCATATCCCATTGTTACCTAATATAATATAGCTATATAGTTAACTGATAGATATTACGATTTAACTTTCTAATTAATTCCATCACCTACACTAAATCAGGCATCTTTCAAATGGATAAGTCTTGGATAACCAAGCATCGGTTGTCACAGGAGTATAGGGATGGTTTAGAAATCTTTTTGAATTTCGCTTTCGCGCATAATCATGAAGGAGAGCAAATAATTTGTCCGTGTCCAAAATGTGGATTCAAGAAATGGCTGTATAGGAATGATGTATACGAACACTTGCTTCGCAAGCCATTTCCCACAACATACACTGTTTGGTATCGACATGGAGAGCGCCTTATTGCTGAATCTTCTCAGAGTGCAAATGCAGTAGTGCAAAACTATGAGCATACTAGAGCATTTCGAGATCTGGTTAATGATGCTTTTGGTGTTATTCCAGAGGAGGTCAGTAGTACAATACAAGCCTCTGAAGATATTGTTATTGGTAATGAAGTAGAAAATGTTCTAGAAGATGATATGAACACTGTATTTGAAGATCACCCCATTGGAGAGGATGACATGAGCTACCCGAATGACACAGAGGAGTCGGATGAGACCAATGTCAACTTTAGTGATTTAATGAAGGATGGAGAAACACCCTTATATGAAGGATGTACAAAGTTCTCAAAATTATCTTTCATCTTGAGGCTTTATCATATCAAGGGAATGCACAACGTCAGCGATAAAGCAATGTCGTTGATCATTGAGTTGTTGCATGACGCTTTTGAGTTTGCCAACATACCGAAATCGGGATATGGTGCAAAGAAAATGATCTCAAAATTTGGAATGGGGTACACGAACATTGATGCATGTGAGAATGACTGTATGCTGTTCTGGGGGAATGATATAGAAGAGAGTGTTTGTAAGATTTGCAAGCAGTCCAGATACAAAGATGATGGGCATGAGGGTGTAAGTCAAGAACATAAGAAAAAACGAAAAGCGATGAAAACATATCGCTACTTTCCCATGATTCTGAGGTTGAGAAGGTTATTTATGTGTCCTACAACAGCTAAGAGTATGGTGTGGCATTCTACAGAAAAAGTTAGTGACGGAATGGCAAGGCATCCACGAGATGGAGAAGCGTGGATAGACTTTGACAATAGATACCCTGATTTTGCATCTGATCCTAGAAATATACGCCTTGGTCTTGCTACTGATGGCTTCAATCCATTTGGGAATATGAGTCTTAGTCATAGTACGTGGCCTATTATTCTTATGCCATATAACACGCCTCCATGGGAATGCATGAAATCAACAGGTATAATTTTGTCAAGTATCATCCCTGGAAAGAAAGCCCCTGGCAATGATATTGATATCTACCTACAACCTTTAATCAATGAGCTCAAAATTTTGTGGGAAGGTGTAGAAGCATACGATGCAGCCAAAAAGGAGGTATTTCAATTGAGAGCTTCCCTAATGTGGACTATTAGTGATTTTCCCGGACTGTCCGTATTATCTGGTTGGAACACTTACACAGGGCAAGCTTGTCCAACTTGTAATTTCGACCAAGAACCGTTACGGTTGGGAGGCAGTTTGAAAAACTGTTTCATAGGAAGTCGACGGTTTTTGCCTGCAAATCATCCTTTCCGACAACAAAAGTCTAAATTCAATGGTGATGTCGATTTCAGAGAGCCAACCAAACTATTATCTGGCTCTGAAATACTGAAACAGGTGGAGAATGTCACTGTCACTTTTGGGAAGACGAGTGATAGTGAGAAGGGTGCACCGCCGAAGAAGAGGTCTAGAAGTGATGGAGGGAACAAAAGGCAGACAGAACAATGGAAGAAGAAAAGTTGCTTCTTTCAATTGCCTTATTGGGAGTTCAATAAATTGCGACACAATCTCGATGTTATGAACATAGAGAAGAATGTGTGTGACAATATTCTTTACACTTTGATAAATGACAAAGATCGAAGTAAGGATCATCTGAAAGCAAGGATGGATTTGAAAATCATGAAAATTAGAAGAGAGTTATGGCCAAGACCAGATGGAAGAACTTGTCCAGCAGCTATATACACAATGGGTAAACGAGAAATTCAAACAATGCTAGAGACCTTGAAAGATATTTCCGTACCAGACGGATACTCTAGCAACATATCCCGGTGCGTTGATGTGGAACACCGGAAGATATTGGGTTTGAAAACTCATGACTGTCATATCTTAATGCATGAGTTATTACCTTTGTCCATTCGGAATGTATTGCCATCACAAGTCTCTTCGGTGTTGGTCAAATTTTGTTCTTGCATGAAGCAATTATGCTCAAAAGTGGTCCATGTTGAGGGTTTGGATACGCTACAACAACGAATTGCTGTAGCTCTGTGTCGTTTGGAAATGATATTTCCACCATCATTCTTTACAGTCATGGTGCATCTAGTGGTTCATTTAGCCGAGGAAGTGAGACTTGGGGGACCAGTCTATTATCGTTGGATGTACCCTATAGAAAGGTACAACTATCAATTTCAATGTTCTGTATTACGCTGTCAATTCCAATAATCTATTCATACTGAACTTGTTCTCTTCATCAGATTTCTTGGGAAGTTAAAATCTTTTGTACGAAATCGTGCACAACCAGAAGGTTCAATTGCTGAACGATGGATTTCTGAAGAAATCACAAATTTCACATCCCTATACTATGATGTTGGAGTCGAGACTAGATTCAACCGTGGATCTCGACTTCATGATCAAGTATTAGAAGATGATTCACGTGATTTGTCCATTCTTCCATCTATTGGGCACAATGTTGGTAGTATAAATCACTTCCGATTGACAGATACAGAGTTGTTACAAGCGCATCGACATGTCCTTATGGGGTCCCAACTAGTCGGTTCATTTCTCAAGTAAGTATAATTCTTATTTGGACTTGTGACATGGTTCGTTATTCAACATGTTTAACGTAGGTGAATTTCAATAAAAATCATTCATTGTCCCGTAGGGAGTTCCAATCTATTACAACACGACGACTTCGAGGAAAATCAACAGCAGAAATTGAGAAAGCTGTCCATAGAGACTTCGTACAATGGTTTCGGAGTCGGGTACGTGCTTGTCTATGTAATTCAGCTGTGATATGGTTGTAAAAAAAATATGAATATACTAATCTTGTCACACACTATTATTTATGTCAATTTAACAGATTCTTGACGATAACCAAGTAGTCCATTCCAATGATCTAAGAGTGTTAGCTCGCGGTCCTCAACGACCATCAAAAAGATATGTTGCTTATGATGTTAATGGTTATCGGTTTCGCATAGTTGCTCGTGACAATCCCCTCAAAACTCAGAATAGTGGGGTATACGGCAACTATGAAACTCATAGTTACGCTAGCTCAGTGGACAATCGACCTCAAACAAGTGAACTGGCGTATTATGGCAAGTTAGAAGACATCATTGAGTTGAATTACTATGGAGAAATCTTCGTGGTGTTATTCAAGTGCAAATGGGCTAATACGCACAACCCTAGATACGTGAAGAAAGATGGATTGGGGTTCACATCCATTAATTTCTCACATTTGCTATATACTGGAACTCGTTTAGACGATGAACCATATATTGAAGCAAAAGATGCTCGAATGGTCTACTACGTTGAAGATACAGTGGACAAAGGATGGTGCATTCCCGTACATATCAAACCCAGAGATGTCTATGACATGGGTGATGAGGAAGGAAGCAATGTACATGAGCGTGAGATGTTTGGAAATCAAGAGTTGTCGGCTTTTGATAATTCCAATATTCTACCCTAGTTAGGCCCGGAATAATTGCAGAGTTCGATTAGGGTTTGGTAATATATTCATTTAACTTATTATAGTACAAGTTAATCTATTTGCTACGTTTTACACATCTAATCCAATTAAATGTTTTTTGTTATACAGACATGGCTCCTTCAGGAAAGCATGAGGTGGAGCTCATCGATGGACATGGAGTGAAGACTCTGGTCGACATTCCTAGTAATCAGATGATGAGTCTTCCCCATGGGAAGAAGGTTGTCATTCCTTGGGGTCTTACAGGACCCTTAGGTATTGGTCCAGCTACGATCCTTGGACAGTTCCATGGTCAGCTCTCCAGAGACACCAACCTTCTCCCGATCACATACATAGAATGGCCGAATGTGTCTGATGGTGAGAAGGACGCATTGGTCGCCGCTATATGGGTATGTATAAAATAAATTACTCTCAAACGACCTAGGTTATATAAATACTAATGTTTATAAAATTTATTGTTGCAGAAAAGTATTGTCATTGAACCCGAGGAGGCAAAAATAGAGCTCTTGACTATATCGTGAGTGATATAGGAAAGAAGTGGAGGGATTACAAAACGAAGCTGTGGGCAAGGAAAGTGACTGGGCCGTACAAAAAGTTTTTAAAAGCTGAAGCTACAAAGAACAACCAAGATTTCGACCCAAAAGCGTTTGTGGTGCCGCCGAGACCGTGGGCACTAGAGAGGAGACCTCCTAATGTTCCTGCGCCTATGTGGACGCAATATGTGGACTTGAGGTTGAGTGAGCATATGGTGGTATGTAGCGAAATATATGAATGCTTTTCATTGAAGTAAATTTATTTCGTGATACAAATTGTGTTACTTAAAAATTCTTAATTTGTAGGAGCTGTCTCGGCTTAACTCTTTGAGGAGGGCGGAATACAAATCACCCCACACTGGAGGGTCGAAGAAGTTGAGAGTGAGAGGATCAGAATTGGTAAGAGTTCATCCTAAAATCACCTTATTTAGTTAAATTATTTTAAAAGAAATTTATATTGTTTAGTTTATGCAAGTGTAGGAAGCCGTAACGGGAAAGAGGCCCACGAGAGGTGAGTTGTATGCCATCACTCACAAGAAGAAGGATGGCACATACACCGATCCTAATGTTGTAAGTGACATTTCATGTTTTTTTCCTTCCAACTTTTTGTCATTTCACTTTTCAGAGATTGGTTTGAAAAATGTAATTGGTGGCCACTATGCAGCCTAAGATACTTGAGTTGTTGAACGACCCAACCGTCCCGACTTGGGTAAGTTCTAACGATGCATTGGGGCAAGTCTACCCCACTGAGCATAGTGGTCGAGTTCGAGGATTGGGATTTGGTGCTACACCCACGAAGGTACATATAGTATATTATGATCTGGATTGGTTTCAATTTATATAACACTAACAATTTTAATATTTTGTTGTCTCTTTTTTGTAGGTCAACTTGAGTAAGAAGAAGGGTGCAGCTAGCCAGAGTTCCACGCCATCAGCTACTGCCATGCATGACTTCGGACATTGCCCTGAACAAGGAGAAGTAGCAGAGTTACGGGATGAGGTTCGATTTCTAAAGGAGCAAATTGCACAGTTGGCATCAGGAGCTTCAGGATCCTCCGCTCCGACTAAAGGGAAGGGGAAAGACACCTTGCAGGCGGTGGAGGAGGAGGAGGAAAGTGAGGATGAGGATGAGGAGGAGGAGAGTGAGGGTGAGGGTGAGGATGAGGGTGAGGATGATGAGTGATGAGGGAGAGTGAATATTTATGCTGATATATTACACGTAGACATATGTAGTTATTAATATTATTAGAATTATACAGTACGTTATGCATATTAGTTATCTATGTCATTGGTTAGTAATGTGTGGTATAATTAGTATTGCATTCCATGAATGAAATTGCGGTTTGCAGGTTTGCAGGTTGGCACTAGAAGAGTATGAGAAAAGGAGCTGAAATGGCCAGAAAATTTTTGATCTGTACAACATATTTAGCGTCGGTCATACTTATTTGGCGTCGGTCATAACTGACGCTAAAATGACCCGTAAATAGCGTCGGTCATAGGCCATTTAGCGTCGGTTGATAACCGACGCTAACAAGGACACAGTCAACGCGTGTTTGGTCTTCGGTTGACCAATTTAGCGTCGGTTCTTACTTTTAGCGTCGCCTGATGACCGACGCTAAAAATTGGTTTGGTTCTCGGTCGGACTGGTCGGACCATAATTTAGCGTCGCTTATGAAAAGGATTTGGCGTCGGTCACTAAACAGCCGACGCTAAAATTTAGCGTCGGTGAAATTGGCGTCGCTTTTCTGACCGACGCTAAAACCTTTAGCGTCGGTCATCAACCGACGCTATACTCCGGTTTTGACCGACGCTAAAGTGCCGGATTTTTGTAGTGAAAAGCTTAAAGCACAAGACGTTTTTAACCAAGGACAGATCGCATAAGGACAGAGGATAGAGAGCATGATAAATAAAGTTGTTAGCCTGTTAGCCAACCTTCCTCTCTCCAACCAGGCGCCGTCTCGAAACGACTCCTCCGAGAAGAACGAGCAAGCTAAAGCCGTAACAACCAGGAGCAGTGAGCAGACCAGCCCGTCTAAGAAGGAAGAAATTCTTGTTTCCAATGAGGGAGAGTGCTCGGCTATCATCCCTCGACCACCACCCATACCTATTCCAGCTAAGTGCCCCGACCCTGGTCCTTTTACTTTACCTTTGAGCAATAATGACATTGAAATCGAGCGTAGTATAATTGACCTAGGTGCTTCTATAAATGTCATGCCTATGTGTTTATATAAGAAACTGAACCTAGGGGAACTACAACCTGCCAACATGAATTTAATGTTCGCTGACAAAACTCTAAGAGAACCTAGAGGAATGATCCAGGATGTAATCACTTGCTGTGGCCCGTTCCGGTTTTTCGTTGATTATATAGTTATGGATACTCAAGAGACATATTCCACCCTTCTCTTAGGCCGGCCATTCATGGCGACTGCCGGAATTAATGTCAATGTTCCCAATGGCTCTCTAACTGTAAGGGTTGGGAAGGATACTGCAACATTCCGTCTCAAGGACGGGATGAAATACATTCCTAAGGGAGAATTAAATTGTTTATCTGTAGAGATTGTGGAGTTGGCCTCGGTCAACTTCATTTCTAATGTTTCTTCCAGTGTCTCCAGATCAGTTGTTGCTGCAGATATTAAACAGGTTATTGAGGAGAAGCCAGAAATTTCGGTTCAGAAGCCGCTTAAGAAGAAGAAGAAGGAACTGCAAGCCTCTTCTAAACCACCGAGCAGACCTCGAGGAAAGAATAAGAAGACGAAGACCCAAATGGTCTGGAGACCAAAAGTTCCACCGTCTTCCACCGAACCAGCTGCACCACCAATTAGTTCCGAGAAACCGGCGCCGGAACAAGTATGGAGGGAGAAGCCGAAAGCGTCTCCTAAGGAAGTACTAACGATCACCGATCCTGGTGATAACAAGCCGAAGATTAAAGAAAAGAAGAAGCCGACAGTCCTCATTCCTTCCATCGTCACACTTAAGAAGGATGATCTCTCTAGAGAACTGTTCGGCCCGTTCAAGTTCGTCGATCATCTTCCCGATGGACGTACCAAGCTTTTACATGCAAACGGGAAGAGATTCACGCTTACCGGAGAAGTCCCGAAGCTGTACTTCATGAACTCCGACGCGAGCGTGAAAGAGAATCTAAGTTGGGATGTCTCCTAATACCGTCCAGGTATCGTCCAGCTCAAGGACGTTAATAAAAGAGCGCTTCGTGGGAGGCAACCCACGGCTGGAGTCTGTTTTAATTTTTGTTGAACTTGGTATTTTAGAGTCAGTTCGGGGGAGCCAAAAGTGTCAGTTTGTTTGACTTATTATTTTTCGTGTAGAGTCTGTGTGTCATAAAGTCAACTGCAAGTTGATTGAGGTCGTTCCGATTTTTGTGGATTTAACTGTGATTTTCTGAAGTTGGCCGGATTTGCGAAAATATTTTAAACCCGAACAGTTCAAAATTTTCGGCGAAACCGATTTCCAATTTTCGAACCCATTCTCCCTATTCATCATTTTCAGTTCGAAAAGTTTTCTGTTTTCGGCGAAACTATTTTTGAAGACCTTCAGCCATTTTAACTGAAATTTTCGGCGAAACCATACTGTTGTTTTCGGCGAAACTACCTTTGAAAATCAGGCAGTGCATTTGAACTGAAATTTTCGGCGAAACCATCCTTTTAATTTCGCCAAAAATAATTTTGAAAATCACCCCAAAATTTCCTTTAAAAATCCGGTCCACTTCCTCTCTCTCCTTCTTTCATTTTCGTTCAGCAACCCGAAAACCCCCTCCCCTATCCGTTTTAAAAATCGCTGCCACCCACCACTTTAAATCCGACCGTCGCCGCCGTTTTCTGCCGCTGCCGCTGTCGCCGACCGCCGCCGCTCCCTTCCCCTCCCTTTTCTGATCGATTCAAGCCCTAGAACGTCCGAATCGGAGCTTTGCAGCTCCAGTTCTCCGAAACCCCTGTTTGCAAGTTTTTGACTGATTCCTCCCCACTCGTTCATTTTTAGTAGTCATGACCTCAAGGTAAGTTGTAGAGATTTTCAATAAGAATCTTTTGACATATGGATTGCTGAATTTCGTCGGGGTTGACTTTTAGTTGACTCTTCGGTTTGCCTCGTTTTGCGTGCCGATTGTTTCGTGTGAACTAGGATTAACTGAACTTATAGAACTGTTCTAGCATGCTTAGGGAGTTTCGTGCTTAATTTCCATATCATTTGATCATATGTTGCTATGCATAAGATTGATTCTTTGTAATGTTGACTTTTGTGAGAAATGTCGGTTTGACTTTGAATTTTTGTGATCATTTGGCTGCCTGATGTGCTCATTCTCGTTCATATTATCGTGCTTGCCATTTGAGATCATATTTTACCGTCATCCTCCAAGTTATGATAGTCTTGCCATGATTAGGTTCACTATGCTAAAATGTTGACTTTCTAAATGTCGGTTTGACTTTTTGAACTCTGATTGTGCTTATCCGATTCTGACTGTTCCTAAGTATGTATTTTACTATCTATGGTTATCTGTTACTCTGCTCTGCTTACCCCACTTAGTTTCCCTCATTTCTTTGTGAAATTGAGTTTTTCTACTAAGTGTGGGGTAAGGTTTTGGTTGACTAATCTGGTTTCATTCTGGGTTTAGGAACACCACTTATGAGCGCAGGACTAAGGCGCGACTTGATGGCGCCTCGAGCTCAGGAGCTTCCGCTCCCGTCACACCTGCTGTTCTGGGTCCACCACCCACACTCCCTCGCCGGGCTGGATACCATCGCACTATAGCTCGTCTACCAGACTTCTACTTTGAGTGCTTCCAGAAGCTCGAGCACGTCCGGGGAGCTGACGTGCGTCCTCTCTCCATGGATTCCCTGCACGATCACGATGAGGACTACCACCGGAAAGTGCATGACGCCTTAGCACCGGCTGGTCTCCTCGAGCTGACCACCATCACCGCCGAGTTTCCAGACATTGCCCTCCAGGAGTTCTGGGCAACCTTTGATCTGGATGAGCACAAGAGGAAGCAGCGCCAGAAGGTTGTCACCTTCTATCTTGGTGGGGTGTACAGGCAGCTCACCTACGATGAGTTTGCTGCTCATCTCGGCATCCCCTACGAGCATTATCACGACCATCACCTGGGCTGGGGAGAAGATGATGACGAGGAGGAATACCACGCGCTCTGGAGCCACATGAAAGGCGTACCTGGCGATCGCCTCGGGATGAACAACTCAGTTAAGTCTCTCTCCCACCCGCTCTATAAATTTATTCATATGGTTTGGCGTAGGTCCTTTTATATGTTCCAGATAAGGACCACCACCATATCCTCAAGGAGGAGCTCATGCTTCTCCGAGCCATCCGAGAGAGCTACCCTCTACACCCGGCTGGGTACTGGCTCGCATCTTCCGCCAGAAGACCAGGAGGAAGACGCCACCTCGCAGACTCTTGGGGGCAACTTCATAGGACAGCTCATCCTCTCCTTCGGCATCAGCCATGAATATGGCCCGCACATTCCACGACACCCAGTTAGGACCGTTGGAGGATACTTGGCGGTTGAGTACGACTTAGAACTCGACCTCAGTCCCCATGTAGCAGCTGATCCTCCACTCCAGCCTGTAGTCGAGTCAGAGGAAGAAGATGATGCTGAGGAGCAGCAGCCGCAGCCGCCACCAGAATTCCAAGATTATATACCCTCGCCACACCATCAGGCAGGGTATGCTCACCAGTCGCCGCCGCACATTCCAGATCCATACTCGACGTCTCACCCTCAGCACCGACCGCACCCCGCGGATGTTGGGGAATTGTACGAGCGACTGCAGGAGTGGCGCATCACCGACAACGCCACTCAAGAGGCGCAATGGACTATTATGCAGCAACATATGCGCCGCGCCGACCGGCGATATGAGGCACAGATGGCGTGGCAACGCCAGCTCGGCGAATTTCTCCGCTTTCCACCTCCCGGCTCACCAAACCAGCAGTGATCGGGTTGTATTCCTTTTTGGTGTCTTCTTTTTATTTATTCTTTTCGGATTTCGGTCCAACTTTTTTTTGTGTGGATCCGGGACACTTGTCCCGGTTTCCTTTTTATGTTTTATTTGTTTTTGTTTTGTAGGCAGTGGGAAGATTCACTTTGCTTCGCTTGGGTAGATTCCCTCCGCTCCGAGGATCCATGCTCATCCACTACGCCAATCATCTCGATCCAGGTTCTTCTACTTCACTCTGAACTCTAGTCCCTTCACTGTGAGGACACAGTCTGATTTAAGTGTGGGGTAGGATGCTAGAGAACCTTGCATGAACTTGATTGCCCTTAATTGCATTATTTGTGCGCCTCATGATTCCATTTCAGTCTCTCTAGCATTAGAATGGCTCAGTTCTTGATTTTTGATGTTAAGTTGTTGTTCAAACTTTCATAATGATGCTTAGACTGCTTAACCTAGAACTTGAGAACCAACTTGTATACTTTGATGCTAAATTGCCTGGTCAGAACAGAATTTTTAAAATCACACTTGTAGTTTGTAGCCTTGATTGCATGAAAATGACCGAATCCGACTAGCAAACCAACTGTGAGCTTTTGATCCATTGCACGTAACTTGCAGTTTTAATTCTTTCTGAGTGGTTTTCTGTTTACTTGAATGAGTTAAAATTTGCATGAGACCTATTCGAGACCACACGATGACACGAGTTCTAGAAGGATAGGGGCACCTAGATTCAGCTACTAAGCCAGATAGCCTACCAAACGATAAATCCACTAGGTTTAGACCCTGAGCTTGGCCTATTCTTTCGGTTCGATAATACATTACAGCCATTTCCCATTTCTTTCATTCCCCGTTGATCCCATGTGGTTGTAGTTCTAGATTGACCTACCGGAAGTCGGTTTGTGGTAACCTGCCTATAGCCATTAAACAGGTGGTCTTAGCTAATATGTCCAGACGTGTAAACCCCTCTAGCAACTAAAAAAAGAAAATCGGCACAAAAGAAAAAAAAAGTAAAGAAAGAAAAAGAAAAAAAAATTTCGAAAAAAATTGATGAAGAAAAGAAAATCAGAAAAGTTCAAAGTTTAGTTCAATAAAACGTTCTTCTCCCTACAAATGGAAGAACGAAGTCAAAAGAAAAGTCGAAAAAAAATCGTGTAAAGAAAAAGAATAAGTGCTAGGTTGCTTGAGGGTATCATAGGACGAGCGTTCATCATTCCACCCGTGTTTGGTTAGACGGTAGGAAGCCATAGATTAGATTCGAGGGAAGTTAGTCGAAAGCTACACCGCACAAAGCCATCATCATTCATTCCCATCATCCATCTCATTATAAACCCGAGTAGTGTAGATTTCATTACGGTCCTAGCAGGGAAGTCCTTCTTGACTAGATACTCGTGTTGTCACAGTGGTGGAGATGTGGTCGAAATGCAAACCTATGACAGAATTTGGTAACAAGAAAATGATCGAGAGCAGAAACACGTCCTTAAACACAAGAGTGAGAGTTCCCATTGTACTATATATATCCTGTGTGAGGAGTCTGGTCGGTCAGGTTAAATTCGTGCATAATTGGTTGCTAATTACTTGTCGTGTGCAGTTTATTAGTGAGACCAGGTAGTTTGGCTGATCTGTATGCATGTTAGGTTTCTTGTTCTAGGATCGATCTGTCTAATAATTCATTGTGTTTGATTGAGCTCCAATTTAATCGATCTTATCATTTATGAACATGAGCGTTTCTATTCAGTTTGCTTGAGGACAAGCAAAAGCTTAAGTGTGGGGTATTTGATGACACTCGATTTGATGTGATTATCAGCCTCATTTAAGCGACATTTCTTTGCTTAAGACATGGTTTTTTAGGGTAGAATAACGAATATTCAATCGATTGCCCTATCTCGTGCCATTTGTGTTACCTTGGCCCGTTTCGGGTCTATTTGATGGTTTTCTAGTGTTTCTTGTGTTAGCACAGGTTTTTGCCGTCAAATAGAGTAGCCATGGATGTGTCTAAGGCGTTGGAACCTCTAGGAATCAAACCAGAATCGATCCAAGGAGCCGATCAAGTCAAACCGAAAGTCTGCCCATTCACACTTACACATTCGGCGAAAATAAGCTTACATCTTCGGCGAAAATAATAGTGCAAATCAACTGGTGCCGAGTCAAAGGAATTTTCGGTGAAACCAATTAAGTGTTCGGTCCGAAAATACAAGGCAGAGAGATCAGCCGGCGGAGCCTTCATTCACAAAGGAATTTTCGCCGAAAATTCCTTAAGAATTTCGGCGAAAATAATAAGAGGAATCCGGCTGATTAGGGTTAAGTATAAATACTTAACCCGGCGGCCCAAACAAAGGAGACGATCAATAATTAATCATAACATAACTTTTCAAATCAGAATCCTCTCAAGTTCTGGAGCGAAGAGTTGGAGTTCGAAGAGCCGGATAGAGATCGTGACGCCATCCCTTCCATCTCGGAGAATCGGAGCTAGGAGTGTAACTTACCGAAGATCGAAGTCTGCCAGAGTCGTCTCAATTAGGTTTTTCAGATTCTTTTCTGTTCTTCCTCTGAATGATGAACTCTTTCTTTGTCTTTGTTTCTTTTGTAATGATCATGAGTAGCTAAACTCGTTAGAGCTTAGACTAGATGAACCCTAAATGATTCAGGGCTTTAAAGCGGTCACGGATCGGCGGTGATTAGATTCGAAGTTCAATCAGTTTCTCATTCATGTTTGATTTGTTCTTCATTGTTCATGTTTCTTGTCTGGATTGATCACCTAGATTAGATTCTGGTTAAGCTAAGGATAGAAGCGAACGCTCGCCTTACTTTAGAACATCAAATTGAACAATTAACCTTATAATTGGAGCGTGCCTTTCGTAGGAACCGGTTAGGGTTAATTCACTGCAAGAGTAACTCATTAATCATTAGTAATTACACCAATTAATTAAGTCATTGCGAGAGGCGACCGTACCGGGCGGCTAGTTAATCTTGGTAGTTAGAACGATAGAGCGAACGTTCGCCGGTCTTAAACCTAAGGGTAAGGAGTTATGGTGGTGTCTTAGTAATTGATTGAATGAGAATCGAAATCCGCTGATATGTTGATTGCCAATGCTATGGGGAACGAAGGGGGATTCAAAGTCTAAGTTCGTCTGTCATCCTTGTTTTCAAACCCTAATTCCCAATCTGCTTTAGTTTAATTTGTTTTAATTTCTCTGCTTTTCGTAGAATTAGAAGTCGTGGAACTCACACCACGCACAACGTGTTTGCATTTGAGTATTTTGCTAGTTCGGAAGTAACCAATCATAGAAAGCCCTTGGAATACGATCTGTTATAGCTTTTTCTTAGCATTAGTAGTTTATTTGGTTGAATCGTCCTCATAACAACGACCGGGCGGTCCACCACAAGACAAAGTAAAAGCACCGGGATCTCGACACTTAGCTGGGGGTGGTATGGGTGTCGCCTGGCCCTGGATGGCGGAGCATTCTTCCTCGAGGGAGACGGAAGACAACTCTTCCTTCTTCTTGTTCTTCGCAGGATCCTTTGCGATTTTGTCAGCCTCCTATATCACCTGGATAGCATCAGTAACTGGTGTATTCATATTCGTGTTCTTCAAGTATCCATGCCACTTTCTGTACCGGGTATCATGATCTTTCTCCTTTGATTGTGCGGCTTTAGGAAACGGAATCGGAGCCAGATATGATGGAGGGGGTGGCGCAGGAGATGTCTTTGTCAGGGCAGGCGGGGCAGTCACCTCCTTCTCGTTCTCTGGTTTGTCAATGGCTATAGTAGCAGGAGCAAAGACTGGGTCATGAGCTGTAGGACCAGCTAATTGCTTTGCCGCTTCTTGTGGAGATGGCCTTGACGTGCTCCTCCCTAATGGTAGAGTCGTCTTGAACCGATGATTGATTAAGGAGGGGGCTACTAGTTACCAGGCTAAACATGTTATTCAACAGGCTCTCCATTCTTTGACCTCGAGCTTCATGTTCTTGATTTAAGTCAGCTTGAAGCTTGAATTTCTCCTCATAGCTATCGAGCCTTGCCATGATCAGGTCGAACTTTTTGTCCACCTCGATATCCCTTGTGTTCTTTGATGTAGATCTCTGAGGTTGATCTTGATAACTCTCGCTCAAGTACGGATTCTGACTCTGGTTGAATCCGAAGTTGTAAGGAGGGCGCTCTTGGGAACTTCCTTGTTGTTGAGGAGGTTGTATGAATTGACGATAATCGGGGTAGCCTCTTTGATTGCTGGTGAAGCCTTGATCAATAAAGTTCACTTCCTCTGAAGACCAGTTACCAAAAATCTTCTTCATTTCTTTCTGCACTTCAATCTTGATCTGATCTTCACGGCTTGGTCGGCTCTTAGTTGCTCCAAACTATCTCTCCCAGCTTCTCGACTTAGATGCGCAGTTTGCAAAGTGAAGAAGAGAAGCTTCCGGTGTGAGTGCGGTGTAATCTCCATCAGCTAAGGAGTTAACCCATTCAGATGACTCTTCGTTCATACCCAAGCAAAGATCTCGGCTAGTTGTCTCTGCTCGAATCCATGATGAGGGCAATCGTAGAGGAGTCCCTGGAATTCGTTCCAAGCATCATGTAAACTTACTCCTTCTCTCTGTCTGAACCTTGAGATGTTTTTCCTATAAGCAGTTGTTCTGGAAGGAGGGAAGTATTCCTCTACGAATTCCTGAGCAAGAGTCTCTCAGTCAGTGTAGTAGCTAGGTGGTTTGCCAGTGAGCCACCTCTTAGCTGCACCTTTTAGAGAGAACGGGAAAGCTCTCAAGTAAAGAGTGTTCTTGTCGAGATTCCCGTTCTTGAAAGTGCTGCAGAGATCAAGGAAATCCGCCAGATGCGTGCACGGATTGTCTAATGGCCTGCCTTCAAATTGTAAATCCCTAGAGATCATTTCCAGGAAGGGGATCTTGATCTCATAGTCAGGACCATCTTCATTGCGCGGCACAAAGATGGAAAAACGAACACTAGTAGCACTTGGCTTATTGTAATCCGCAAGACTCTTTTGAGCAGCCATTGCGGTAGGGAAGATGGAACGGAAGTGATTCGATTCTGTACCTGCTATGATCTGCAAGGGACAAAAACAAGCACAACGGTGTAAAATCAAAGTGTGATGGGAAATGAAAGATGGAAAGTAGAAGAATAAAATGCCAACTCTTCTTTCAAACAATATAGAAGAGTCCCCGGCAACGGCGCCAATTTGATGAGCTGTAGGACAGTGATCAAATACTACCAAGCTGGAAAGCTAAGCAGATCGTATTCCACGGGGTTTCTTCTAATTGACTACTCAAAGAAGCTGGCAATTTATCCAAGTTTGAACACGTTGTGCGTGGTGTGAGTTCCACGACTTCTAGACTAAGATGCAAGGAAATTAAAATGAAATTGAAAGACAGAATGATTGGATGGTTCAGACAGACGACAGACAAACTTAGATTTCGAATCCCCCTTAGATCACCAAGGCAACAGCAATCAACAGATCAGCGGATTTCAATTCTCGTTCAATCAATTTCTATACACCACCATAACTCCTGACCCTTAGGTTTAAGACCGGCGAACGTTCGCTCTATCCGTTCTAACTACCAAGATTAATTAGTCTCCCGGGTACGGTCGCCTCTCGCAACGACTTAACTTAACTGGTGCAATTACTAATGATTTATGAGTTACTCTTGCAGTGGATTAACCCTAATCGGTTCATACGAAAGGCACACTCCAATTATAAGGTTGACTGGTTGAATTGATGTTCTAAAGTGAGGCGAGCGTTCGCTTCTATCCTCAGCTTAACAAGAATCTAAGCTAGGTGATCAGGAAAGACAAGTTTTAATGTTTAAAGCAGAGAAGCTGTCTGGCGACAAACCCTAATTCAACACAAACCTAATCTAGGCGATCAATCAGAAAAGAAACATAAACAATCAAGAACAAAACAACCATGCAAAGAGAAACTGATTGAACTTCGAAATCTAATTACCGCCTATCCGTGACCGCTTTAAAGCCCTGGGTCACTTAGGGTTCATCTAATCTAAGCTCTACGAGTTTAGCTACTCATATTAGGAACAAGAGAATCGAAAACAAACAAGGAATACATCTCAGGTAGGAAGAACAGAGAAGAACTGTAAAACCTAATTTGACGAATCCGTGAAGCTTCAATCTCCGGTAATCTTTAATCCAAGCTCCGAGTCTCCGAGGTGAAGGGATGGCGTCACGATCTCTCCACGATTCTTTTAACTCTCTAAACTCTCTCTCTCCCACTTCTAGGTCTGGAAATTATGGTTGATATTATGAGGTATATTCTATTTTGGGCCGCCGGATAAGTATTTATACTTAACCCTAATACCGCCGAATTTTGCCTGATATTTTCGCCAAAATATTGAAGAATTTTCTGCGAAAATTCCTTTGTAGATGGATGGTCCGCCGGCTGCTTTCTTCTGTGATTTTCGGATCAATTGTTCTCGGTCGAAAACTTAGGGTTTTCGCCAAAAACTTCTGTTGATGAGCATCAGTGGATTTGTACTGATATTTTGCCGAAAATACTAGGGTATTTTTGGCGAAAACTCCTTTGTAAACCGGGGTAGACTTTGGTTCGACTCGATTGACTCCTCGGATTGATTCGGTGCAATTCCTCGAGGTTCCAACGCCTTAGACACGTCCTTGGCTACTTTATTTGACGGCAAAAACCTGTGCTAACATAAAAACACTAGAAAACCATCAAATAGACCCGAAACGGGCCAAGGTAACACAAATGGCACGAGATAGGGCAATTGATTGAATATTCGTTATTCTACCCTAAAAACCATGTCTTAAGCAAGGAAATGTCGCTTAAATGAGGCTGATAATCACGTCAATTCGAGTGTCATCATTTAGTCTGATTCACTGGGGTGAATCCCATGATGTGGAGTCATGGTGGTTGAAATCTCCGTTAAGGAAGGATCCCTATGTGATGCATCGTGATAGCTTCGTGGAGGAAGGATCCCTTAGGGGATGCGTTGTGTTATCTCCCCATGTGGGAAAGATCCTATGGGATGTGTGGAAGTGATGGTCGGCGGTGATGGTGTGGATAACTTCTTGGTGCCTAATAACTCACCTAGCAATCTAATTTGTGATTGGTTGAGTGTATGTGTGATGATGTGTATATGATTGGTGATTGTGGATTAATTGTCAACCATCTGCAATGTTTGGATGCTGTTTTGTGTGGTTACATTTATGTTGTTGCTTATGAATGAGAATGAAGAATTGAGCCTACATGATCACCTAGACTGCTTTAGGATGTTAAAATCTGGAAGGGGTCAGGTCAGGTTCCATTGTCGATGTCTTGTGCGGAGTTTGGCACCGCTCCTTTGGTTAGGACGACGTGTAGGTAGGCCTAGTCGGTTCACTCAATTTCAATAGGAAATTGATCCTTTTCTCCCTTTCAGGATCTCGTGGCTAGTGGAAGTGAGTGTCAAAGTTCGGAGGTGTGGGTTGATTTCGAGAAGTCCCGGATTGAATCTATGAGGTGAAGATTGGAGCTTACTCGGAGTTGACTTGTTCCTTATTTCAGTTGACCTTAGACATTTTGGGGGTTTTCATGGATTTATGTACTCTTGGGAGTTTGTTGGTTTTATGGATTTTATGTTCAGGTTGGATTGTACACAGTTGTACGTTTTTCATGGTTTTATGGAGGCCTCTCTCGTTTGTTTTCCCTTTAAACTTTGGTTTTACTTTGATATTTAAGTTGGTTTTTACTCGGTAATACACGTGACCGGTTCAACCACGGGTTTCACCGGGTTGATTCGGGACGGGTGTTGCACCCTATAAAAGCACTTGTTCCGCCCCTTTTCAAGACACACTGAATTTTTGAGATAGAGCCACCACATGGAGAGAGTTGAGAGCATATTTTGGAGTATTTGGAGAGATCATAGCCACGACTAATCCATCCAGAAAACGCTCGGAGCATCAGAATTGAAGGTTTTCAAAATCGAAGGTGCACAGAATCATCAAAATTAGGTTTTTCAGTTTCCCTATGTTCTTCCTTTGTTCTATGATGAATTATTTTTTAGTTTTTGAATCTTGTTCATCAAATATGAGTAGCTAAAATTCTATAGTTTAGATTAGATGAACCCTAAGTGACCTGAGGCTTTAAAGAAGTCAGGGATCGTCGGGCAGTTAGACTTTAATTCATGTTTGATTTGTTCTTTTAATTATGTTTCTTCTCTGACCTGATCACCTAGATTAGATTCTTGTTAGGATAAAGGATAGTGGCGAACGTCCGCCTTGTTCTAGAACGTCGAATCGAATAGTTAACTTTTTCAACAGATTCACTTGACCAATACGGACTGTTTAGGGTTAATTTGTTTCAATAGTAGCTCATAGAATCAATTTCGGTGCACAAATGAGTTATCCATTGCAGAAGCGAACGCACAGACAGATAATTGATCTTGGTAGCTAGTTCAATAGTAGTGAACGTTCGTGAACTTAGACCTAAGGGTAAGGGGCTACGGCGGTGATTAAGAATTGAATGAATTAAGTCTGAAACCTGCATGTCTTGTGATTGTCAATGCCTTGGCGTTCTTAGGGGGATTCGAATCCAAGCTTTCATCTCTAATTGAAATCAATTAATCAATTAATCTGTTAGCTTTAATTAGTTAAATCTCCCTGTGACAATGAGGGATTCAAGACACGCGAATCTCTGCCCACTACGTGATAGAATCGACGAAAAAGAGAGTGGTGTCATCGGCGGGGAAACAAAAAAAGCCGAGAGGTGAGGAAGGAGTCACCGGATTATGCCGTTGTCGTGGATACTGTGGACGAGGTTAGATATGATTGAGGACGACGATGGAGGTTTGATTTTCAAAAGCTTTATAGGGGTAAAACTTAGATCTAGGTTTCTATAAACCAGATATTAATTATAGTCATTGGCGGAGGCAAGTGAAAGAAAGGGGGGTTCAGCTTGGCAATTGAAATACTATGAACTTCGAACCCAGTTGAACAATTTTCTGAGTCCGCCACTAATTACACTAAAATGACATTTATATAAAAAAAAAAAATTGAAGCCCTTAAATTTATTTTCATTGATCCAATTGCTGTCATGATGACAAAATATAGGTAGTCCGCAGTATAAGCCCCAAAGAGCCCTAGTATTCATTTCCCCAACAAGAACAACCAACCTTGTCACCTAACTAGTCAAATTGACATTGGTATCATCGACGTTGCGGAATAAAAGCTGGATCCAGAAACCCTCATATCATATCCCCCCTCATCTACCTCAACCCTAAAGCTTATAAGGCATCATCTCTATTCTCCTGTGCAAGAAAATCTAAATCCTAAATATGCTTCTGCAGCCATCACTTCGTTACCCCAAGCTTTCGATCCCGTCCCCTGTCTCTCACTCCAAGCTTTCGATCTCCCCATGGGGAAGTCCCAACTTTATCCCTCGCGGCCGGGCTCTTCTTCAGTATCGCACACTACCTATCACTTGTTCCATCTCTAAAAATCAAAGCTATGGAACTGTCGAGAAGAAACCTCCCACCAACTTGATTGGCGTCTTCATGCGGATGTTTATGGAGAACCCTAATTTGGGCGTCCGCACCGCTCTGGATCAGTGCCAGAAAAAAGGGAAGAAGAAGCTCTCCAAGTTGGAGCTCTTCCGTATCGTCAAGGAACTAAGGAAGTACAGACGCTTCAAGCAGGCTCTTGAGGTACAAACAACATTTTTTTCCCCAAATTGCTATGCTCTTCCAGATTCAAAGCTTTTTATTTGTTTTAATTAACTTTAGCTGGGGGTTTAGGTTTATGAATGGATGGCTAACCAACGAGAGAGGTACAGTCTATCTGCTAGTGACGCTGCCATTCAAATGGACCTTGTAGCCAAAGTGCGTGGCGTTTCTGCTGCTGAAAAATATTTTCACAAGGTTTCTGCTGTCCAGAATAGATTGATTTATTGTGCTCTGCTCAACACTTACGCCAAGCATAAGAATAAGGAAAAGGCAGAATCACTGTTTGAAGAAATTCGAGGCAATAATTATGCATCGCATTCACTTGTGTACAATGTGATGATGACCCTGTACACGAATCTCAAGGAGTACGTCAAGGTTGACCAGCTGATCTTGGAAATGACTAAGAAGAACATCCAACTTAGCTTGTATTCCTACAACATATGGTTGTCATCTCGTGGATATGAAGGTAGTATAGAGAAGATGGAGCAGGCTTTCGAGCAAATGAAACTCGACAAGAATGTTACTCCTAACTCGACAACCTACATCACGTTGGCAACTCATTACATCAGGATGGGACTCAATGACAAAGCTGAAGTTTGCTTGAAGATGGTTGAGAAAAGAATCACAGGTCGTGTTAAGAATAGGATGCCTTACCACCATCTCTTGAGGTTATATGGTATTGTCGGTAACAAGGAAGCAGTTATGAGGGTGTGGGAAACTTACAAATCCAGTTTTCCCAAACTCCCTAGTCTTGGATACTATGCTGTCATGTCATCTCTTATTCGTTTGGGTGACGTTCAGACAGCTGAGAATCTTTATGATGAGTGGATGAAGATTAAGACTTCTTATAACACCAGAATTGCAAATCTGCTCATGGCATCTCATGTTAAGGAGGGGAAGTTTGACAAATTAGAGAGTGTATTTCAAGATATTTCTGATGCGAAAGCAACTCCTAACTCCATTTCTTGGGAAATTCTTGCTAAGGGCAATATCGGACAGAAGAGAATTCCAGAGGCTCTGTCTTGCTTGAAGAAAGCTGTTGAAAAGAACAGAGTCAAGAGAAGGAAGCCAAGGGCTGAAGTTATTTCTTCCTTCTTTAAGCTGTGTGAGGAGAAAGGGGACCTGGCAAGTAAAGAGATGTTGGAGGGTTTGATTAGAGAGTCGGGATTCCTCAAGGATAAAACTTATGCGTCTCGTATTGGTTTGTCTCAGCATGAGTGAGTGATTAAGAGACAGACTACACCTGCGTGGAATTGGAATGATTACCAACGGAAAATTCAGAGGTGCTTCTTCTAAACCAGTTGACTGTTTGTGTTTTGAGTTCAGAACTTTTGGTTGATATGTTTGTGTTTATGATTCGACTGTTTGTGTGTTATGAAGAATGAATGATGCTTTTGTTTCTTCCTATTCCAGACATCATCTGGCAGTTTGGAAATTAAGCACCATAGTGTTTGCAATCTATTTGGTTTCATATTTGCAGGATAGCTAGTGATTTCTTATATTTTTTTGACAAAAAATAGTTATTTTAAATTGATTAAATTATGTTGGACTAATACAGTAATCTAACCAAACTTTTCACAAATATGTCAAATCTAGTCACTACTATTTAAAATCCCAAATCAGCCAATTGAGTGATTTTCGTTATTTTTTCATCCAAATTAATAGAAATACAAACTTCAAATGTGACGTTGTTACCTTACATGTTGCCACATCAATATTTTACTCATAAATAATAAAATTTTAATATAAAATTTTGAAAACTAAAAAATGAAAAAAAAGTTATGTGGCAACTAGCATGACATCTATTTGACCGGTAAATTGAGTGTCATGTTGTTAGCTCAGTTACCATTTGCTAGATTTGTCATCACTTTCAAAGGTTTGGCATAAAAAATATTATCAAAATAGTAGTGGTTAGATTTGAGAGGAGTTTGACTAAATTAGTGTATTAGTCTAATTATGTTTAAATCAAACGGTTTGAATCAAATTCCTTCCCGAAAGGAATAAGAATAAGATTATAATATTTATTAATCATTATATTTTGTATTCTTTTAATTAATTTGTAATTTTAATGGGCCAAAATCCAACCCGAAATTATTAAAAAATGGGCAAATCTAAATATTTAAAATCGGGCCTTGATTTTAAAATGGGCCTAAAGCCCAAAAAACTATTATCCTAAAAAAATAACTCGTAACTCTCCAAATGATGAAAATAGATACACAAATTTGTTACCCAACTCGAGACTCATAAGATGAATCTTACCTTAGAACTTCCTGATTCATTTTCTTTTAAATGGAAGACCAGATAACTCAATGAATAGCTCGTTTTAACCAAATCACAATTACATAAATAATTTGAAAGCTTTCTTATTTTTTTGCTTTGATTCAAGATCTAGTAATAAAATTAAAATTTTAAAGGAAGTCGGTCTAAAAAAAGAGATACTAAGTCGAAAATTAGGTTACTACACATTGGATTGGTCAAAATGTCAAATGGTGATGTAATGAGAGAAAGGTTGGAACACTTCCAACCCTCCAAAAGGTTGGACGTCGATCAGCCTCCAACATAACCTCTGCTTTAAATCCTTTAAAGCGACAAATGCAATATCGTAGTAGATTAGGCTATGTGAAATATCCCCCTGCCACGGAGTTTAGGATCCTACTCAGAACAGTGAAATTACAGCAATTCCACACAACATAGGTCAGATATGAAGCTTCTGGTGTTGGTAAGGATCTGTCAATGAACTTAAGCTTATTCTTTGTGTTGAGAGCAAGCATCAACAATCAATTCTAGATGTGGAAATTTTCATTCTTTATTTTACAGATATGATATGTGTAGCAATTCCGTCACTCGGAGAAAGGAACAACGAATATGTGTAATGATCCGTGAATGCATGAACAGCAACAAAAGGAGTGACGAGATAAGAAGACAAGATTTGTGAGAGTTATTGAATCAGATGTCATTGATGCTATCAAGAAACAAAATATGAGAAGAAACTTTTGAGAGAATCACCATAGCTCTGATACCATGTGAACTATGAAGAAACATTGGACTGAATTCATCAAGTTAATAGTATAATACAAAGCAAAATATGTATACATACATAGAGATACTAGGAGTCTTCCCGTCCCAGATTTCCAGAACTAGGGGTCTTCGAGCCTGCTGCATACGATTAGCCAGCCTTGCGGCGGCAAAACATATGCGATACTCTCGCAAGAGGAATGAAATACCAAGTGGGGATGAACCGTTTGTACTTTCCGTAGAGATAGGACTAGAAAAGATTGTCACATGGGCTATAAACATAGATTTTTCTCGCCTAGATCTGATAGATTTCACTTGAAAGAATCCTCTTTTTAATGCAGCAGACCAAGAAATTGAAAGGGAAGAATAAATGCAAAAAAAATAATATATATATATATCAAACAGATTAGCTTGTAGGCTTATGAAGACTAACTAACTTGGTGCAGAGCTGCATTATTTGATGACGCTGGTAATACAAATTCGCTTCTAAATTTTGTACTTTAAAAGATTATTTAAGTAGTGTTGTTCGATGTACATTAAGCGCTGAGCTTATTTCTGAAATACCATTCAATTACTGGACCAAACCAATATGTAGGAAGAGTAGAAGGGTCATGAGTTCAAGTAGGATAGGTTAATGTCTCATAATCCAAGTAAGATAGTTTTTTTTTGAAAGGGAGAAATACTATTCCTAGTTAGAATAGCATTCCTAGTAGTTTAAGATAACTTTGTAATCCTATAAATAAGTACCCTCTCCTCTGTACAAATCATACCAAAACTCAATAACCTCAAATAATAAAAGCTCAGCATTCCCGTGAAGTAACAATTTTGATCGAACCACGCAAATCTCGAATCTTGTCTCGATTATTCCTTTTTACCCTTCTACTTCTTTCTACTCTTCTCCGAAGCGTTACCCAAACAGATCTAAGGGAACAATATAGAAAGAAAAAGACAACCCTTATAAAAACGATAATAGTTTTTGAAACAAATAGATAAATATGATGCTTGAATTGAAATAAGGTTTAAAGCAGCTGCTGCTGCCTGCAAAAATCAAAATGTTAATTACTTTTTGAAACATTCCACCGGCCTTGTTCCCCTCTTAATCACTGTCAGCAGCAGATGAATGGTTCACCACTGCAGTTCAAACTCAACTTCAAAACCCTCAAACATGCATAATAACAACTAACAACTAAGGAAGAACGCTTACTGGGCAGAATGAACCAGTACAAACAGAAAGAAATAGCATACTTCTGAAATGATATGCTTGCCAGTGCAATCCCAAACATTCATAACTATCCCAGAGGATGTAAAATGACCATCTTAATCAGACTTGTAGGAAACTGAAACTCAATAAGCATATATCCATCTCTCAAGAATGTAAGTAAAACTGGGTTCAAGAAAAAGGTAACATTTGCTTTTGATCCATACAAGAAAACTTTGCCCCAAAGGACATCGATGCATTTCTGCAAATGTTACATATGAACAAAGAAGCAGAGTCAGTCACCCTAAAACATAAGCCGAGAGAGAACATAAATAAAGAGAAAAGGGCAACAATGGGGAAGAAAGTAAATAAAAAAAAACAAATACAACAGATACTACATTACCTATGCATTCCCAACCTGAAGCAGCTACGCTACACTTGATAACATTCTACTTCTCATCATCAACCGGAAGTACCGAATAGTAGTCGTAACTGAGCATGATCCATCTGGTCTACGTTTGTCCCTGTATGGGATTTTTTCTTGGCCGACCTCTCTTCTTTCCTGTCCCTCCAGTTGAACTCCCCTGCACATTCAAGGAGGATGTTCCTGCAGCCGCGGTCGGAGTTTTCCATACTGTTGATTGCGGCACTTGCACAGGTATGCCCGGTGGTGTAGACATGGAAAAAGGCGGAGCAACCGCTGCTGCTGGGAAACCATTTTTATCACTGTCTTGCTGTTGCTGGCCGGCTCCGAATATAGGTGGCATCCAATTAACAAAGGCAGAAGCAGCAACTGGAGCAGCTGAACCAGAAGCAGTTTTATTTCCATTGGCATCACCCCCAAACATAAATCCCAGAGGGAAGAACCCCCAGGAGCAGTAATAAGCATCCTTGCCAGGCACCATTGGGGGCAAGGACTGAATCAGAGCAGCGTGAAAAGCTTTCTCGCATTTCTGGCACCTCAAACAGCAATTCTCGTAAACCCTAGGGTACTCGTACATGAGGTAGCAGTAAGGGCAAATCGTCCAAAACGATGCCATTCTCGCCGACCTCTGACTCTGCTCCTCGCGGTTCACACCGCTGTTATTACTAATGTTATTGCTAGAGCTATTAGTAGAATTGACGCTAGTTCTAGCATTATCACCTGCACTGTTGATGTTATTATTATTATTATTCCTGCTGCTTCCAGAAGGCCGCTGGCTTCTCCGGACAGGCAATTTGTCGGAATTTGATAAATCGACTTTCGTGAACAAGCTTAACTCGCTGTCGAAGGGAGACTTCTTGGAGGAATCGGATAAGACGGCCCAGGCGTCAGCGACGAGCTTGAAGGCCTGATCGGCGAAGGGAATTTGTTCTTGTCCGGGTGGAGGAGAAGGGCGAGACGGCGGTACTGCTTTTTGATGAGATCGAGGTCGTTGGTGCGAGGATCGAGCTGGAGGATGGAGTACCAGTCGTGGTGGTGGTTGTTGATCTTCTTATCGGAGGAGAGGAGGACGTCAGCGACAGCCAAGATCTGATCTGAGCCGTCGAGGAGAGGATCTGTCTCCTGAGCAAGGACAGCGAAATCCTTGGTGCCGTTGAGATCGCGAGACTGGAGAAGCTTCTCCGCTACCCCGAGAAGGCGTTCGGCTTCGGCTCTGTTGGCAGTTCCGTTGGAATTATCGTCCATTTCCTTTTTGGTCAGGCTGGGTCGGCGAATTGGGAAATTTCGGAATATTGGCTGGCCTAACTTGGAGTATTGAAATTTTGGGCAAAAGTTGAAATGAAAGGGGAACTTCCGGATAGATACCGGGTTATACTTATTGGTTAATGCCTAATAGCCTCATATAATGGGAAAAATAATTACCACTTTTTTATACTATAAATGATTTTTTTTACTCTCACCTACGTAAGTAGTCACTTTACTTTTTCGTACTTTCGTTTCATCTTCCATCTTCTTAATGTTCATCATGTATTAGCTTACTAATAATTTTTAATTGGGAATATAAATATATAATCACATAGGATAAAACATGCAGTTTTAAAACTCTTCATATTTCACCATAGTTTTCGCGATACCTTCCCCAATTTGCCTCTCAGACCAACTTTTCGTCTCATACATCCAATATCTCTCTCTGTTAGCGTACCTATGTGTCCAGATTTAACGTTAAGAAGACAAAAGTTAGAACAAAATAACCCAAAAGGCAAAGTAGTTAAAGTAGAAGGGGTAAAAGAGCGATTTATAGTATATGAGTTATCTGTTAAGTTTGCAAAGTAGAGAGGGGAAAGAACTACTTTTACAAATTATTTATAGGGTTAATAATTAAAAAAAACAAACTATAACGTACTATAATTAGAATGAATAAACTTCTTGAAGCCCTAAATTAGTATAGTTTTTTGGATTGATAACGCTTTAGTCTTTATTTGTAAAGACAATAAAAGATTGTGACTATGTTAATGTAACGATTCTGATTATATACATGTCACATGCCACAAGTACCATGTTTAAAATTTAAAATAAATAAATTCTAAGGAAGAATCCTCTAGCCTTGAATTCACCTGTCACCTCACCCCTTCTTTTCCTTCTCCTCAATCTCATCCACTGTCCATTTCTCCCACCGGGAAAATCTACCATTAGAACACCCCAAAGTGTCCTCATATGAGGACACCTCTTCTGATCATAGGATTTAATCTTAAAGATCTGAGGGTCAATATTAATTGGAAATAAGTGTAATTTCAATATTTTATTTATTGCAGATTTTTAATTATTGTTTATTAATTTTGAATTTGCAGTTACATTGCTGATTTTTATTCCTTTTCTACTCTATTTAATTTATGATTAAATTAATTATCTTTTTTTAATTACTTCTTCATCTTCTTCCCTATGCTCGGCGGTTTTTGTTGTGTTATCTCCGGTGGTTTTTATTTGAGATTAGTTTCTAACACTTTTTTGTGGAAATTGTTTCGAATCAGTTCCTCTTTTATTGTTTTAGAATAGTGATCCATTTTAAAAGTAATGGAACGTGTTGAACAATATCAAATATCTGTTCCATAAGTAACTATACAGAACAATACACGACGGATGGATCCTTCAAATATCTGTTCCACGAGTAACTATACGGAACAATATTTGTTCCACAAGTAACTATACGGAACAATATCTGTTCCATAATATCAAATAACACCCATGCCGATTTGATTTCAATTCAAACAAGAACTCCAAAGAAAACTGATGGGCCTAGCCCGACGAAGTCCAAAGGCCCACACGACGGCCCACGAGGCGACCCACATGGTAGCTCGAACACAGCGGCTAGGGCAGGGGGCCCGGACTCAGGCGGTAAATCAGATGGGCCGAACAGGCAGGCCCAGGAGGTGGAGTGAGGCCCAAAGCGACGGCCCAGCTCGGCGGCCTCCTAGGGTTACTCAGCGACACTTAGGTTTCCAAGACAGAGCGGACACGTGTCAACATCCTACGGGAGCTACAAACGAGTGGCTAAGATTCAGCCTTGGCGACCAAGGCAGGGGTACTATAAATACCCCCGTACACTCTATTAACCGGGGGACAACACTTTTACCCAGCGGACAAACGCTCCGCGGTACGTTACTCGCCTCCCTCTCCCATTCCTTAAACTGATCGCCTCCCCTTTTCCTTGAACTAACTACCCCCTACACTACTTACGAGGTACACCACTCCCGGAAGGCCAACAGGCTTGGGCTTCCATTATTGGGCCAGGCGACAAGGCTGGAACAATTGGCGCGCCAGATAGGGGGCGGTCAGGCGACTTTTCAAGGCGAATGGCTTCATCAGCGATTCCCACTCTGATGGGCGAGGATGGCGAAAGAGGAGATGGAGTAACACCTGTCAAGTATGTCAACCCAGGTTCTCGAACAGACCCAAACCTCACTAGAAACATGGAGCGTGAATTCGAAGGCGACTCGGAGTCTCAGAGTACTATTCCGACCGGCGATGCCTATGAGCTGTTGGAGCAGCGATTTCGGTCCCTTGAGCAACAGAATGCTGAGCTCACACAGATGTTGAAAACGGTGATCGCCCAGCAAGCTCAAGCTCTCAGGGCCAACACTCAGGGCAGGCAATCGCCACAGGACTCCCATTTGGAAGTGTTACAGCAATTCCTCTCTGCTACTCAAATCTCCCCTGAACAGATGGCGGTTCGCCAACCTCTGTCCAGGGCGATACTCGCCGAGCCACTACCTAAGGGGTTGGTTCCGCCCAACCTAGATAGGTATGTAGGTACTGGCGACCCGGACGAGCACTTGCAAGCCTTCCAGATCGCCATGCAAATGCAGCAGGCTGGCGACGCCGCATATTGCAGAGCTTTTCCGGCGACATTGGGAGGGCGAGCCAGGGAGTGGTACATGAATCTACCAGAGGGCATCATAACATCGTGGGAGGGCTTTGCGAGGATCTTCTCACATAAGTATGAGTGCAAGAAAACAAGGACGGTCCCGTTGCAAGCGCTGGTGAGCCTGAGGCAAAAGCCGAACCAGTCGCTGAAGGAGTTCTTTGATGAATGGACTGGGGTCGTCCAATCCATCAAGAGGGTAGATCATGAAATCGCTGCGGCAAGTTTATTCCAGTCGACTCATAATGGCAGGCTGCGGGAGTCGCTGCTACAGGTGGCTCCGAAGTCGCTATCCGACTTGGAAACCAGAGTACACAAAATTATTTTGATTGAGGAGCAGTTAGCAGAGCCTTTACATGGAGCGGCGAAGATGGAAGAAAAGCCCGTTACAGGGAACAAGCAGGCCAAAGGGCAGCCCTCCGAGACACGGCCATACGGGAAATATCACCCAGGGGAGCAAAGGCGTTACCAAGAGAGAGGATACCCTGGAGAGCAAAGGGGTTATCAGGAGAGAGGATATCAAGAGGAGAGGGCAGATTATACACCCCTCTCAGAATCGCGAAGAAAGATTCTGCTGTATATGCAGCATAAGGGACATCCCATCAACTGGCCGGGGCCAATGTTCACCCCGGCGGATCAGCGAAGTCGCCAAAAGTTCTGCGATTTCCACGACTCTCATGGCCATACCACTGAAGACTGCAGGGAATTGAAAAATGAAATCGAAAGGTGGATAAACGAAGGACGTCTCAGGGATTTCATTGTCAGCTCAAAGCGGAAAAACAAGCCGCAAGAGGATGATCGCCGTGGACAAGGAGAATCACAAGACAAGAAGGGTGATGTTTTCACCCTACTTAAGGAGCCTATGGACAATGGAGATAGCAAGAAAAAGCCTCGACCTGAGGTAAATCACGTTTATCAAACCATTTTCGGTGGGGAAAGTTGCCCGACAAAGAAAGTCAGAAAGGAGGAAACAAAGGAGGTGATGATGATAGACCAAGTCAGTCGCCCAACGTTGGGATTCTCGGAAGAAGACATGGCCAGGGTAGGAGGCCCAAGTTTGGAAGCGATGGTGATTCAAGTAATCACACACAATAGCCGAGTGGAGCGAGTGATGGTTGACGAAGGGAGCTCTGCGGACATTATTTTCTGGGAGCTGTACAAAAAGATGAACCTGCCAGCTAGCTTGCTCAGGCAGACAAAAACTACCATCTCAGGATTTTCAGGACACACAGTTCCCATCAAGGGGATAGCCACGATGGCAATAACCATTGGGGATGGAGACTTGCA
Organism: Linum lewisii; assembly: GCA_034768395.1. Classification (NCBI taxonomy): domain Eukaryota; kingdom Viridiplantae; phylum Streptophyta; class Magnoliopsida; order Malpighiales; family Linaceae; genus Linum; species Linum lewisii. Next base: position 74,715,243 of record CM068296.1, on the reverse strand, counting down.
GGTCACCCGATCCATCGACTTCCATGTCATGGATTGTCAATCCACGTACAACATGATCCTAGGGCGACCTGCACTCGCCGCCTTCCAAGCAATCTCCTCCCCAGTGCACCAAGTACTGAAGTTCGCTACTAATGAAGGGATAGGTTTCGCCTGGGGACACCCGGACATCGCCAGAAGATGTTACAGGGCGGCGACTAAAAGCACGTGCCTCACCATAAGCTTGGAGGCGGAGAATGAAGGAGAAAGAGTCGTTCCAGCAGAATCGGACGTCCCAATACCGCTGTTCGAAGAAGATGAAAGTAAGACAGTTCGAGTTTCGTCCTACCTGAGCGATAACAAGAAACAGGAGTTGGTCAAGTTGCTCCAAGAATTCTCGCACCTGTTCGCATGGTCACCAAGTGACATGCCAGGAATTGCTCCATACATCATCAAACACTCTCTAGCGATCGAGCCCGGGAGTCGCCCAATCCAGCAAAAGCGGCGGAACATCTGCTGAGAAAGGCAGCAAGCGGTGGCAAATGAAGTGGACAAACTTTTGAAGGCAGGGTTTATCAAAGAGGTACAGTATCCTGAGTGGTTGGCTAATGTAGTTCTTGTCAAGAAATCGTCAGGAGCATGGCGAATGTGCGTCGACTTCACCAACCTTAACGATGCTTGCCCCAAGGATCCGTACCCCTTGCCCAACATAGAGCAGCTGGTAGACGCAATGGCGAACAATGAAATGCTGTCCTTTCTGGACATGTTCTCGGGATATCATCAAATACCTTTAAGCAAGCAAGATCAAGAGAAAACGGCTTTCATGACGCCCACGGCGAACTACTGCTATCGAGTGATGCCATTCGGGCTCAAGAATGCTGGCGCGACTTACCAGAGAATGATCGACAAAGTCTTTGTCAAGCAGCTCGGCCGAAACTTGGAGGCGTATGTGGATGACCTGCTGGTCAAAAGTAAGAGATCTAATGACCATTTTCGGCGACTTAAGGGAAACCTTCAATACACTGCAGGAGTATTCGCTCAGGTTGAACCCTTTGAAGTGTGTGTTCGGGGCAACATCAGGAAAGTTCCTGGGATACCTCATAACCAGGAGAGGAATTGAAGCTAATCCAGCGCAGATCGCGGCGATTACAGCGATGGCCCCTCCAAAGACTGTGAAGGAGGTTCAGGTTCTATCTGGAAGACTGACGGCAATCAATCGATTCATTCCCAGGATCGCCGACCGATGCGCTCCGTTCTTTGCGACTTTAAAGAATGCATCAAAGTTTGCATGGAATGACAAATGTAACAAGGCTTTTGAAGAGCTGAAGCAATTTTTAATTACCCCTCCTGTACTTGCATCTCCAAAATCAAATGAAGATTTATTTCTCTATATTGCGATCTCTCCAAAGGCAGTTAGTGCGGTCTTAGTTCGAAGAGAGGACAAAGCCGAACACCCTGTTTTTTATACAAGTAAAACCTTGGTCGATGCTGAAACAAGGTACCCGGCGATAGAAAAAATGGCATACGCTGTGGTCTGCGCGGCCAGAAAGTTGCGACCATATTTTCAGGCACACACAATACATGTGCTCACGAATCTTCCGATTAAGAATGCGTTAAGATCTATGAGCATGGCAGGGCGATTAGCTAAGTGGGCGATCGAGCTAAGCGAGTATGACATTCGATACCAACCGCGAACGGCGATCAAGGCCCAAGTCCTTGCTGACTTTGTAGTCGAAGGTGCAGTACAAGAAGATACCGAGGAAGGCGATGAATGGACGTTATTTACAGACGGCGCTTCGAGTAAAGGAGGGTCAGGCGCAGGGATAGTCCTAAGGTCTCCTGGGGGGATCCTCCACGAGGTCGCATTGCGATTTGCAACTAATCGAACCAACAATGCAGCTGAGTACGGGGCATTGGAGGCTGGCTTGCGAATTGCTAAGAGTATGGGAGTTACTAACATCAGAGTTTTCTCAGACTCGGCGATAGTAGTCAACCAAGTTAATGGGAGCTTTGAGGTAAAGGAGGAGTCGCTCCTCCCTTATTTTGATGAGGTAAAACTGCTTATATCGGAATTCAAGAAGGTGGTTATATCCCAGATTGCTAGGGAAGAGAATTGCCACGCGGATGCATTATCGAAACTAGCAACGGCGACAGATTTTGAAGAAGGGCGAATGGTCACAGTGGAAAAAGAAACAAGGAGGAAGCAGTGTTTTCACGTGATTAACGGAATTGGGAAAAGCGACTGGCGAACGCCTATTATTCAATACTTGGATAACGACACTGTACCAAGTGACCCGTTAGAAGCGACCAAGCTCCGGCGAAAAGCAGGGAGGTGTACTATAATAGGGGGAGAGCTGTATCGGAAATCAGCTATGGGTCCATACTTGCGATGCCTGGGAGAGGAGGATGCAGCTTGGGCCCTAGAGGAAGTACATTCAGGAGTATGTGGTACTCACTTGGGAACAAGAAGTTTGGAAAGGAACTTAATATACCAGAGCTTCTATTGGCCAACAATGAGAAAGGAGGCTGGCGACCTGGTGAAGAAATGCCACAAATGTCAGGAATTTGCAAGTTATCACAAGTTGCCCGCAACAGCGCTCCAGGCGAATGTCAGCCCGTGGCCATTCGCGAGGTGGGGGATGGATATCCTAGGCCCATTTCCGGAAGCTTCGGGGAAAAGGAAGTTCCTCATCGTGGCAGTTGATTATTTCACCAAGTGGGTTGAGGCAGAAGCGGTGGCAAGTATCACCGCCAAGCAGATACAGAAGTTTGCATTTAAAAGTATCGTCACCAGATTTGGTATACCAGAAAGTATCATATGTGACCATGGAACTCAGTTTGACTCACATGTCTTTAAAGAATTTTGTGATGACCTGAGGATAAATCTGAGATTCGCTTCGGTCGCCTATCCACAAGCTAATGGACAAGCAGAGGCGGCTAATAAGCTTATTCTACAAGGATTAAAGAAAAGAGTGGATGGCTGTAAAGGCGTATGGGTCGAGGAGCTTGATCATGTACTATGGGCTCACCGAACGGCTTATAAAACGGCGACAGGGGAGACTCCCTACACATTGACGTACGGGACTGAGGCGGTCCTTCCGGTAGAAATCTCAATCCCATCTATCCGAATACAGGAATACAGGGATGAGGTCAACGAACAAGAATTGATGCTTAACGTAGATATGATTGAGGAAAAAAGAGAAAAGGCACAGATGCGGCTGATCGCTGAAAAGGAGCAGTTAGCCAGGCGGTACAATTTAAAGCTCCGACCACATCACATCGCGCTCAATGACTTAGTGCTGCGAAAGATCTTCAGGCCGGCGGTCGGGGCGGCCAAGCTCAACCCCGGATGGGAAGGCCCATACAGAGTACGGCGAGTGGTAGGGGCCAACACCTTCAAACTAGCAGAGTTAGATGGAGCAAAGATCCCCAAAACTTGGAACTCCATGCATCTCAGGCGATATTATGATTAAAAAAAAACACTTGTAACCAAGGCTAGTTTTTAAGGCAACTAAGGGCCCTAATGATTGAATCTAATATATGTCTTCGCGCCATCAAATTTATCATGTAAGACCTAAGGGCATTGAATCGCTGTGTAAGACCTAAGGGCATCAAATTTATCATGTAAGACCTAAGGGCATTGGAATCGCTGTGTAAGACCTAAGGGCATCAAATTTATCATGTAAGACCTAAGGGCATTGGAATGCGCTGTGTAAGACCTAAGGGCATCAAATTTATCATGTAAGACCTAAGGGCATTGGGATCGCTATGTAAGACCTACGGGCATTAACAAATCGCTGTGTAAGACCTAAGGGCATCAAATTTATCATGTAAGACTAAGGGCATTGGGATCGCTATGTAAGACCTACGGGCATTAACAAATCGCTGTGTAAGACCTAAGGGCATCAAATTTATCATGTAAGACCTAAGGGCATTGGGATCGTATGTAAGACCTACGGGCATTAACAAATCGCTGTGTAAGACCTAAGGGCATCAAATTTATCATGTAAGACCTAAGGGCATTGGGATCGCTATGTAAGACCTACGGGCATTAACAAATCGTGTGTAAGACCTAAGGGCATCAAATTTATCATGTAAGACCTAAGGGCATTGGGATCGCTATGTAAGACTAAGGGCATCAAAGTTATCGGTATAACATCTAGTTAATGATGAAAAAAAGCAAAGCGATCAAGAAAGGTGTAATAAGATAAAAAACCAAAGATTGAAAATTCGCGAGGAAGAGTTTAGTAAGGCAGTTTTACAAAAAAAAGAGGAGAAAGAAAGGAAAACAGCAAGCAGCACGCAGAAACATGATGATTGTCTGAAAAGATAGCAATAATAACAACAGGTTGAAAGCGGGATCATGGGTCTTTAGCGCCGGAGCCCTTCTCGCCAGCCTTGGAAGAGTCAGCGGCGGAATTGAAGTCCTTGCCGCTGGTTGAGGGGGCTTGATCAGATGATGGCGGCTTAACCTCTGATCCATCGAGATTCAGAGCAGGCAGGCCACGGCTGCGGCGAGTGGCCGCCACATATTCGGCATCTGCCGCCACTATCTCCCGCTCCAAGCGAGCAGCATCTCGAAAATAAGTCTCCTCCTCGGCATCGGGAAGGTCAGGAACCCCAAAGTTATAGCGATTGAGACCTCGGAGGACGGCTCGAACCATTTTTCGCCCTGGCCAGCCCTTGTTGGGAAACAGCTCGTAGAACTCATTACGACAGCTGCGCATTACTACGCGCATACTCTCGCCGAGAGCATGAGTGTAATAAGCCACAGTCTCATCATACTGAGCCTTGGCAGCGGCAAGATCACGATCCGCCGCCGATTCAGCCGCCAGAGAGTCATTCAGCAGCTCCTTAGCTCTGTCCCTTTCGGCGGCTATCTCCTCCACCTGAGCAACCTTGACACGAGCCTCATCCAACTCGGCTTCAAGGGCGACAATGTGCTTATTAGCAGATTGCAAGTCCTCCTGGACGCCCTCCATCTGGGAGATCCGCCCAGTCGCCTCAGCCAGGTTTTCCTTCAGAGACTCAGCAGCAGAGGTCGCTGCATCTGCCCGTCGCTAGGATAAAAAAAAAAACAAACAAACAACAACGTGCGGGTTTAGCAAGGATCGTAAGGTGACAAGCCGGGAAATAGTATATAAAAGGGGAGAAAGAAGAGGCAGATGAGTAAATACCTTCTCCTCGTTATGATAACGGGTGAGATCCATGCGCAAAGAGCGCAGATTCTCAACATCCTCCTTCAGCCTCCGATTCTCCTCCTGCATGTGTTTACATGCAAAGGAAAGATCGCCGAGCTCGGCCACGGCCTAGGCAGCAAAACAAATGTAAGGGGTAAGAAGCAGCGAGCAGAGCTAAGGTAACATGACAGAGCAAATAAATTTCGTATTCCATAAATACCTGAAGGAGGCGGCAGGAAGTCGCCCATGCAGGTCCGAAATCTCCGAGCCCTCACCAGGAGCGGTCACCCCCTCGTAGACACCTCGAGAGAACTCCTCCGTGATGTCACTCGCCATCCGGGGTGATATGTGGGATGCCACCGGATGAACGACGGCGAAGTAGGGAAGGCGAAAGGGACCCTCGCCCTCGCGACCAGCAGGAGCAGGGCGATGAAAGAGGGTGTTAGCTCGCTCTGTCCAGCTGGCCCGGCGGGCACGGTCGGTGTTGACAGGAGGCGGGCGAGAGTGGTCGCGAGCAGGCTCGGTGGGACGAAGATCAAGCTCCGCAGCCGGCGCAGACTCGGGATGCTCCGGATCCCGGGGAAGAGGAATAGGTTCGTCAGGAAGGTAGGAGTCGTCATATGAGATGACGTTCTCGTCAGCAGGATGCTCTAAGGGCTCCCTCGCAGAAGGATTGTCATGTGCCAGAGGCGATTGGCGACGAGAGGCGGCGAGAGGGAGTTTCAGTCTCAGCATCGACATCCTCCACCTCTATCACTGGTGGAGGCGGCGGCGGTGGATTGCTGGAGCCCTCACCTGCCTTTCTCCTCGGCTTGGAAACCCCAGCTTTTTTCTTCCTCTTTGAAGAAAGGAGGCTTTCATCCGTCTCAGCCGCCTTCCTCTTCCCCTTAGATTTCTCGGGCGAAGGTTGGGCAGAAGCAGGGGCGACGGGGGCAGCCTCAGAGCGGCTGGGATGAGTCTCGGCGACAGGACCACGCGCGGTGGTACTAAGGAGGCACCCAGCGAGGCTTACGGCACCTAGGAAAGGTACATCCAAAGATTAGTATAAAAAAAAAGGGAAAGAAAAGAGAGCACAAAAAGGCGATAATATAAAGGTTATACATTCCTAAGGGTTTGGCTACGACGACTCAATTACGCAAGATGAACGGCGACAGCTAGGAAGGGAGGAAAACAATCAGCACCGCCTAAGACATAAAGTATACCTCCTCGTATCCCCGCCTGGGCAGTCCGCAGGCCAGAAGTGGTCGATAAATGATGGCAATCAAGAAGGATCTGGCGACGAAGGAGTATTTCATCGGGAGTAGGATCAAGCTCGGCGTTGAAAGAACTCACGTCACCAGAAGACCAGGATGAGGGGAGCAGCGAAGCCCAATGATGATCCGTGTCGCTGGGGCGGAAGTAGAAAAACGAATGGTACCATGTAGGGCGAGGTTTCGGGGATGAGTAAGTGCCCTTTTGAGTAAGATCAGCTCGGCGAACGAAACTGATGCCATTGGAGGTGTGTTTGGCATAATGAATTAATTGAAACAACCGCAAAGTGGGGGCGATCTTCTTGTCACGCAGCTGCATTCAAAAGCAGAGGCCGTAGCCCAACACCCGACGTTAAAAAGCGCCAAAGCACCCAAGCAGGTCGACCGTGAACGATGATGGCGGAAGGCGAAGGCCATTGGTGAAGGCCTCGGTCCAGACGCCGTGCCACCCTGGCGGGCAGTTGCCAATAGTGGAAAGCCGAGAGGCCACGCGAATTCCCAGGTAGACGGCAGCATGGCGAATGGAAGAACGCGGGCGATCTTCTCCACCGACCCTGAAGGAAAGTAGCCCGGGCCGATGACCGTGCGCTCGTCACAAGTAGCTCTTCCCCACATAGACCGCCAGTTGCCAATGGAGTAGGAGCGGTGACTCTAGTCGCCTCGGGATCAATCTCGACCCCATGACGGGCCCGCTCGAATCCTTTTTGGTGGGGACCCCAAAAAGGCAGGGCAGGAGATTCATCAAAATTCTCCTCTGCTACGTCGGAGATTTGGGCAGACGAGGTTTCGGCTATAGATGGAGGATTTAAGGGTGCCCGTTCAGGGGACTGACTGGAAGAGGAAGGAGAGGACGAAGGAGAAGATGAAGGAGAGGGTGAAGAATCGGTACCAGCGGAGTAGGAATGACTTTGGTTTTGGCTATCGGAGTCGGAATCCATGGTTCAAAGAAAATAACAAGAAGCAGAAAAGAGAAGGAAACACACGGCAGGATGGCAACGGGAGTGAGAAAGAGGGGAAGAGTCACGTACCAGGTGGGCGTCGGGGGGCTCCAGACATCTGAAAAATGGCAGGAAGAGATGAACGTTTTCTGGTGATCGGAAGAAGGAGAAACGAACGTTTTTCGATCGACGGGGAAGGAGAAGATAGTGGAGGGCTCGCCGGAAGGAATAAGGAAGCAGTGGAGGCAAGAAGACTGTAAAAACAGGGAGTCAAGGTGGCAGAGAAGGAGTAAAAAAAGGAGGAAGACGGTAAGAAGGGGGTTTATATAGGAGTGCAATGAGCGGGAACGGAACCATCGCGGTGAATGGGTGAGTCACACGCGCGGTTAAAAGGACGTGTTGGCGGGAAGTTGAGCCGTCGCGACGTTTCATTGGGGGCACGCGCGGCTGAGATGACGTATGAAGGGATAAGGTAATGATGGCTTTCTGGGCAATTACTGAAATACCCCGATTTCCCCAACTTCTCCAGCAAGGTAGGGAGTAAAAGACCATGATACCCTGAGCGGTAGAGAGGTGCATGAAAAAACTGGAAAGAAGGGGCGCGATAGAAAGCAGCGACAAAAGAGATAAGGCGATAAGAACCAAGACACCAAAGTGACAAAGTAACAAAGCAACAAGGCGATAGGACAACAAAGCGATAAAGCGACACAACGTAAGCGATCCGAGTTATAAGTAAGCCCTCAGCCAAGCAAAGCTCGAATTAAGGGCTCGGGGGCAATTGATGGGTCCTCTTACGGCGATCACGAGACGAGCGATCCGAGTTATAAGTAAACCCTCAGCCAAGCAAAGCTCGACTAAGGGCTTGGGGGCAATTGATGGGCCTAGCCCGACGAAGTCCAAAGGCCCACACGACGGCCCAGGAGGCGACCCACATGGTAGCCCGAACACAGCGGCTAGGGCAGGGGGCCCAGACTCAGGCGGTAAATCAGATGGGCCGAACAGGCAGGCCCAGGAGGTGGAGTGAGGCCCAAAGCAACGGCCCAGCTCGGCGGCCTCATAGGGTTACTCGGCGACACTTAGGCTTCCAAGACAGAGCAGACACGTGTCAACATCCTACGGGAGCTACAAACGAGTGGCTAAGATTCAGCCTTGGCGACCAAGGCAGGAAGGAGTACTATAAATACCCCCGTACACCCTATTAACCGGGGGACAACACTTTTACCCAGCGGACAAATGCTCCGCGGTACGTTACTCGCCTCCCTCTCCCATTCCTTAAACTGATCGCCTCCCCTTTTCCTTGAACTAACTACCCCCTACACTACTTACGAGGTACACCACTCCCGGAAGGCCAACAGGCTTGGGCTTCCATTATTGGGCCAGGCGACAAGGCTAGAACAAAAACCCTAGAAATTAAGCATTTTTCATAGGAATTACAGAACCACCAATTAAGTTACAGAACCAACCCAAGTGTCACTTAACTTCTAAAATTAACAGAACGATCCATGAACTTTGTCCAAGTGAGGTTTTGAGCATTCCTCTTCCCCGAAGAATCCATTCGTAGCCGGCAAGACCTTTGAATGCCGCCGATGAGGCCTCCGGTGGCCGCCCTCAGTTACATGGAAATCGACAAAAACATCACCGCTTCCTTCTGTTTCTGGCACCGCGCCTTGGTTCCGCTCTCCCTTCCTTCGTTGCCGCCGCCACTACCCCGAGAACCAAACTCTCTCTCTCTTTACTCCGTTGGACTAGGCCAAAGCCTCACGAACGATTCCACTCATCCGCCACCGCCGTCTACAAGCCCACTATCCCTGATGTCGAAGTCGGCAGTCTCCTCGCCTCTAATTCCGTGCGCCGCCAAGTCTTTCTCTCGATCTCTGTGTTCCACCCAAAACAAACCCTCCCGAAAATACCAAGAGCAGCGGGCTTAAGGAACAGGATCATCCATCTCCGCCGTGGTCTCGAAGAATCCGCCGTCGAAGAAAGGTCTGTTCTACTTCCTCCCCGACGCGTGGTCGCTCCGTACACCACCTTCCGTCGGAGGGAGCCTCCCAGTGTTCCCGTCACCACGTCTCCCGATCCCAGGCTGCTCTCTGGCATCGAGATCAGATTCTTCAATATTTGCGCCGCGGCTGGCGATTGATGATGGCGGCGGCGGGGGTCGAGCTTTGAAGGGAGAGACGAAATATAGAATTAGGGTTTGTGAAACCCTAATATGGTCTAATATATAGGAGTTTCAAATTACTATTTTGTCCATATTAATTTAGGCCATTAGATCTACCTTCTAATCATATGGTTGTAAGGGGTGTCCTAATATGAGGACACTAAGGGGTGTCCTAATAGTAGTAGATCTCTCTCCCACCACAACGTGGACCTCGACGACTTCAAGAACTGGTCATCGACAATATAACTTTTCTTTGCCACCAAAACTCCTTTCCTGTAACATCCCCGCCCAATCGAACGGTTTAGAACTCGAGTTTGAGTGGTTGAGACGTTGGAAACAATGCTCTTGAGGCTCCATCGAAGTCCGGGACGTTCATGATTGAGTTGGGTTGAAGTTACAAGCAAGTACGCGAAAAATTGTCAAAATGGACTGACTGTGATACACGGCCATGTATCAGCAATACACGCCGAGTATCAGCAATACACGCCGTGTATCATGGTCTGGCTACAAAAGATGGGGTTTGACGAAAATTCTCAACTTCTTCCTCTCTCTTCCCTCACGAAAATTCATTTGACGAACCATAAACTTCCAAGCTTCAATCCTTGATTTCGAGAGTTGTAGAGCTCCAATTGGCGATCCGTTTCTTGCTACGCGCTCCTGGAGACGAGAGGAAGAGATCACTTATCTCAGTTCTGGGTATTTCAGAGTGAGGTGCTGTCGGTGGCAGAAGGAAGAGCTACTTTTTTTGTGTCTGAGAGCTTGGCTGTCTGGGTTCCTAGAAGAGTTTAGAGCCTCGTCTTCTTGTCAGGTGAGGGTTTAGCGTACGATAGGCAGTATTGGTCGAGTGTGAGGAGTTTCAACCTTGACTTAGATGAATATATGTTTTGCATGAAATTGAAGGAGAGTAAAAGGGAAAACTGTTCTGCATTTGATTGTTATGTAAACTGTGATGATTGGTGATTGTCGTGTGAATGTTAATTGGTACATTGATTGATGGTTTTGGGATGTTGTGATGTGTTTGGATTGGGGAAATGATTAACAATGATATTAAAGGGTTCAGGCTTAGTAATGAGTGTAGGAGGGTTGGGATGTGACTCTTGTAAACTGTATTTATATCTTGTTATGTCAGTTGTGGTTGCAGGAGGGTGGTCCTGCCAATGTGGGGTCGCCCTTTAAATGATTAACAGGTGGATGGCCTTGACAATGTGGGGTCGTCCTATGAAGGACAGACAGGAGGGTAACCCTAAGACTCACGACATTGCTACCCCTGTACTTGCAGGTGGGGGTGGCCTTTGAGCCAGCCGTTTGCCCTTAAACTGTTTGTGATATGTGGAATGATGAACGAAGTGTGATGTGGATGTGATGATGACTTTGGATGTTATGATGCCTTGTGTGATTGGATGGTTGGGCTATGTGTTGTTTTTAGTGATAAGGGTGCTATGTTGAGCTGTGGATTGATAATATGATTAGAGTTGTAGAATTATGTTTAGAATTGAATAATGAAATTGGTACATGGAATTGGCTAAGGGAATTGGTAGATGAAATTGGACAATGAAATTAGAACACGAATTTGAGTAGAGGATTTGGGACTTGGGTTGATTGATTGAAGTTGCTTTGTTGATGTGTGTGTGGGTGATTGGTTTGTGATATGTGAATGTGGTATGGCATTGGTTAATGATAGAATTGATGTTGGACTGGATGCTTGGAATTGATTGTTTGTGATGAGGGAAGTGAGTAAGGGATTCATATTTGAACTTGATGCATGTTTAATTGATGTAATTAATTGAAGTGATAGAACCGAATTGGAGCCTACACTGCCCCTAAATTGTCACCTCTCTTGGAAGAGTGAGGTGCGGTCACGCCTCCTGGAAGAGTGGCGTGATCTATTGTTATTGTGTGATGTGTCGATGTATGTTGGGCCCTAGATCATTCTGTAAGAAAGGATGCGTCTTGGACCCTCCTAGAAGAGTGGGTGCATCTGGCAAGCAGAGGTGGTGTATGGGTAAACTCCAGTGTCGCCTGATAAACTCACATAGATGAATGAATGTGTCGAGTATGTGGTTGTGGTGTATGTGTTGTGGTGCGCGTGTGTGTGTATGTGAATGTAGGAGTATGGTTTGGTTTGGGGGACAACTTGTTATGCGATGTTGGGTGTTATGTAATATGCCTAATGATTTCCCTGTTTCTGAATGTTGAGCTGGTTATGATATGATGTTGAGTTTATGCATGTTGAACTTCCACTTAATAATGTTATCATGATTTGTGAATGTTGAACTGAGATTTGAGCTTATGTGATTGCCTAGACCATGTTAGGGAATTAAAATATGAATGACTGTGTTAGATTCCATTGTTGTTTGTGTGCGGAGTTGGGTTCACTCAATTTCATTAGGAAATTGATCTCCCCCTCTTCCCCTTTCAGGTTCGCGTGGTTAGGTTGAGTAGCTTGAGGTGTAGGAGTTTCAGTCAGGTTCAGAGTAGTTTCCGAATGGAACTATGAGGTGAAGATTTGGCACACTACATTGGGGTTGACTCTGCTTTTACTTTCGTTTTCAGTTGACATTTTGGGTTGGGAGATTTGTAATCAGTTGTTGATTCGGATTTGGATTTATGTTTTCTTTTGGTTGTTCGGATTTTGGTATTCTGGATTGTATTTTGGTTTTATTTATTGGAGGCCTCCTTCAGTTTGAAACTTATTTAAGAGTTGTTTCGGTTTCCCGCTGCCTTTTTACTCGTTGTTTTAAATGTTGGTTCTTCGAGTAGCACTTTTACCGGTTTCGACCACGGGTAAACTCGGGTCGATTCGGGATGGATGTTACATTTCCTTTGTCGTCACTGCTCATTCTCCTTTTCTCTATCGTCGTTGTTCCCTTGCGATGGAAACACCCTCCCAAAAGTCTATAGCCAAAATCTAAAACAATAAACTAGGATTTGTCAAGTAACTACAATTGATTTGTTACTATTCGACCACACAAAACTTTTGAGAAACATTTATTGTTTCCAGTATTTGGAAAGATGGGTTTAACTCTGTCGTTGCTCCTCTCTAACCTAGAGAACTAGACCACTCTGTCAATTTTTAATTTTCAAATCTATGAACTACTTTTGGAGGGTTGACTCCAAATACATGTTTTCCTCCATGAAATTCCCCACATTAGGAGCAATGCTTTTGTTCAAAACCCTAATTTCATCACCTTGTATCTCGAGCTCGGATACAACATCTTTGGTCCAGCAACAAACCCTAATTAATTAGATCTCACCAACCATTTAAGCTTTGATTTGGTTCCCAAACACTCTTGAGCTTCATTCTAATGGACTCGGTCGAGTCTCCTCCTCTCTGCCTCACTAGCCAGAGTACCCTTGTAGTTGGTCGAGATCAAATATCGAGGGCACAAAAGTTTTATTGTTACTTCCTCTTTAGTTGAAAAACCCTAACTTTTGAAAACTATAAAATGAATAAAATGTCTCAGGACAGACGCTTGACGTAAATAATTTTAAAATAAATAAGATAATTTTAAAATTAAAATAGTTGAATAAACTATAAAATATGACCCAAACATGTTAGTAAAAACATAAATAAAATCAAGTCTCCATAAACATCAAAATATAAAATCTCAAGTCCAAGTCTCCATAATGATGTTAATAAGTCCACATATTCGAATAAGCTACTTACTTCAAGATTTGCCGCAAAGAAAAAATCAACTTCACTTATAATCTTCTAGGAAACATGTGTGGGTGGCTTGAGACCAGTCTTTCGCACTCAAAACAAGATAATAGAGATAAACACTCAAATATTTAAAATCCAGTTATATATTATTGATATAGCAATAATCATATGATTCTTAGAATATTATTGAATTACATATCATAAATGACGTATGATATGTAACGTCCCGTTATCGGTTAGCCGTCTATTTTCGCGTTTGGTTTCAGTAAAATGGAATTGTGGTTGGACTGCAGGAATCGCAGCAACTGCTACAGAACTCACTACTAGATGAACACAACGGGTGTTGTGCAATGTCCAACGGTCGTTGTGATATTAGCAATGCCCGCTATACTGGAACAAACAACGGGAGTTGTGAAGGCTCCAACGGTTGTTGTCTCAAACAGACAACGGGAATTATGAGTGTTGTAACTGACATTGCACTGATGCGACCTTATTTGGTGCATTTTAAGCCTTTGATTAGCCTAAGGATTTCCAATGTTTGATCTCTTTTTGCTATGATTTATATACTTTTATTGAAGTTTTATGCAAAGTGCTATTTTGTTGTCTGGTTGCCACTTTGAGGCCAATTCCGTGTCTATTGGAGTTTTTTCTGTGCATTTTCAGGATTTGGCATTGAAGTACTGGTGACAAGGAGCACGTAGGATCAAACGGGAGGTCAATCAGAGCTAGGACAGAGGAGATATGGCTGATGCAAAATCGAGAAAAGTGCTCAGCATTTCTTAAGGAGTTTTCGGCGAGAACTCTAAGTTCTCGCCGAAAACCCTCGGCGTGTGCATTCGGCGGAGTTTCAGAAGGCTGGCATTGGATTTGTGAAGGAGTTTTCGGCGAAAAATTCCAGAGTTTTCGGCGAAAACTTATGAAGAAATGTCAAGCTGCTCGGTGTTTTTCAAAGAGATTTTCGGCAAAAATCTTGTACAGTTTTCGCCGAAAATTCAGGCTATTTCCAGCGGCACTATTTAAAGAGAGAGGTGTGGAAATTTTGTAACAACAATTGAGAATTCAGCAACACACCTTCGACACAAACACCCCTCTCTTCCCTTCCAATCACTTTTCTCCTCATCTCCAATCCACAACCCTAGAGCAAGGTGCAAATCAAAGTAGAGGAGTTTGGATTGAAGTCCACAACCTTGGAAGAGGAGCTTGCAAGAGGAGGATTGCCATGGTGTTCTTGGTGATCATCTTTCTTTCTCTTTCCTTCATTTCCTTGGCCATGTGTGGCTGATTTCCTAGGTTCCCTTGGATTGGTAGATAATTGTGCTAGGATAGAGGTTGATTGTACAAACATGCCATGATTGATCTTGGATTGTAAGAAGATGATCTCTAGACTTGTTGTTAATTCCAAATTGTGTTATATGCTTGATTTGGTCTATCCTTTGTGATGTAATGCATGAGAGTGCTTAGATTACATGGTTTGTAGGTCTAGGGATTGAAGGGAGTGTGTCCTAAGAGATTAGATCATCTCAATTCAACCATAGTTCCATGATTTCTCCCTTGTGCATTTTATCGAACACTTGGTGTGCATTAGGTTTTTCATTCAATTGAACTTTGATTAGTCTTTTGATGATTCTCTTAGTGTTAGGACATTGACATGAGAGTGTGGTGTCTAGCCTAGTGGTCATAGAATCATAGGAGAGGGTTTTGTAGCTTGACATTTCATCAAACACCTTTAATGCATCCTTAGTCACTTAGCTTGAGAGCGAGAGCCTAGGTTGAGTGGTTCTAGGATAGGGATTTAGTGCGACGAGAGTGCATTGAGTCTATAGAAGGGATATGCGTGGTCATTCGATTGCAACCTCGATCATGTTTGGCTTGTTTGTGCATTTGTACCTCTTGAGCATAATTAAGCTATCCTTCCAAGTGAACCTCCTTTATCTTTGTTTTGCACCGCTTACTTTCTCGCTTTAGTTTTGTTTATGTTTTTGATTTCGTTGTTTTTAAACTAAACTCATTTTAAATGAATAGACCATCCATGAACCGTGTGAGTATTAGCTTTTGAGAGAGCCCTCGTGGAATACGACCTTGACAGTTGTGAGTTAAATCTTGCACGTCAAGTTTTTGGCGCCGTTGTCGAGGACTTTCTCAATCCTTTGAAAGCATTTAGTAGTGGACCGTTCTATTCACTTCCTTCCGTTTTAGTTTTGCTTCTTTGTTATTTGTTTTTGTGGTTTTGTTATCCCGCATTGTTGTACTACTTGGTTGTGTTTGTTGTGCTTGTTTGTAGGTATCCACCTATCCTTTCTCTACCTCACTTAGTTCATGGGAGCAAGGTTGCAAGCAAGATGAACTCGTGGAATGGAGGTAATGGTTATGGTACCTATCAAGGGTGGAATCCATCTCCTAACCCATACTATGGTCATCCTACTCCATCCAACTACTACCAAGGAACTTATGAGGGAGATAGCCAATGGTGGGATCAAGAACAACAAGCTTCAACACCCATGTGGAATGAGCAATGTCCCTATCCATCTCCACCCTACCATCAAGTCTTGTCGGAGTATAATCAAGAGGATTTCATAAGTCATGAGCAACATTCTCCACCGCCTTCCATGCTAGAGGAGCTATTGAAAATGGTGAAAGAAAGCGAGCGTCCTCAAGAGGAGTTCATAAGCTATGAGCAACCCTCTCAACCTCCTTCTATGCTAGAGGAGCTCTTGAAAATGGTGAAGGAAAGTGAGCGTCCTCGAGAGGAGTTCGTAAGCTATGAGGAACCACCTCCACCTTCGCCCACGCTTGAGGAAGCTTTGAAGATTGCGGAAGATAATGCGAACCAACTTAATGAGATGAACGTCAATGAGATGCTTGAAGATGAACGTCAATCCCATAAGGTGGAGCAACACTCTCCCCCTCCATCCATGCTAGAGGAGTTCTCGAAGATTGCGGACGACAACGCGGCTCGGCTCAATCACTTAGCTCAAAGTATGAATATCGTCATGGAAGCTCTAGAGAATGAGAATCAGCCCAAGAAGGTGGAACACGTTTATGATGATGAAGATGACACTTGTGAATCCGAAGAGCTTGACACGGAAGAAGATTTGGTAGTGGAGGAGATTGAAGAGCATGTTTTTCCCATGGAAACGCCATGTGACGATGATGTGAGGATATAAGAATCAAGGAGACTTGAGGATGATGACCCTTTAGAGGAGGTGAGAGATGATTTGGAGACGCTTCAAGAAGAGGTGGCACCGAGAGTGGAGCACGAAAGTGAACAACACCACTCTATTGTGGTCCCACCAAAGATTGTGAGTACTCTTCAATCTTCTTGCTTGATCATGAAGTACTTGTGTCAAGAGACGGACACAAGCTTCATAACCTCTCCTAAGGTAACCATGGAAGTGGAGCCACCTCTACTTGAATCGGAAGACTCCTTGAGTGGTATCACCAACGTGGAGACGACGGAGCTCGATGGCACCTCCCTTCCATACATTCTTCCTCAAACTCCTAAACTCATTGGTAGAAGGCCATGGCAAGGTAACAATTGGAACTCAAGCTTAGCTCATTGGTCATTCTACCATTTGCTTCTATCACCACTTGGAGTTCAACTCTCATCATGGAAGAAGCTACTTGACATCAAGGAGGTACTAAGTTGGACACCATAACACAGGTATCGTCGAGCTTAAGACGGTAACCAAGCGCTTCTTGGGAGGCACCCCATGTTATCTTTAATTTTTCGCATTTAATTGTTATGTGAGGTTTTTGTGTTGTTTTAGCTTTTCGAATAAGGTTTGGCAAGCAATAGGGATCACTCTTCACCAAGGATCATCGTGGAATTCTTTCACCACTATTATGTCCTATGCTCCTCTCTACCAACGCGGTAACTTCGTTCCACCTTACCCTTTTTCTCTTGATCATTGAGGACAATGCTCATGTTAGTCGTAGGGGAGTTTGAGGTTTGGTGTGATTATTTGTCGGTAGAAGTCTAAGGCTATGCTTTGATGAGTTGCATGATCTTAATTGAATGTCGAATTCCTCTATTGTACAATCGTTCAATTCTTGGCTTTTGGTGTTTAATTGACTTCAAGCTTTCATAATGACGTTTAGACTGTTCCTCTTAGAACCTATAACCAGCATGTTAGCGCTAATATCAAATGAGTCTAGGCCAGAACAGAGATTTTTATCACTCTTGTATGTGGTTAATTGGTTTGATACGTGTTTTTGTACCGCTCGATAGCACCGGTCTAAGATGATGAAGGCAATAACATTTTTCCCCTTTTCCATGATTTTCATCACCTTTTTTATCCCTCGTGATTGTGGCTTGAGATTAGACGGAATCCAATTCGAAATCTTGTGTGGAAGTTGTAAGGGGCTAGGGATCAAGTGGCTAATTTGTGAAGAAAAGAAGAAAAAAAAGAGAAAATGGCCAAAAGAAAAGAAAAGCTAGGCAAGCTCGCACCTAAGTGAAGTGTCGGGTTGAGCACTAGCAAAAGCAAAAGCTGTGAGCTAGGCAGGTTCAACACCTAAGTGAAGTGTTGGATCGAGCACTAGTATGCAGTAGAAAAAAAAGAGAAAAAAAATGGAAAAGAAAAAAAAAGAAGTTCTCGTAAGTGGCCCTTGTTGTAATGATCCTAGCTAGAGCCTGTAAAGTGCGGATCTAGAAGCGGACGAAGTCGAGTCGATAGCCACATCACGATCACTTTCCACTCTCTAAACTTTCCTATCCCCACCTAATCCGTTCCATTTCCTGAGTTCAAGTCCTTTTGATTAGAGTCGGTGTTGTCGTGGTGGTTTTTCTGTGTCCCAATTAACCACTACTTGAAGTGTGCAGAAAATAGTGAGGTCTAGACTTGTTTGGTTGACGTTCTTGCATGTGTAGGTTAAGTTTGTTTGTGGAACAGTTTAAGCCAAATTGTTATTGCTTGAATCAATGGGACCGATCTTGTCATTTGTGAACTTGGATGTTTTCTAGTTCATTTGCTTGAGGACAAGCAAAGCTTAGTCGTAGGGGAATTTGATGCGACCTTATTTTGTGCATTTTAAGCCTTTGATTAGCCTAAGGATTTCCCATGTTTGATCTCTTTTTGCTATGATTTATATGCTTTTATTGAAGTTTTATGCAAAGTGCTATTTTGTTGTCCGGTTGCCACTTTGAGGCCAATTCCATGTCTGTTGGTGTTGTTTTCTGTGCATTTTCAGGATTTGGCATTGAAGTACTGGTGACAAGGAGCACGTAGGATCAAACGGGAGGTCAATCGGAGCTAGGACGGAGGAGATATGGCCGATGCAAAATCGAGAAAAGTGCTTAGCATTTCTTAAGGAGTTTTCGGCGAGAACTCTAAGTTCTCGCCGAAAACCCTCGGCGTGTGCATTCGGTGGAGTTTCAGAAGGCTGGCATTGGATTTGTGAAGGAGTTTTCGGCGAAAACTTCCAGAGTTTTCGCCGAAAACTTATGAAGAAATTTCAAGCTGCTCGGTGTTTTTCAAACAGATTTTCGGCGAAAATCTTGTACAGTTTTTGCCGAAAATTCAGGCTATTTCCAGCGGCACTATTTAAAGAGAGAGGGGTGGAAATTTTGGAACAACAATTGAGAATTCAGCAACACACCTTCGACACAAACACCCCTCTCTTCCCTTCCAATCACTTTTCTCCTCATCTCCAATCCACAACCCTAGAGCAAGGTGCAAATCAAAGTAGAGGAGCTTGGATTGAAGTCCACAACCTTGAAAGAGGAGCTTGCAAGAGGAGGATTGCCATGGTGTTCTTGGTGATCATCTTTCTTTCTCTTTCCTTCATTTCCTTGGCCATGTGTGGCTGATTTCCTAGGTTCCCTTGGATTGGTAGATAATTGTGCTAGGATAGAGGTTGACTGTACAAACATGCCATGATTGATCTTGGATTGTAAGAAGATGATCTCTAGACTTGTTGTTAATTCCAAATTGTGTTATGTGTTTGATTTGGTCTATCCTTTGTGATGTAATGCATGAGAGTGCTTAGATTACATGGTTTGTAGGTCTAGGGATTGAAGGAGTGTGTCCTAAGAGATTAGATCATCTCAATTCAACCATAGTTGCATGATTTCGCCCTTGTGCATTTTATCGAACACTTGGTGTGCATTAGGTTTTTCATTCAATTGAACTTTGATTAGTCTTTTGATGATTCTCTTAGTGTTAGGACATTGACATGAGAGTGTGGTGTCTAGCCTAGTGGTCATAGAGTCATAGGAGAGGGTTTTGTAGCTTGGCATTTCATCAAACACCTTTAATGCATCCTTAGTCACTTAGCTTGAGAGCGAGAGCCTAGGTTGAGTGGTTCTAGGATAGGGATTTAGTGCGACAAGAGTGCATTGAGTCTATAGAAGTGATTTGCGTGGTCATTTGATTGCAACCTCGATCATGTTTGGTTGTTTGTGCATTTGTACCTCTTGAGCATGATGAAGCTATCTTTCCAAGTGAACCTCCTTTATCTTTGTTTTGCACCGCTTACTTTCTTGCTTTAGTTTTGTTTATGTTTTTGATTTTGTTGTTTTTAAACCAAACTCATTTTAAATGAATAGACCGTCCATGAACCGTGTGAGTATTAGCTTTTGAGAGAGTCCTCGTGGATTACGACCTTGATAGTTGTGAGTTAAATCTTGCACGTCATGCACCTATTCAGTATATAAAGGATTTATCAGGCATAGGACAAGTCGGGTCATAATTCTAATTTTCTCTGAATCGCTATTGATGAATAGCAAGGGTTCAAGGAGGAGGGTCGGATCTAGGATAGTCAAATCGCCAAGGGAGGTTGAGGGAAGGTTAAGCTATTGGTCTAGAGCGATCGTCTAAGCTCGGATTCAGGTAAACCCTCTCCGTTTCAGCAGATTCAACCTTGTTAGTTAGGGTTCTAAAGTTTGGGTTTTGTGTGTTCTTCGCTAATAAGATCAGTTCTGATGAATGTGGTTTTTGGTAATATTGCGTAAGAGGTTGTAGTGCAAATTTCTCAAATCTTGGAAGTCTATCTCGGACGATCATACCAGGATTTCAACAAGGAAACTGTGCGGGGTTTTTCACTGAAATTACCATTTTTACTTCTATGATCCATACCTTGATTTAATGTTAAGTAGAATTACTGATTTACATTTCACTACACTACAAAAAAAGGCTCTTTCGTGTCGCTTGAAGGGGAAGAGTTTAGCGTCGATCGACCAAAAACCGACGCTAAACCCTTGACTCGCGTTTGACCAAGGGTTTAGCGTCGGTCGACAAGCGACCGACGCTAAATTCTGATCAAAACCGACGCTAAATTCTGATCAAAACCGACGCTAAATCTGGTTTTGGGTCAGAAACGGAGCCCTTGCCCAAAACCAGATTTTGCGTCGGTTACCGACATGTTTTAGCATCGGTCATCGACCGACGCTAAAACGCGGACCTATTTAAACCCCCTGGAACTTCAGTTCCTCTCTCAGCCGCCACCACCCTAACCCTAACTTCTCTCAACCCTCTCCTCTCTCCTGAAACTCTCCCAACTTCTTCTTCTTCCCTCTTCCTCTTCTTTTTCTTCTCCCTTCTCTTCCAGCAAGCCGCCGGAGCCCCCTTCTCTTCCAACCAGCCAGAGCTTCTTCTTCCTCTTCCTCTGCTCCTTTTCCAAATATCCAGATCCACCTCTTCTCCAAATATCTAGATCCACCTCTTCTTCCTCTTCCCTCTTCCTCTTCTTTTCCTCTTCTCTTCCTTTTTTCTCCCCAGCCAGCCTCCTCCATTCATCCGGCATCTCCAGTCATCCGCCACCGTCACTTCGATCAACAGTTCGCGATCTAGATCTAGGTGAAGTGACCAAAATGGTGACCTAACAAATCTAAGTGACCTAATTGGACATTAAAAAATGCAGTGACTAATTTGTGAAAAAGAAAATAAAAATGAATATAAAAACGAAAAGAAAAAACAAAAAATTGGGTTCGTCAGCGACCCATTCGGTCAAGGATTTAGCGTCGTTTAGTAACCGGATTTAGCGTCGCTTGTTGTTTGAGCGACGCTAAAATTTAGCGTAGGAAGAATTGGCGTCGCTTTTCTGAGCGACACCAAAACATTTAGCGTCGGTCAGTGACCGACGCTAAACTACCTTTTTTTTGTAGTGCTATGTGATACTGGTATAGGATGAAAAATCATTATTGGTTGTTATTGGCAGAGATTACATGCATGATAAACTTATTATACGGGTTGGAATAGGTGTAAACGCATGTGATCCATCGATGGATTGCGCAATCCCCTAGGAAATGTACGTGTTAATGGGTCCTTGTGGCATAAGGGTGGTCACTAGACCTTACTGCCTATTGGGATCCTCATAGATCATATAGGGATTGCTCGGGATACCAACCTACTTACTTAATGTTCTGATCTCTTACTTGTTTACTTGCTTTTAAAGCTTATTGGATTACCAGTTATACTGTTACACTCAGTGCATGTTATTGACCCCTCTTTCTATGTGTCTTTGTTGGTTTCAGTATGGGGTATGGTGAGAAGGTCACCATGCCACCTAGAGCTACGAGGAGAGCTGTTGATCAGCATACCGACGAGTCGGTTCATGCTAGGTATAGTCAGGAGGTTCAGACCCACCTTTTGACTTCCAATTTTGATCGGAATTTATGGGATTTTTTTTAGTTTATCGACCATTGGATGTTCTCATTGATTTTCCATTGTTTATTGGTTTATTGGTTATTGAATGTCTCGGGTTATTGGTTTGGATGTGTCGATTTTCCTTTTCTATTGATTCATCTATTGTTTTATGAGATGCAATGTGAATGAATGTATGCATGGTTTGAGTCAGTAGCACCTGAATTAGTAATGCAAGGGTTAAACCAGTTATTTAACCGGGTTTTCTAGAGTAGGGTGTTACATGCTAATCATAGTTGTAGGCATCATCATGGTTTCTTATTATCAGATAAATCCGATCTTATCTGAGTAACCTATCATGACATAAAGATATCTCACTCATAAACTTTCTAATAATCTTTAAGCAGGGGTCCCCCATAACTCAACTAACTAGCTCTACCGCCCAATCGTAAACATGACATGACATGAGTGTTTGGGAGCACGTATCCATCATACAGAATTGTGGGGTCATAAATGCCAAATGGTGGGGGTCAAGAACACGTATTCATCACACCAAATCCTGGGAGCATACTGCGTCCCAATCGTAACATGAAAGAATAATAACATGGAGGACGGTTGTCTAGCTAGTGAGACACAAGTTATTAAACCACCTAGTTATCTAGGTGAGGTGCAATTCTCTCTTGATGACTCATTTTCTAACATTAACATAACCTAACCTTATTTTGGTCTAAGAAGCATGTAAATCTAGTAACGTATTCAAAATCATCAAAATTGACATGAATAAATGAAACATGAATCATAACATAAAATTAAATGCAACATAAAGATTTTACCCCCTTAAACTAACCCACCTTAAAATAAGCGGGTGCAACTCAAAGCAACAAATGAGTCTAGTCTAGAAGGTTGGACATCTTTGTGAATCCAAAGTGATAGAATTTTTTAGACTCAATACTAACTAAAGTATAGACTCCAGCCTTGGGTTTCCTCCCAAGAAGCGCTTTTTATTTAACGTCTTCGAGTTAGACGATACTTGGAGACTATCCAGATGCCTCGTAGCTCAGAGATCCTTCACAATAGTGTCAATATTCTTGAAGTACACATTGGTTGTGCCTTTGACAAGTAGAATCTTTCGTCCATTGGTATGTGTGAGCTCTATCGTGCCATCTGGCCGAATACCCGTGACCTTGAGAGGTTTCGAATCACTCTTCCTTGTAAGTTTTGCTATCTGGAGATCTTGTAGGGGCTTCCTAGATCCTTCTTTCTTGTGGATAACATTATCGGGAGTTGTAAGTTCATGCATAAACAAAGGTTTAGTTTGTGGGATAGGATTAACAAGCTTTTTTAACCCGGCCGGTTGGCCAGATATATGTAATTTTTTTATGTTGTTCGTCTTAATTTAAATAGTAACAATAAGAATATGAGTTCTAAAATTGTAAAATTATTGATTTAATCTTCTTCATTTGTATGGCTTATTTGAAGTTTAACTAAGTTAAGTGTAAAATAAATAAGGAAGTAAGCTTCATGATTTCTAGATTATAATCACTTAATATACTTCATTTAAAAAATTTAATTTATGATTTTATCAGCATAATTATCTCGTATGTCATATATACTAATAAATTTGAGAAATTAATTTTCTAAAATGTTAATTAAGGACAACAAAAAAACCACCTATTAGTTATTCACAATATTAGATCTGAATTAGGAACATACATAAAAAGTTAAAATTGTAAAAAGTTGACTTCTCCTTCTAACCTAATTTATCCAATGTTTATTGTTAAACTAAAGGGTTAATACACTTTTTGCCCCTCTACTATGCAAAGTTAACAAACATACCCCTTTACTATTTTCTAACCGATTTAACACCCTCTACTTTGAAAATTTTAACAAATATGCCCCTCTATTTAATTTTTCATCTATTTTCCATCCGATGTATTGATTGTACGTGCCATATCATATTATTTGTACACCTTATCGTTGATTGGAATGTTCACAAACCAAAATTATTTAAATTAGAAAGAAAAAAAATGAATACACGAAAACACATCTGTACATAATGGTGATTATAATGCTTTTCTTTTTTCTTTTCTTTTTAATTTAAATATTTTCACCTTGTGGACATCCCGATCAGTGATGTTGTGGACAAATAATATGACGTAGCACGTATAATTAACTTATTAGACGAAAAATATATGAAAAGAAAAATGTAGGGGCATATTTGTTAAATTTTTTAAAGTATAGGGTGTTAAATCGGTTAGAAAATAGTAAAAAAAAATGTTTGTTAACTTTGCATAGTAGAGGGGCAAAAAGGTGTATTAACCCTTTCTAACCGATTTAACACCCTATACTTTGAAAAGTTTAACAAATATGCCCTCCATTTATCTTTTCAACTATTTTTCGTCTAATGAGTTGATTATACGTGTTACTTCATATTATTTGTACACCTTATCGTTGATTGGAATGTTCACAATCCAAAATTATTTAAATTAGAGACAAAAAGAAAAAGGAATACCACAAACACCTCTGTACATAATGGTGATTATAATGATTTTCCTTTTTCTTTTCTTTTTAATTTAAATATTTCCACCTTGTGGACATGCCGATCAATGATGTTGTTGACAAATAATAGCATATATAATCAACTCATTAGACGAAAAATAGATGAACAGATAAATGGAGGGGCATATTTGTTAAACTTTTCAAAGTAGAGGGTGTTAAATCGGTTAGAAAGTAGTAAAAGGGTATGTTTGTTAACTTTGCATAGTAGAGGGGAAAAAATGTGTATTAACCCTTATATTTTTGACATAATTATATCCAAAATATTCAAAATTTTATGAAGGAAGTCTAACCCGCCTTATGTTGAAAAAAAGTCTAACTTGCCCCTTGACATGTTGCCAAAAATATTATCATCTAATGTGTATCTTACATGTGATTATAGAGCTAGTTATAATTAATTAAAAAATATTAATAACATAAAATAGTATATAGAATGGAAAATTTTTATAATAAAAATGTCATATTTATGAAAGAGTTAGAGGTAAATTGATTTTGAGTTAACATAGTCCAATAATTTTTAAGAATTCGAATAAGTGGTCCGGTTGAAATTAGAATGCTAAATAATATTTTTTTTTGATAACATGACACCTTAATATGTCATTTTTAACAGAAATTATCAAAAAATTGATTAAAGTGATCACTAAGCTGACCTGATCTTCAAACTTAAGTTACTGAGTTGACCTAGTTTAAACTTAAGTGATTGCAATGAAGCAAGCTTAAGTGACCACTAATGTATTTGACCCATTATGAAATATAAAGTATAGGGCTATATCGAAACCTTAATCATATTAACACAATAAAACTTAACTTTGTTACAAAGTATAAGGCTATTTATTAACACAATAAATAAATAATATTTTTTTAAAACTCTTTTGTCTTGTTTTTGGCATTCGTCCACCAACACTTAGAACTTGATTTGGTTGAAATTAGAATATAAATAATATTTTATGATGACATGGCACTTGGCGTGTCATTTTTAACATAAATTATCAAGAAAATGGGCAAAGTGATTGAGTTGACCTAATCTATGAACTTAAGTTACTGAGTTGAACCAGTTTAAACATAAGTGACTACAATGACACAATAATCATACTTAGGTGACCACTTAAGTATTTGACCAATTTCATAATTCATAAACACATTAATGTGAGTGCATTTATTAGGAAGATAAAGAATGTATTTATATATAAAATATGTTAATGAGGTGGAAAATTGTGGTTAGAGCTTTAGCTTATGTGGCAAAAAAAGGTTGGAGATCTACCATAGTATATTTTAAGATTTAAGATGTGAGCAACAAGAGATTTATTAGATGCACAATTAGTTGATGAATCAATAATTACCAATGTTGTCAGGACCGGACCGGGCATCGCACTGGTAAAGCAAGAAGTTCAAGGATTAAAGGTTTAACCGGTATTAAACCGTAAAATTTGGTACAAAAAACCGGTTATATGCAAATTTAAAAGATATGTATATGCACTTAAAAATGTAAAGATATTTTCACTTATGAAACTAGTCTAAAACAAAGAAAAGCAGCAACAACCGCAACCCCTATCTCATTCTCTCACCTCTTTTCCATTCTCCATCTAACCATTATAGGACCATTTGCACTCTCTTCTTCTCTTCTTCTTCCCTCTCTTTCCCATGAAATTATCATTTGCTATTAAAAGCCTGAGTTGAATATAATCATTAGTATGTATGGCTATTTTTTTGAAAGTCCAACAAATAAGACAAATGAGGAAAATCATGGTGTGATCTTCAACTTGGGAGGAAGATCTTGTTGTAGGATGACTGCGCCGTTAGAGGAAGGATCGTAGATTGACGATTCAACACCGCTACAATGCCGCTACGAGACCGTGACGATAGCCATCTTTCTTTCATCTTCACGTTTTTCTTCCTTTTCCTCATAACACATAAACGACACCGTGTATGGTAAATCAACCGCTGAAAACCGTTCCAAGCAGGCTGACAGGTTTTACCGGGTTTTACGGGTCAAACCAAAAAATGAGGCCAATCAGACCGTAATGATTTTAACCACTGACCGGACAAGAATGGAGACCGGTCACCGATTTTATCGGGCCGACTCGCCGGTCCGGTTTGGTTTTAATAACACTGATAATTACATCATTTAATCCCCCATATTTGACACATTTCTCACGTGGTGTGTGCATTTACATGACGTCTCTAAGTGGTTTTGTACTAAATTGCGTTAATTGGTCTTAAATATCCTAGCTCGAAGAATCAAAGATCGATCATCTACATTTCTTTCACTACAAAAAAGGTGTTTTAGCGTCGGTCAGACGCGCGTTATGGCGTCGATCATCGACCGACGCTAATTTGAATAACGTCGGTCGACCGAGCCAACGCCAGATGTGGTGACGTTAAACTTTAGCATCGGTTTTCGATCGGCCGACGCTAAATCCACTGAAAATCACAAAAAAATAGTTGTAGATGCAACTGCTTCTTCTTATTCCCTTATTCTTCTTCTTCTTCTTCTTCTTCTTCAGATGCAGCTCATTCACAAAATCACACTTGCTATCATCATCATCTATCTACCCACGTTTCCATTCACGGATGAGGTAAGCTAACATGCCTTTGGATCTGAATTAAAAAGGCACTGTGAGGAGGAAAGCAAAAACCCTAAATCCATAAATCGAATTCTAGATCTGAGAAGACGAAGTACCTTAGGTTTTGGAAGAGATGACGGCGGCTGACCAGACTTGAGCGAGATGAGGGCGAGTCGAAGATGAACGACGGCGAAGGGGCTGGGATCGGTGGAAGTTGGAGCGGCGCCATGGACGAGAGTCGAAGAAGGTAGAGCCACCGTTTAGGAAGAGATGACGTCGTCTGGAGCGACGGCGAATGACCAGACTTGAGCGAGATGGAGCGACGGCAAGATGGAGCGACGGCGAGATTTAGGGTTTTGTTTGTGGGATTTCGAAGAAGAAGATAGGGAAAGTGAGAGAGAAGAATGAGTGGGAGCTCTAACGTTTAGGGTTCATAACTACCCAATTTAGCGTCGGTCAACATTCGACCGACGCTAAAATGCGAAGTCAACTGTTATTTTGCTTTGACGTCGGACATTTGACCGACCGACGCTAAGTTCCTACGTTTCAACCGACGCTAAAAAGCATTTTTTTGTAATGTTTCTAGGTCATTTTCTCTCATTTTCACCATGTTTATGTGTAACTAAACCCCCTAGGGTTCAGTGAGTGGAACCATAGGGGGATTGATGATTTTTTATACACTCTCAAACTCTGTGGATGATTTCAATTCCACGATTATGCATGTTTATCAATCTGATGTCATGTACTTAATTTTAATGCTTTTTCGAGTTCTATTAGTTTAGATGCTTGATTAGGTAGATGTTTGGTAAAAAATTGTCATGAGAGGGTGTTTTTTTCATTGACTGCCATGGTTTTTTACTTAGTAGTGCATTACACTCGAGAGAGGGATGTGTACTAGGTCTTTCTAGGTCAAAAAAACCTTGTAGCATTTCATCAAACACTTGACATGCGTCTTGCATTTAGTCAATTTGAGGCAAAAGTCTAGTAGATAGGTGTCATACCTTGGTTCTAATGGTCTCGAAAGAGTCTTAGGATACGTGTTTGGTAAATGTCGAAAGATTTTGTCTTGCATAGTTCGAATTGATCATTTTAGGGTCATGTCTGGTCATGATTCATGATCCTTAGGTGGGTAACTCACTTAGCCCATTCATTCTCATTCATACTCATTCACTATGTGTTTGTCATTTATCTTTCTTATTAAGTTGAATTCATTGCCACTCTCTTTCATGCTCTTCAAGCCATTTACTTTATAGGTTTACTAAGGTTGACCCAAGTCGATTTGTTACTTGTGACCCTTTGTTGTGATCTTTGACGAACCCACAACTCACCCCCTTTGAGCAATTCACCCATCATGAGTAAGCCGAACGAAGGAACCCTACAAGAATACGACCCTAGATAATCTAGGTATCTTTGAGAGCGACCTTGGTTGTGATAAAATCTTGGCGTCATTGTCGGGGACCCGGTTGTGATCATATTGCTCCATCGACTTCGATTTTAGTGTTTGTTCCCCCACATTGGTTTCCTTTTTGTTATTTAACATTCTCATCTTGTTGTTTTATCTTCCTTCATGGAGCCAATTTCACTTTGTCAGTTCTTGTTTGTGTCTTCATGCAGGACTATAACGAAGGTGATCGGTGCTGGAGCCAAGATGGACTCCTGATCGGGGCCAAGATGCCTTATCAAAGATACCAATCAAGATAGGGTCGTAATTCTCGGGGTTCCTTCATTCAAATTACTCGTTAAGAAGGAAATGCTCAAGGGGGTTTGAGTTGTAGGTTCCTCGAAGGTCAATGTCAACAATCAAAGTCAAACAAGAAAGGGACTTGAGTCAATCTCGATCAACAACAAACAATTGGCTCAAATATCATGAAAATATGGGTGAAGCAATTCAATCGAAGCAAATAGGATGAATGACAAACAAAATTTAATGGAATGGATGAGAATGAGGGGTTAAGCAAGTTTCCCCTTAAGGTATATGAATCATGCATGCTAGAGAGAATACACAATTAATGTGTTACATGGCAGCATTCTCAAGCACTATCACATGGATCCCTCATGTGTGATACATCCATACGAGGTAAAGATCAAGTAAGACATGACATATGAAAAGAGGCCGGTGGAAATTATGGATAGCCAAATTCGTATCTTGAGTAGAAAGCAAATTTTAATGCTCGAAGTGGTTTGGAGGAATCAAGAGAGCGAAGCAGATACTTAGGAGACAGAGGGAAGCATGAGGAAATGATACCCAAAACTGTTTGAGGCCTTCTTTTCAGGTACCTAGTATTTCTTATGCTTGTTAATTGGTTCCCAACTTGCCTTGTGATGTTTGGTTGGAATTGGTGTTGTTTTGCATGTTGTGTTCTTGATGGTTGGTTGTGATTTTTTATGTTGTTTTGGTTCCCAACTTACCTAGTATTTCTTATGTTGTTTTGCATGATGTGGTTGCTATATGTGTGTGTACGCGCTTGGAAAGGGGGGTTCATTCATTGTGTTAGAAACGGTTTTTGAGTTTGAGGTTGCTTTGAGCGTTAGAGCGTGGATATGGGTTCGAGAGGGTTTGGGGATTGAATGTGGTGCATTTTTCTACAATTTTCTACATTTTGGGGAAAAGGAGTTGAGTTGTGATTTTGGGGACAAAATACTTAAAGTTGTGGAGAGTTGTACATCCTCATTCAACCAAATGATGACTCGATTTTGGTTGATCTAAGCATAGGAAATGATAACATTGAGGTCCCATCAAATTTCAATTCGTTCGAGAGTGGGATGAGTTGAGTTCAAACTCGAATGGTGGCCACTGGAAGGTACACAGTCGTGCTTCTATGAAACACGACGTATATCTATGATACAAGGTTGGTCTAAGCTAGGGGTGAACTGGTTCTTATTGTGTGTATATATACTGGATATCGTTGTTAGTTGTGATTGCAGGAGGATGATCTCAATGCAGGATCATCCTATGAAGGGTGAACATATAGGTGACCCTAGATGCTCATTGAGACTAGATTTGTTTCCCATTGTTTTTGTAGGTGGGGTGGCCAATGAGGTTACCCATTTACTCTAGATTATGTGAATTGTGGTAGTGTGTGACGGTGTTGGATATTGAGTATGAAAGGATTGATGGTGATGTTTTGAGTTGTAAATTGGATGATTGTGGTATTGGAAATTGTGGAGTTGAGGATGATGAGTAGGGAGTGGGGAATTGAGACGTGGATGGTTCCAATTGTGGTATCTTGTTTCTGATTGTGAATTAAGTATAACATGAAGGAGCCTACATTACCCCACCCTTGAGTCTAATTCCATAGAGGTGGATTACTCTGTTTTTATAATAGGGATTAGTTGTGATTGAGTCTCGTGCCACAGTGGTGGACTACACTGTAATGATAACGGGGATTAGTTGCTCTCCCTATGCGGGAAATTATGTTGACGATTTGGGTCCTGGATCCTGATTTAAGGATGGCTTTTGGACCTCCCAAGAGAGGGGGTGTGTGTTGAGGCCAGTAGTGGTAGTGTAGGATAAACTCCTTGGCGTCTAATAATAATCACAGTTATAAATTGTGATGTGTGATTTGAACTTGGCTTTGTTATATTGTTCATTGATATTTGGTAATGCGACCCCGAGGGGCCCTCAAAAAGCAATACTAATCTACTTAAGTAGATTGGGTCAAATTCCCTAAGGTGTCCATGCTATAACTACTTAAAATCCATTCTAAGTTAATCAATTTACCAAGTTTGTGATTTAAGTTCCACCAAATATGCTAATATAATAATAAATAAAAGAAATAAACAAGTGTTTGCAACAATCTTCACTAAAGGTTGGAAAATGGGTTTAAAACAATCAAGAAGTGGCAAAGATTCGAATTCCCCTTGGGTTACTAATATACTTTAATAGATGATTAACAAAACAAGTTATATGTAATTTAAGACACATATTCATAAGCCACCACAATCTCTTGCCCTAAGGCCTAATGTCACAAACTATCGTGTCTGCCAACTGATGAACGATTGTAGAGCGGTCAATCAAATAACTACCAAGCTAGAAGCTAGGGTAGATCGTATTCCACGGGCCTCTTCAACTTGCTTACACAAATATGATGGCAAGTTTAATTCAAAGTTGAACACGTAGTGCGTGGTGTGAGTTCCACGACTTCTATACTAAAAAGCAAGGCGAAAAGAAACAAAAATTAAATGCAGAAATAAAAGAGATTGATTGGTTGACTTTGACAGACGACAGGTGAGCTTAGACTTCGAATCCCCCTTAGATCACCAGAGCATTGGCAGTCAACAGACCAGCGATTTTCAATTCTAGTTCATTCAGTTCACATACACCACCATAACTCCTGACCCTTAGGTTTAAGACTGGCGAACGTTCGCTCTATCCGATCTAACTACCACGATTAATTAGCCGCCCGGGTACGGTTTCCTCTCGCAACGACTTAACTAACTGGTGCAATCACTAACGAATTATGAGTTACTCTTGCAGTGGATCAACTCTAATTGGTTCCTACGAAAGGCACACTCCAATGATTAGGTTAATTGTTCGATTTGGTGTTTTAAAGTAAGGCGAGCGTTCGCTTCTATCCTTAGCTTAACGAGAATCTAATCTAGGTGGCCAAACCAGACAAGAAACACAGAGACAAAGAACAAATCAAACATGAAGGAGAAACTGAATGAATTTCGAATCTAATCACCGCCGATCCGTGACCGCTTTAAGGCCCTGGGTCACTTAGGGTTCATCTAATCTAAGCTCTACGAGTTTAGCTACTCATATTCAATACAGAAGAATCGAAGAAAAACAAAGAATACATCTCAGGTAGGAAAGACAGAGAAGAGGTGTAAAACCTAATTTCGACGAATCCTTGCAGCTTCAATCTGCTGGATCTTCAACTCCTAGCGCTGGTTCTCCTAGATGGATGGATGGCGTCACGATTCGTTCCTGGCTCCTCGAACTCTATCCACTCGTCCTCCCTCTAATCTCTATCCTCCAATTTTCGAGTGTAAGTTATATGATATTAAATCAGCCGCCGGTTTCTGTATTTAAACCTAACCGGGACAGCCTGATTTTCTCTTGAATTTTCGCCGAAAATATGGGTAAGTTTTCGGCGAAAACTTTTGTTGAAGTGACGACTTGCTCCGTCTGTTTCTACTGTTCCGAATAGCTTGGAGTTCTCGGTGAAAACTTTAGAGTTTTCGCCGAAATTTATCATTGTGAGGAACTGCCATTTTCTTCTTGAGTTTTCGGTGAAAACTCAAGAAGATTTTCGCCGAAAATATGTGTGTAAAGTAGAGCAGGATTTTCTTGACTTGAATGACTTCTCTGGTTGAGTCGAGTGCGATTCTTTGGGGTTCCAGTGCCTTAGACACGTCTTTGGCTACCTTATTTGATGGCAAAAACCTGTGCTAACATGAAAACACTAGAAAACCATCAAATAGACCCGAAACGGGCCAAGGTAACACAAAAGGCACAAGATGGAGCAGTTGAGTGAATATTCACTATTCTTCCCTAAAAATCGTGACTAGAGCAAGGAAATGTCGCTTAAATGAGGTCGATAATCACGTCAAATCGAGTGTCATCAAAATGTCCCACACTCAAGCTTTTGTTTGTCCTCAAGCAAACTGAAATAGAACACACTCAAATTCACAAGTGACGCGAGATCAAACTGAGATTCAATTTCTAAAAATTTGGTTTAGACTGTTCAAAATTGAAGTCAATTTAACATCACAAGTCAAGAATTGAGCAAATCCATGCTAGAGGGATTCAAAATTTCACCACAGAGTCACAAAAAATCCAGCAAGATCATGCATAATCCTAACATCCTACCCCACACTTAAATTGTTCGGTGTCCTCACAGAACTAAAGAGAAGTCGAGAGATACGAAGAACCTGGAAGTGGATGGGCGGTGTAGTGGGTGAACGCGGAGAGCCCGGAGCGGAGCGGAGTAGCTACTCAAGATCCTACCAAACACAAACAACGAAAAGATCAAAAGGATATCGGGACAAGTGCCCCGGATCCACACAGAAAAAGATGGATCGAAATCCGAAAAGAAGAAAGAAAAGAAATTAAAAGGATAGAAACAACCTGATCACTGCTCCGCGGGTGGGGGTGGAGGCGGGGTCGGGATAGGTGAAATGCCAAGTCGTTGTTCCATCTGCTGTCGCCATGCGATGTCATCCTTGTATCTGGCTGCCTGGTCGGCCATGAATTGTTGTAGAAGAACCCATCGTGCATTATGTGTCTCCTCATGCCCACTCGATCCTTCTGCCATTGATGCGAACCCGCGGTGTAATCGAGCTGCCATTGCTTAATACGTGCCAGCCTCTCGTTAATCGCAGCGGCTATTAGCGGCTGCTACGGTGGGCGTGCAACTGGCTATGGGAGGCGGTGAGGAAGCGATCTGCAAGTCTCGAAATCCAACGAAAGGTCGATGCCCCGTGCTACGGCGAGTTCGGCACCTATGTGCTCAATCGGGACACTAGGAAGATCGGGGCCCCATTTGTCACCGAGCTGGAGATTGTTGATCAGACATGAGATGAAAGGTCTGCCCGGAAGCTCAGAAGAAAGTTTCTTGGTGGTACTGCGTTTGTGGAAGAACCGTGCAAGCCACCATCCGGGGTGGAGGTTGGCGTCCTCCTCTAAAGCACGGAAAAGCACTAGCTCCTCCAAAGAAACATGGTGACGGCTCGTCCTGCTGCAATAACACAAAGACTGCACCCAAACATAATGCAAGAATTTAAGAATAGGGTTAGTGATATCACCCACCGTGGGGTTGACGATAGGTTCGATCTTGGCTAGGCCAGCGGCCCACTTCCACACTTCTGGGTAAGGATCACGCGTGATGGAGTAAGTGTCCGCGAAACCAAGGGATGTATCCTGGAGATTGGCGTGCGAATCCAGCAGGCGGCCGAACTCGCGGAGGGACTTCTCGTGAAGAACACCACCGAGGCGAAAGGATATGAAGTTCTGACCGCCTATGGGCTTCGAAGTGAGGCGCCGGAACGAACTCCAGAACTCTTGAAGGGCGACCAGAGGATAGGGCGAACCAAGAGTGGTCAGAGCTCGCAAACCGGCTTGTTGAAGGGCGCGGTCGATGGTGGAGTGCCAAGCCGGATTGTGGTCTTTGAGACTATCTAAAGAAAGAACTGCCACCTTAGCCGGGGGAATGTCTCTGATCTTCTGATAAACCTCCAGTTGGTGTGGCTCAAGGGCAGCGATGAAAGGATGTAAGGCTCCATTGGTGGGTGCAGGAGCACAGGAGATAGGACTCACAGAGGCCGGTACAGCTGGCGGAATGACGGTTACAACCGCCGGTATCGGTACAGATGGTGTGGCCGGTTTGGAGGGTGGGGCTCTGTTCTGACGAGCCGAGGAACGTTGTGCTCTATCTGCATTGGTCGTCTTGAACAGCTTTGGAGCCATGTAAAACACAACTTAGGGGATACCAGAATCCGAAGACAAGAATCCTATCCCACACTTAGGTTGACAAGTGGGGGCAAGCAAATTAACCCAGAGAACATAGCAGCAAAGGAACGGCCAGCACGAGAATTAACGCGGATCGACAATCATAGAGCACAAAATAGTTCATTAGCATGATCGCACAGACATCAATTCATAAGGCCAAAAAGATCAAAAGAATTGGCAGAACCTAGCCAAATGACACCGAAACAGCAAACATGCAAATCGAGGAAAATCCAAAAAGTCAACCAAAGTCAACCATGTCGAAAACCCGTCAGTCAAAAAGCCAAAAGATTCAAAATCAAGGGCTGAACAACTAACCGTGAAGACATGACTCGAGAAAATGATTTGAAATCCGGGAATTCGATGAAAAGCTTGAAAAACTCGTTCGGGAGGAACCGGAGCTGTGGAGCTCCGATTCTAGGTTTGTGGTCGGAAATCAACGAAGGAAGAGGGGAGGGTGGTCGGTTGGTTGTTGTTTGGTCGGCGGCGGCTTGCGGTCGGTGAACAGGGGTGGCGGCGACTCGGGTCTTCAAAAGAGAAAGAGAGGGTCGGCGAAAATAGCTTTCGGGGGGGGGGGGGGGGTTTCGCGAAAACATGAGTTGGAAAAGGTTTAAATAGGCGGCAGACAAGGCTCACATTTTCGGTGAAAAAGCTCTGAATATTCGGCGAAAATTCCTGATGCTACAGTTTTAGCGGTATCAAATAACTAACCTACCGAAGTAGACTAGATCGTATTCCACGGGTTTCTACTAATCGACTACTCAAAGAAGCTGCAAATTACTCAGGTTTGAACACTTAGTGCGTGGTGTGTAGAGCTGGCAAAATGCTGACCCGGCCCGATAAACCCGCCCAGCCCGCCCCGTGGCCCGATTGACCAAAAAGTCAACAATCCAACCCGCAGCCCGATGAACCCGCAACCCGATGAACCCGCAACCCGACTAACCCGCGACCCGATTAACCCGCAACCCGACTAACCCGCAACCCGGCTAACCCGTAACCCGACGAACCCGTAACCCGACTAACCCGCAACCTGCCCGCCCGACCCGAATAACCCGATTGTCACACAATTCATAATATTCAGAGCTTCAAATATCAACATTATGTCATTATTGAAGATATAAAAAATTTAATCTACTTCTGACTTCACCAAGTTTATTTCCAAAATAATTAAAATCAATTATATATAACATTGACAATCATAGTTGTAAATACTTCAATCTACCTGAACGAGCACGACTGCTCTGCACCATATGTCCATATCCATGTTTTTAAGTTCTTTCACCAATTAGCAATACAAGCAACTAATATAGTATGCAACACTACATAATTCGACACCAAACATTCATAATTCATAGAATAATCCAAAAGTCAAGTTTCAAACCTGTTGATATATAGAAACACAATACTGATGAACATTAAAGTTTAAACCACTCATCCATACTTCAACCTTCAAACCAAAATTATAAAGAAAAAGTGTTATAACAAAATATTCATTCTGCATTGTCAACACTCAACAACAATGAATCCTGCAGCAACCAGAAACTAGAATGCATCTATGCAAGACTCACGTCTTCTCTATCAGTAACACTTAGCACCATCAGTAACAGTGTTAAAAATCTTAAGAACGTTGACTATATTTGTCATCTAACATAAAATCAAAACGTTTGATCTAAAAATGTCATAAAGAGAAAGTCGCTAGATTTGATACTTTTTTGAAAGAATTGACTAAATTTATAAATGAGTCCAATGTTAAACCCTCCTAGACCTTAAAAGCTAAAGTATATTCAATTTCATTTCATTTATTATAAGTATATTTAATTTATAAAAATGAATTATTATTTTTAATATATGAACAACTGTTGTAATCCTTAAGAGTTAAGCCTACTCGCGATTAAAAATTTAATATATTTTTAAATTATTTATCACATAAAAAAATTTACATAAAATTTTGCAAATTGTAGTTGAGAGTTGAGACTAGTAAGTAATAACCCGTGGGCAACCCGAGACCCGCCCGACCCGCGACCGATGAACCCACGACCCGATGAACCCGCGACCCGACGAACCCGCGACCCGGTGAACCCGCGACCCCGCGAACCCGCAACCCGGCGAACCCGCAACCCGACGAACCCGCAACCCGACGAACCCGCAACCCGACGAACCCGCAACCCGACTAACCCGCAACCCGACTAACCCGACCCGTGGCCCGCCCAGCCCGCCCGTTTGACAGCTCTAGTGGTGTGAGTTCCACGACTTCTAATCTAATAAACAAAGGAAAATAAAAGACAGAAAGATTAAAACGGTAGACTAACAAGAAGATAGACGAACTTAGATTTCGAATCCCCCTTAGATCACGAGAGCATTGGCAATCAACAGATCAGCGGTTTTCATTCTAATTCAATCGGTTTCTATACACCACCATAACTCCTTACCCTTAGGTTTAAGACTGGCGAACGTTCGCTCTATCCGATTAACTACCAAGATTAACTAGGGAGTTGACCCACTTTGCAGATTCTTCGCGCATACCACGAGCAAAGAATTCAACCAGCTGTCTCTGTTCATACCCATGGTGAGGGCAGTTGAAGAGAAGGGACTGGAATTCATTCCAAGTGTCGTACATGCTTGCAACTTCTCTCTGAGTAAACCTGGAGATGCGGTCCTTGTAAGCAGTTGTCCTTGCTGGAGGGAAGTACTCCTCAACAAAATCTTGAGCTAATGCCTCCATTTAGTGTAATGACCTGGTGGTTTGCTTCCAAGCCACTGCTTAGCTGCACCTCTGAGAGAAAACGGAAAAGCTCGAGACATAAAGCATTCTTGTTGAGGTTTCCAGACTTGAAAGTTTCACAGACAGCCAGAAAGTCAGATATATGTGTGCAGGGATTATCATCTGGCTTTCCTTCGAATTGTATGTCCCTAGAGATTAGTCCCAGGAAGGGGATCTTGATATCATAGTCAGGATCGTTGTCATCATGAGGTACGACAATGGGAGACCGAACGTTAGACACGTTCGGCTTACCGTAGTCCGCAAGACTCTTTGGAGCAGCCATTGCGGTAAGGGAAAATGGAACGGAAGTGATTTGATTCTGTACCTGCTAAGATCTGCGAGGGACAAAAATAAGCACAACCGGTGTAAAATCTAAGTGTGATGGAAATGAAAGATGGAAAGATAGAAGAATAAAAATGTCAACTCTTCTTTCAACGAAATAGAAGAAGTTCCCCGGCAACGGCGCCAATTTGATGAACGATTGTAGAGCGGTCAATCAAATAACTACCAAGCTAGAAGCTAGGGTAGATCTATTCCACGGGCCTCTTCTACTTGCTTACTCAAATATGATGGCAAGTTTAATTCAAAGTTGAACACGTAGTGCGTGGTGTGAGTTCCACGACTTCTATACTAAAAAGCAAGGCGAAAAGAAACAAAAATTAAATGCATAAATAAAAGAGATTGATTGGTTGACTTTGACAGACGACGGGTGAGCTTAGACTTCGAATCCCCCTTAGATCACCAGAGCATTGGCAGTCAACAGACCAGTGATTTTCAATTCTAGGTCATTCAGTTCACAGACACCACCATAACTCCTCACCCTTAGGTTTAAGATTGGCGAACGTTCGCTCTATCCGATCTAACTACCACGATTAATTAGCAGCCCGGGTACGGTCGCCTCTCGCAACGACTTAACTAACTGGTGCAATCACTAACGAATTATGAGTTACTCTTGCAGTGGATCAACTCTAATTGGTTCCTACGAAAGGCACACTCCAATGATTAGGTTAATTGTTCGATTTGGTGTTTTAAAGTAAGGCGAGCTTTGCTTCTATCCTTAGCTTAATGAGAATCTAATCTAGGTGGCCAAACCTGACAAGAAACACAGAGACAAAGAACAAATCAAACATGAAGGAGAAACTGAATGAATTTCGAATCTAATCACCGCCGATCCATGACCGCTTTAAGGCCCTGGGTCACTTAGGGTTCATCTAATCTAAGCTCTACGAGTTTAGCTACTCATATTCAATACAGAAGAATCGAAGAAAAACAAAGAATACATCTCAGGTAGGAAAGACAGAGAAGAACTGTAAAACCTAATTTCGACGAATCCTTGCAGCTTCAATCTGCTGGATCTTTAACTCCTAGCGCTGGTTCTCCGAGATGGATGGATGGCGTCACGATCCGTTCCTGGGTCCTCGAACTCTATCCACTCGTCCTCCCTCTAATCTCTATCTTCCAATTTTCGAGTGTAAGTTATATGATATTAAATCAGTCGCCGGTTTCTGTATTAAACCTAACCACGGACAGCCTGATTTTCTCTTGAATTTTCGCCGAAAATAGGGTAAGTTTTCGGCGAAAACTTCTGTTGAAGTGACGACTTGCTCCGTCTGTTTCTACTGTTCCGAATAGCTTGGAGTTCTCGGCGAAAACTTTAGGTTTTCGCAGAAAACTTATCATTGTGAGGAACTGCCATTTTCTTATTGAGTTTTCGGCGAAAACTCAAGGAGATTTTCGCCGAAAATATGTGTGTAAAGTAGAGCAGGATTTTCGTGACTTGAATGACGTCTCTGGTTGATTCGGGTGTGATTCTTCGGGTTCCATTTCCTTAGACACGTCCTTGGCTACCTTATTTGATGGCAAAAACCTGTGCTAACATGAAAACACTAGAAAACCATCAAATAGACCCGAAACGGGCCAAGGTAACACAAAAGGCACGAGATGGAGTAGTTGAATGAATATTCACTATTTTTCCCTAAAAATCATGACTAGAGCAAGGAAATGTCGCTTAAATGAGGCTGATAATCACGTCAAATCGAGTGTCATCACCAACCTCACTAACTAACTTAGCCCTAGACCATGCGTTCGCGTCATGCATCTAAGAAAAGCTGATGTCAAGATATTAAATTAAGAACTGCTCATTATGAGAACTAGTTGAACCAAAATGAAATCGGAAACCCTAGCAGACAAGTTTCAATGTTCTAAGGGGAGACCACTCACTAGTCGAGTCAACTCTCGCCTAACATGCAAATAATTCTGGGTGATTAGTCAAGAATAAAAAAGGATAAGAATGAAACTCCAACATATAATGAAAGTTTGAATCACACTAACAAAACTAAATCAATTCAAGTACCCTAGAACACCTAGGGTTCATCTCATCTAAGCATAAAGAGTTTAGCTACTCATATCTAGAATGATAAACTAAAGTCATACAAGAATCCATAAAATTATGGTTTCTAAGAAAGAGTATAAAACACCTAATTCTACCGAGAATCTTGAAGCTTCCATCTCTGATCTTCGATCCAATCTTTCTGGTATGAACACGGATGTTTCCTATACTCCAAAGTGTTGAAATCTCCTTTGAATACCGCTTATGCTCTGGTCTCTCTCCCCTTGGTTCATAAAAAGTGACCTCTCCTTGTATAGGGTCAAAATCCTTTCCAGCATAGAAACCCACTTTCTGCCCATAAAGGGTGCTGCAGTTTGAATGTGTTTCTGGCACACTTTTCTCACTTTTGGTTCTGCTCTAGTGTTTTTGTTGTCTTGCCCAGTCTCGATTCAATCTCGATTCTCGATGTCTATAACCTGCATATTAACACAAATAGTCCAAAAAGACATCAAATAGACCCAAAATGAGCCAAGGTAACCAAAAAATAAGAATTTGGAAAATAGGTAAGTAAAATCATCTAAAATGTCCCGAAAGTAATATAAAAGGTATGAAAATGCAAGGGAATGTTGCTTAGAATGAGTCGATAAACGTGTTTTTCTAACGTTATCAGTTGATGTATGTGGCGAATGATATTGAATTGATGAATTAGAATTAGGTTGTATTGTTGATGATATTGAGAACTGATCACTACAACAAAAACCACTACAAAAAAATAGTTATTTAACAGCGGCAGAAAATGAGTTTTAACAGCGGCCAGGTGCCGCTGTTAAATTGGCCAATGGGAAAAGCATTTAACAGCGGCAAAATGTGGCCGCGGTTAAATGAAATATTTTAACAGCAGCCATAGGCCGCTGTTAAATTAGTCTGCCAATGAAAATTAATCGCTGGAGCTCTGGCAATAGAGCCAGACCTTCGACGACACCCTATTCTGATCGTCGGTGGTGGATCTAGATGAGAAGAATGGTTCCTCATGACGATTCGATTCAAACAAGCCCTATCACTTCGCCGTAGTGCCAGGACCGCGAATCAAGCTTGCTTCCGACGATCGATCGGAAGGTGGAAGATACCCGACGCTTGAATCGTAGACTTGCTCGGACCGCAAATCACTGGCTTCCGACGATCGTTAGGTGTTGCTGCTCCCTCGATGACTTCGGTTTCCTGACCATATTAACAAAGAAGAAGACAGTAAGAAGGAGGAGGAGGAGGAGGAGAAGAAGAGTTCGTATAGGATGGGGAGAGAAAGAAAGAAGCCAAACCTTCCACCACCGAGTTGCCTCCCTTGACCGTCGTTGCCACCTCCCTTATTGCGCCACCGCTGCCATCGCCGTCATTATTTCCTACAAAGAGGAGACCTGAAGATGCGAAGGAAGAGGAAGAAGAGTCGTCCTTAGCTATGGACGGCTGAGATTAAATCGATTGTGTTTCTTGAGGACCGATCGGACAGCTTGGAAGTCCGATCCGTGTGCGAAAATTCAACAGTGGCTGGTGGCCGCTGTTAAACTGTTTAATTTAACAGCGGCCACTTGGACGCTGTTAAAATGGCGATACTAAACTAATTTAACAGCGGCCCGGAAGTGGCCGCTGTTAAGTTGTCTACGCTAAATTGGATATTTCTTGTAGTGAACAACGTATAGTCGGGGGCCAAATGCCCCCGACAATTATAGTCAGGTGGTGATCGATAATGGTCGGGGCCTATTGCCTCAGACAAATATAGTCGGGGCTATCTTGTCGGGGGCTAAGCATCTAAAAATTAATCAAAATCGTCGGGGGCCTTGCCCCAGACAAATAGGCCCTCGACTATATTTGATCAGCAGGTTCAACCGGTTGGTTGAACTCAAATTTTGTCCGGAGCCTTATTGTCGGGGGCAAAAACACAGACAAATATACAAATTAGTCGGGGGCGTGGCCCCCGAAAATATGGCCCCAGACAAATTTAGTCGGGGGCCATATTGTCGGGGGGCACGCCCTCGACTAATATTTAAACAAATGACATATTATTTAAATATTAGTGGGGGGCGTGGCCCCCGACTAAATTTGTCTGGGGCCATATTGTCGGGGGCCACGCCTGTGACTAATTTAAAGATTAGCCTCGGGCCAAGCCCCAGACAAAGTAGCCACCGACTAAATTTGTCAGGAGCCGTATTGTCGGGGGCTTGGCCCGAGACAACATTAATTTAGTCTCGCTTTTGGCACCCGACTAATCATGCCCCCGACAAAATAATTTAGTGACTTCTATTTCTGCCGTTTCCTCTCTCTCTTTCAGTCTTCTCTTGTTCCTTCTCTCTTCTCTTCAGAACAATCTCCCCTTTCTCCTTCACTAATTCCTTTAAATTCAACCCTTCCTCTTCAAACTACTACACACAAACTTCTCTTCTCTTCTCACAATGGCTGACGATGAAGCACAAGAGTAGGCAGACAGGGAGCGAATCTTCAAGCGCTTTGACCTCAACGGCGACGGCAAGATATCCGCCACCGAGCTCGGCTACTGCCTCAAGACGCTTGGTTCCATCACTGTCGAAGGAGTGAAGCGGAAGAGGACGAATCGACACGACGGCGACGGTTACATTTTCCTACCAGGAGTTCACCATTTCGCTCGCCAACCGCGACTTATCAAAGACGTCGCCAAATCTTCTAATTTGTATTTTTTCTCGATTTGATCATTTATTTACAGTTTACACCAATTGCTTTCTTATCCAATTTACAGTTATGCTTTGGGAGTGGTTTCTTCTTAACTCTGCTTTCCACCAAAACTAATACACACAGCACGCTACTTCCGTCTCCGCAAAGCAAAGTTCATAATTGCACAACTGGAACAAACAGCTCAACACCCCAAATGAATCAAACAACAAGAGTGAGTTAGTAGTAGTAGTTAAGTCCCAAAAATTGTCGGGGCCATTTATTCTGGGGCACTGCCCCCGACTGAATGGCCCCGACAAAAATTTAGTCGGGGGCGACGCCCGAGACAACTTTTGGTTCGTTTCACACTCACACTCTAACCAAACCGGATTGACATTTATCGGGGGCCACGCCCCCAACAATCCGCCCCCGACTATTTTTGTCGGGTTCCTTCGCCCCCAACAAAATATCCCTTGTCAGGGATACTTTAGTGGGTTGCAAAGGCTCTATTTAGGGGGGGACAACACCCCCGACGAAATTTATATGGGGGGGGGGGGGGCTTTGCCCCCGACTATTTTCAGTTTTACCCCCCTATTTTATGTTTTTGTTGTAGTGGTTGTTGTTAGCTAGAGAACTGCACTTGGTTGATCACCTAGACTACTGTAGGCTAATAATTGATTAGATGTAAGATTGGATCCCATTGCTTAATGTTAATTGGCGGAGTGCTCATATAGTTTAGTTTGTCGCATAGGTGGGGTGTTGCTTTACTTGTTTCATTAGGAAACAGAAGTGGTGGATGGAATCATAAGGTAAACCATTGGTGGCTTGGATTAGGG
The DNA here is from genome assembly GCA_034768395.1 of Linum lewisii. Taxonomy (NCBI): domain Eukaryota; kingdom Viridiplantae; phylum Streptophyta; class Magnoliopsida; order Malpighiales; family Linaceae; genus Linum; species Linum lewisii. The sequence goes on along the minus strand of CM068296.1, from coordinate 74,672,323 downwards.
GTTGACTTTTCTTTATTATTCAATTGATTATTTTGGGAATTTTGTACTGGTTTTGGATTTCAGTTTGTTCTTGTTCGGTTTTGTACTGGATTTGATTCTATTCGAGGCCTCCTTTCCTTTTTACTATTTCATTGTTGAGTTTTATAAGTTTTTAGTTTTTTTTGTTCGACTGTGACGTCCATTCCCGTTCTAACCGTGGGTTTAAAAACATTGGTTTGGGGAGGGCGTTACAATGGTCTAGGGTAGTAGTTAGGTAGTGAGGTTAGAAGACATGAGAGTGTGTGAACTTAGGCCTAAAGGCAAAAGAACTGCGACGATAAATCTATCTTGAATTACATGTGACTTTGTGTAACGGCCCAGTTCCAAGTTTCTAGTCAGAATTTAAAATTCTTGGTTAAACCTTGTTGGTTAAATGTGGAGGATTTTAATTCAAATTTTAGTAATTAATTTGTGTGTGTATTTATTCTGGTTGGCGGAATAAATCCTTTGAGTTAATCTTTGGGTTTGGGTTCTAAATCGGTAGGCCGAATTAATTAGTCGAACCAATAGACCGACCCACAAGTTTGGTTTGGAGATTTAAGAAGGGGGACGCTCCATTTGATAAAAAAAGGGTTTAACCCGTTTTGTTAAGTGGAAGCAAGGGGCTGGGCCCGAGGCCCAACCTTGATGTGTAGGAGGAAAAGATCTCAAAGAGATGGTCAAATGCATCTACAATTTTTGCCTAGTTTAGATGATGATAAAGCTCGAAGGATAGCCAATTGGAGATTTATTCAAGATTTGGTTAGGGAAGCTGTTGCAGCGATGATTATGCTGGATGAGCTGTCGTTCCGATTCGTCGAACATGTAGGGTTCAAAAGGTTGATGGAAAATGCATGTCCTATGTTTGATATGTCATCTAGAAAAACAATACGAGCATATTGTTTGAAAATGTTTCTTGAAAAGAAGACGAATTTGCAAGAGTATTTTCTTTCAAGGTGTGTTGGGAAGGGTTACATTAATACTGATTGTTGGACTTCTATTCATAATATCAACTATATGTGCATTACTGATCACTTCATTGATGTTGACTGGAAACTAAATAAGAAGATATTGAATTTCTTTGAAATAAAAAGTAATAGAGGAATTGACATTGCTGATTTAGTAGCAGTTTGCTTGGAGGAATGGAATCTGAAGAATGTGTTTTGCATCACCACTGATAACGCTACTGCTAATGATACAACAATTATCATTTAAGGGATAAGTTTTAGACTTGGGGAGGTAGTATTCTTGGTGGAAAGTATCTGCACATGCGGTGTGTTGCACACATATTGAATCTTATTGTTACTGATGGCTTAAAGGAGGTAGACGTATCAGTAAGAAGGGAACGTGAGGCAGTTAGATGGGTTCGTGGTTCTCCCGCACGAACATCAACTATTAAAGAGTGCGTGGTTTTCCATGGTATGGATCCTAAGATCTTGTTGCATTTGGATGTGGCAACAAGGTGGAATTCCACCTATCTTTTGTTGGAATCAGCTAGAAAGTTTGAGAAGCCGTTTCAGTCATTGGAGGGAAAAGATCCAACCTACAAGTATGTTTTTTGCTGGCTAAAGGTATAAAAATTTGGTACTTGGTCCCCCTAGAGCAGAAGATTGGATAAGTATTAGAAATTTGACGAAGTACCTCAAGTTCTTCTATGGTTTGACTTGGTTGCTCCAGGTTCTTCCTATGTAACAAGTCATTTGTTTGTGAGAGAGATGGGCAAGGTGTTTTTTCATATTCGTCAAATGGAAGAAAGTGAGGACGAAACAACAAGAAACATGGTTTTTAGAATGTCTAAAAAACGACTAGGGAAGTATTGGTCAGAGAAGGATGTGACAAATGACATACTCAATGGACTTGTTTACATAGCTCTAGTGTTGGACCCCAAACACAAAATGGAGTATCCTAAGTTTGCTTTGAAGAAGTTGTATGGAGATGTCAGAGGTGTACAATTAGTAGAAGAGGTTAATACTAAGCTCCAAGATATATTTGATATATATAAGAGCTTTCATGATGCCAGACAGCCACTACAAAAAAAGTCCTTTAGCGTCGCTCGAAGGGGAAGTATTTAGCATCGGTCAGTCAGGAACCGACGCTAAACCCTTGACTCGCGTTTGACCGAGGGTTTTAGCGTCGGTCGATAGCCGACCGACGCTAAATTCTGACCAAAACTGACGCTAAATCTGGTTTTGGGTCAGAAACGGAGCCTTTGCCCAAAACCAGATGTAGCGTCGCTTGCCGACATGATTTAGCGTTGGTCATCGACCGACGCTAAATTCCAGACCTATTTAAACCCCACTAGACCTTCAGTTCCTTTATCAGCCACCACCACCCTAACCCTAACTTCTCTCAATCCTCTCCTCTCTCCTGAAACTCTCCCAACTTCTTCTTCTTCCCTCTTCCTCTTCTTCTCCTCTTTCTTCTTTTTCTTCTCCCTTCTCTTCAGCAAGCTTCTTCTTCCTCTTCCTCTGCTCCTTCTCCAAATATCCAGATCCACATCTTCTCCAAATATCCAGATCCACCTCTTCCCTCTTCCTCTTTTTTCTCCTCTTCTCTTCCTTTTCCAGATCTCCAGATCCACCTTCTTCTTCTTCCTCTTCTTCCTCTTCTTCTCCTCTTCTCCGTCGGCGCTGCCATCACCGCCCCCGTCTCTAGCCATCGTCGCCCCCGTCTCTAGCCATCGTCACCACTGCCGTCATCGCCACCGTCGCCGCTGCCACCATTGCCACCGCCAGCACCAAAAAAATGACCTAATAAATCTAAAAGCACCAAAAAAAGATGACCTAATAAATTTAAGTGACCAAAAGGATGACCTAATAAATCTAAGTGACCAAGTTGCATAACTGAAAATGGAGTGACCAAATCTGAAAAGGAAAATATTAAATGAATATTAAAAACAAAAAAAATGGGTTGGTCAGCGACCCATTTCGGTCAGCTCAATATTAGCGTCGGTCGTGGTTTAATATTCGCGTCGGTCGGGGAAGAATCGACACTAAAATTTAGCGTCGCTACTTTTAGCGTCGCTTGTTGTAAGCGACGCTAAATTGTTAGCGTCGGTCAATGACCGACGCTAAAGCGCGGTTTCGACCGACACTAAACCCCTCTTTTTTTGTAGTGAGCAAACCACTCAATCTCAATCTTGTACAAGTACATAACTACCAAACATGTCAGAAGGGGCATACGACAATGATTTTGAGTGTGAATATAGTATGACTGAGTATGTTGGGTCTAGAACTGAGTTAGAATCATACTTGAAAGCTGATCATGAGCCATATGATCCTAAAGCAGAACAAATGTTTGATATATTGGGATGGTGGAAGACAAAGGACGTGACGTATCCGGTACTAAGTGACATTGCAAGGGACATTCTTGTTGTCCCAATATCGATTGTGCATTCCGAGAGTGTTTTTTTTTTTTGCTTTTAGTACAGGTGGTAAAGTGTTAGACTCATTTAGAAGTTCTCTATCGCCAAAGATTGTTGAGGCAGTAATATGTTGTGGATATTGGATGAGAGCTTGGAAGGTTTCATCAATACTGAGGATGATTTAAATGTGATAATGGATACTGGAAAAGAACTTGAGTATGGTATTTAGTGTTTATTATTTATGAAGTTTACTTTTACTCTTTTATTTATTAGGTGTAACTAAGTTTACTCGCTGAGTTTGTAATAATTTTGTCTGTAATTTAGCTTTACGATCCTTTGTCTTAAATGAGCATAGAAGAGCCGGAGTGAGAGATTGGAACGGTATTACCATCGGTAAGATGAACTTGGTCGGTTCCTTGGTATTCAGAATGGAGATGGAGGTTGGCGAGGTTATTGGTTAAGTGATGGTTCGCGCCCAAGTTCAGAGTCCATGAGTCGACCAAATGAGGTTTAGGAGAGTAGGTGAAGTGGGTCGTGGGCTGGAAGTGGGCTTGTTGGCGTGGGGACGGGCATTGGCGATAGTGATGACCCTTTCCATGGCAATTGAAGCAAAATAGCTCCCATGGGCTGGCGGATTGGGCTTGGTGGGGATAAAATGCGGCCCATGCCCTCATAGTGTTACCAAAATGCACGATATGCCATCATAGTTAAGATTCTGCATCGCGTGCCATTATAGTAACTTTTAATTGCATCGCGTGCCATTATAGTAACTTTTATGTGCATTTACCTAATTTTGCAGGTTTTTCAAATTCTAGCAGGTTATAAGTTGATGACGTGGCTGTAAGAAAATGTAATAAGGATATTTATTGTAATATTTTAATTTTTTTGGATGACAATTATTATTGTAAAATACTTTAATATGTAAAATAAGAATTTGAATGTAAATGATATTATTTACTTTAATATTTTAATTTTTTCAGGTGATAATTATTTTTGTAAAATACTTTAATATGTTTAATTATACTTTTTGGATATAATTCAAGTCGAGAGTGAATTTACGAGAACAACCGTATTCTTATATTTGTGTAAACTCGTTCAGATCTCGCATATGAGATGTTAAATGTTAATCCAAACCTATTTAAATTCAATCAACAACTGAAACACTGCAAAATAAGAAATCAGAATCCATAAAAGAACACTGATATTTAGAACAGGCCGAACACGATTTATCATCCCATTTCGGTCGATTTAAGAAAAGGAGAAAGAACTGATACCTCTAGAAATTGTGATGTCTTTCTATGGGATGAAAAAGCAGATATCAAGGAACTTCTATCAAATGGTTTCACGGGATTCAACTAAGTGTCTTGATCGTCACAGGAAGCTTTGTGGGAAATTTAACATATTAAGTATATTACAAAAGTAATTGTCACGTGGAAAAAATAAATAATATTATTTACATTCAAATTCTTATTTAACATATTAAAGTATTTTACAATAATAATTATCTCCTGGAAAAAATAAAATGTTACAATAAATATCATTATTACATTTTTTTACAGCCACGTCATCAACTTGTAACCTGCTAGAATTTGAAAAACCTACAAAATTCGGTAAATGCACATAAAAGTTACTATAATGGCACGCGATGCACCTAAAAGTTACTATAATGGCACGCGATGCAGAATCTTAACTATGATGGCATATCGTGCATTTTGGTAACACTATAAGGGCATGGGCCGCATTTTTCTGGCTTGGCGGCCTGGTGGGGGAGTCGGCAGCAGGCCTCTACCATATGGAGCAGCTGCTAGGCCATGGGAGGCTGGGCCCGGGAAGTAAGCAGGCGGGCCTAGTGTTGGTGGGCCAGAGTAGTAGGGCTGGCGCTGGCGGCGGGATGAAGCGGCAGGCGCCGCGTGGTGTGGAGGGAACTGTCCCCTGGACGGTAGCCGGCGATCTCCACGGCCCCGACCGGCGACTCCCCGGCCAGCAAAGTGAGAGAAGGCGGGTCCGGTCATCAGCGACGTCTCCTCCGCGGCGAGCTCCAGTTCTTCCATCAGAATCAGTCCGTGTAGTTCGGTGTAGGAGGGAGGAGCTTCACGGTGACGAACGGAGCGAGCAAAGGCTTTATACGGGGTTGCGAGGCCGCGAAGGATGTGATGAACGAGATCGGCCTCGGAGACAGGTTCATTGAGGGCGGCAAGACGATCGGCGAGGGCCTTCGCACGCTGGAGATAGACCGTTGCCGGGTCCGTCAATTGCTTTATGTCGTAGAGCTGAGACTTTAGGCTTAGGCTTGCGAGTGAGAGCCTTGACCGTGGGTGGCAGCAAGGGCTGTCCAAGCAGCGGCGGCGGAGGAGAGTCCAACCAGAGTCTGAAGGGCCCCCTCGGAGACGGAGGAGATAATCCAACCGAGGACGATTTGATCTCGGCGGTACCAATCCGTGTACTGGGGATTGCGTGCACCAGCTTCGGTGAGAACGGGTGGCTTCTCGTCTGATCCATCTATGTGGCCAAGTAGGTCGTAGCCGGCAAGGAATGGCTCGAATTGGAGCTTCCAAAGGAGATAGTTATTTGAGGTGAGTTAACTGTAAAAGTTGCAAAGGGGTTGGGAAGAGTGGGAAGAGAGGAAGAAGAAGAAGAATCGGCAGCCATGATTGTGGCTTTGATTTTCTGCTCTGAAACCATAAACAATTAGGGAAAATCTACCATTGCCAACCTTGGCCTTGGAGATAGTTTATTTATAGGTAAAAGATTACATGAGGTAGAGCTAGTGTATGCTAATAATAGAAAGAAGCTAGTAATAGGAGATGCTAATAATAGGAGCTATGGAAGTGGAGAGAATGAAGGAAGGGGTTGAAATAGGGGAAGACTAATTCTATTTTATTTTATACTATTATTAGATACTACTGACAAAAATCCATCACCTACAGTCGTACTAGGGATAATTAGAGATAATGATGGTGGTGGTCTTGAAAGTATTCTCGATAATAATAGGGTAGTTGAAGTTGAAAGTACAGATGAAGATGTGGAAGTGGAACATGAAGGTAATTATGGAAGTAGATTTTCTTCTGAGGTTGATGAGAGCTTCCAAACTGGCTAATCGTTACACATAAACTTTTGATTTGTTCACTTTAGGTTTGTGGACAAAATTTTAATATTGTTAATATGATGGTACTATATGAGTTTACGCCATTTAGCTTTTTGTTTTGCTGAATGCCTGAATGGAGTGTCGGATGAGTGGATAGTTTATATTATATATACATTGGTTTTACTGCTTCTGTAGTAGAAGCTTTTTTTCCCTCCCAAAAGTTAAATATTCGGGTGTCTATATGGTGAAACACATGGAGAAGGAAGGTAATAGGTCGACGCTCATGAACAAGATTCTTAAGCTTATAACCTGGATTAAGAAAGAGAAGCATGACAAGAAGAGGACGCCTAACAACAAGGTAAATTAGGGATTCATATCTCTATGCTTTGATTACACTGTGCTTTCTTGTTAAATGGATACTAGAAAGTGGAGATATGGTTATGTCTGATTCAATGATGTCCAGTTCATATGGATATGGTTATGTCTGATCCATATTTTCTGGAAAGTGAAGGTAGTAACGTACTGTTGTCCTATTCAATGCGATAACCCGATGATCCAGATCCAGATCCACAATATGTAGTGTTGTTGATATTAGAATTAAATAATGAGGGTTTACTGGTTTATATAGGTTTTCTGGGTTGAAATGTGGCCGTCTCATTTCATGATCTATAGTCTATACGTAGACACTAAGATACTTTATTTATTGTGGATTGTTTTGGAAACATGGTTAGTTCTGGAAATTTCAAGTAATTATGTGGTAGAATTTGATAATGAACTTGATCTCTAGTAATTTCAAGTTGTTCAAAATCATGGTTATAAGCATTGTTTGCTTGAATTTCAAATGTATTGGCACTGCTGCTAGAGTACAAAGCACAAGAATTTCATTGACCTCTTCACTCTGCTGTAGCCAGTTTGATATTGAATTGCAGAGACATGTACTCCAGATTTGAGGCTTCTTTTACTTAGGATCAACATTCAACATATGCAGTCTATCTTCAGTTTCTTATCATATGAGGCTATGCCAGAGGTGTTGCAGAGAAAGGTATATCAACATATGCATGATTTATATGCAATCTAGTACCACCAGTCATGTTTGCATCGTAGCCCCAGCCAACTGCCATCAGCTGCTAAAAATAACTCTTTCTCAATGCAAATTTTATGTCTATGTATATCTGTGGTACTCTTACTTGAATCCACATTGGTGTAATCTCGTGACTCTATAATGCAATTTAATGAAATCTCAGTTGGAAGTGGACAGTGGTGAGCACTATTGGGAACAATCAGCTTTTGTTGGTCACTCGACTAACCGGCTTTAATAGAATGACAACGGGTTATGGTTACTCGGTTCTTAGTTTAGGTTTTGGTTTCGGTGCATTATTTGGGCAAATAACGGTTGTGGGTAACAAGTTTGACTGGTTACGGTTACTCGCTAACCGATCAATTTCCACCCCTATTGAAATGTACTAATTCTCATTTCTCGAGATCCATTTGTCGAGGCCCTGATACCATGATAACAATCTAAACGAAGTGCGAAAATGAAACAAACATGAAATTTAACGTGGTTCCCCGATGGCGTGTTGAATACATCCACAGACTAATTACCTTACTTCAATCTTATTAAAGAGTATCGATGCTCTAAAAGGAATTACCCTACCCACCGTACAAGAGCTCCTTAAATATATAGCTTATATGAAACCCTAATGCCATATACCAATAACTAAGTAGACAAGGAAAAGAAAGCAAATGGGCTAATAAATGTGGCCCAAACGCATGACCAATCACAAAACCCACAGATTATGCAACATACACAAACTAACACAATAAACTGCAGTTATAAAAAATAATCGATTTGTAAACATCCTATACATACGCAACTGCAATTTTATTCCAACTAGCAAAGATGTCTTCTTACGATTCCAACCGAAGGCAATTTTGTTAGGGGTTACTGATGAGAAGATGGGTTTTGTGGATAAGATCAGAGGTAGTCACTACAACAAAAACAAGTTTTTACGACCTTTTATCGGTAAAAGTTTTCACCGGCATTTTGTCTAAGTGTAATAATGTCGCTTAAACCAATGTCGCTTTATGTTTTTGTGACACTTACAATAAATGTTGGTGAGTATTTTTTTCGACATTAAAATGACATTTATATGTGTCACATAGTGTTGTAACACTTATATATGTTTCTTAAATATAGATCTTTTGTAATAGTCGTTAGGACTCTTTCATCACTGCTGGCCAACACAATGGTTGTCATTTAACACCGTCTCCAACGGCCTTCCCTCCAACCACCATCTTCTTTCAACCATCGTTTGTTGTTGGAAGTTTTATGTTATTGGCCACCAGGTAGTGCTCCACCGCCGAACCTCTCCAACGGCCTTCCCTCCAACCACCATCTTCTTTCAACCATCGTTTCTTTTTGGAAGTCTTATGTTATTGGCCACTAGGTAGCGCTCCACCACCGAACCTCTCCAACAGCCTTCCCTCCAACCACCATCTTCTTTCAACCATCGTTTGTTGTTGGAAGTCTTCTATCATTGGCCACCAAGTAGTGCTCCGCCGAACCTTTAGCCATTGTCTCTAACTAGCCACCTTCTACCATGTGCCATCGAACGTTGGATAGTCCTCCTATATCGCCCCTCGAACTACTGTCTTTGGTCGAGCACCTGGAAAAGAATGTTTACCACTTGATGATGTTGGGATTTGAACCCCCTAACCTCAATGTTATATAACATTAAGTCCTTACCATTATGCCACACATCATAATTGATTTTTTATATAGTATATTTATTTAATTCATTTAAGGTGTTTGCACATGAATGTGTACAATGCATATTTATACGGGAATTGGAATTTTGTAGCACAATTTTAAAAAATATGTACTGTCAGTAGCCAAATACGTAAAAATGTCCAGAAATAGCACAATCTGACTAGCAGACAGCGCTGCGCCATCCAGTTGGCGCTGCGCCACCCAGCCAGCGCAGCGCCACCCAGCTGACGCAGCGTTGTCTGCCAGCCAGAAAATATTACCGTCATAGTACCGTTAGGGTTTCCTCATTCATACCCAGCGCTGCGCTAGCTAGGTGGCGCAGCGCTGGCTGGGACTGAAAAACCCCTAAGTCGTCAATTTTTAGTATAAATACCCCCCTCTATGATGCAGTTTTGCACCACACACCTCCCTTGAAGCCCTAAACTTAGAATTTGTAGTAGGCAGCCGTAACCAAGCTTAGAATATGTCGTTCTTCAACTATGGCTCTAGGTCTCGCAAGAGCAAGCGTAAGTGAACTTCGTTTGGGTGCTTTGTGCTTATCTTATTTATGCATTTAACGAATTCGTCTTGTATTGTAAGTACTGTTTTTCTGTAGTGACAGATACTGAGAGGGTAATGCACAAGTTGAAGAAGCCGGTGGAGGAGGACTTGTTCGTTTATGAGGCAAGTGTGGTGAACTGCTGGTGTGACTTAAGGGCGACTAGATCCGTTCGACCAAGTGATCTGGAACGCTATTTTGGCTGCCCTCGTGAGAGAGAGGTAAAAAAAGGGTCTGAATTTAATTATTTGCATTTTCGTAGTTCTCAAAACCCTCTACGTTTGCTTTATGATCTGTAGGAGAAGGGGTGTGGTTATTATGAAAAACTGGAGGTGCGGGAGGCCGTGGATGCTGCGAGTAAGGAGAAGGACCAAATCATTCGGGCGAAGGACGAACAACTTGTTCGAGCGAATAGGGAGAAGGATGAAATCGTCGAGGAGAAGGACAACATTATTCGAGATCTGAGGGAAGAAATTTCATGGTTGCACGATTCAATCAATAGGTTGCTCAGGGAAGGGCCTCCCCCACCACCACCCGGACCTTGTCCTTACAATTGACATCCATGTTGGGCCTTGTGTGTTTGTTATTTTTCTGTTGTTGTTGTTGTTGTTGTTGTTGTTGTTGTTGATGTTGTTGTTGTTGTTGTCGTCGTTGTTGTTGTTGTCGTTGTTCGCGTCATTATAAAAGTTAATAAAATGACTGGGTTGTAGTTGCAGCCTTTCTTCATTGTGTTGTCACATTTCATTTGTTGTTATGACATAGTTGCAGTCTTTCTCAGTTGAAGGATTGACTAATAAAAGTAACTTCATAGTACAACTACAAAACATTAGGTTACATTGAAACTGAAACATGAAATTGACAACCACACATTTGAAATACAGATTACCAAACACAAACTACCAAACCCATAATACTAAAACATTTCATTCAACGAAAGATGGGAGTTCCACGAAAGGTAGAACATCAGTCCAAAAGTCAGTCAGATACAGATCATCAGCAGCAGCAGCAGTATTTTCATTCAACACAATATCCTGATCATCAGAAGAACACCAGGTTTGAACTACTGGTGGTGACGATATAGTCGTCAAAGAAGGTGGGAAATGCATTTGAGAGCCGCTTGGAACTTGAACATCATCATCAGAACAAGAATCAGCTGCTGTCACACTTGGAATATATGCTTCTGGCACTAAAGGTAGAAAATCAGTGCAAAACTCAGTTAGATACATATTATCAGCAGCAGCAGTAGCATTACTTTCATTCACCATAACAGGAGAATCATGAATAAAAGAACAAGGAGCTTCATTACCTGTTGGCATTGGTGCTGGAATATGGACATCATTACAACCTTCAACAGAGCCACTTCCCGCAATTGCCAACGATGATGATGATGATGATGGTGATTCTCCAGAATTCCTCTCATCCATCTCACTATCCTCCTGATGAGTTGATCCTTGCATTTGTGGTTTCTTCTCTTTGTTCAGGATTTCACACAAAACGTAATCTGACTCGGTTCCTGACAAAGAATATTCATGCATAACCCAACCAGAAGAACCCCTAGCAGCAGTAGTAGATTTAGTTGAAGTACAAGTACTACTCCCTCCGGCTCTCAGCTTTGATTTGTTCACTTTGAAAGACAATGTCTTCTTTATTCCAATGACCTTCTTCTTAGCATCATCCATGACCTCCTCTCCGCCAGTGTTTCCACGCCATTCCCCACATGCGAAAGTCCTCGAAACTCTCTTGGTGCTGGCCTTCTTAAGCTTAGTGAAGGCGAACAACCTTCCATTTGCAGCCGATCGAGGAAATATCTCCCAGGGGAACTTGTCGCCATAGAGGTCGCAATCGTAGATCACACCCGGAGGCAGAGGCTCCCCTTTGACTTTGTTGATCAGGTAATAACCGAGGAGCTCTTGCTTGGTAGGGTTAAATCGAAAACCCACTGGTAACTGCATAATCAGAGAGAGCAACAAACACAAAACAAGCGAAAACGAAGATATACGAGCTTGCATCTAAGTGGTAGCTGTTGACTTAATAAGGAGCTCCATCTTTTATCACGTGTATTGTCAAATCAGAGCTTGCATCAATTATACCTATCTAAGTGGTAGCTGTTGACTTAATAAGGAGCTCCATCTTTTATCACGTGTATTGTCAAATCAGAGCTTGCATCAATTATACCTATCTAAGTGGTAGCTGTTGACTTAATAAGGAGCTCCATGAAAAATACAAAATATACTGATAAGATGAAAAATACAATGAAGTACTCTGAAATACGAAATACAATGAAATATACTGATAAGATGAAAAATACAATGAAAAATACAATGAAACAAACATCTACTACTCACGACCCCTCCCATCACGACCCTCCCATCACGACCCTCCCATCCCGACCCCCACCCTCTCGACCCCTACCCTCTCGACCCCTACGCCGACCCTGTCCCCTCCAATGTGCCCCCAGCTCATGGCCTCCAGTAGCGCACATCCTCTGCGTAGGCTCTCGCCTCAGTCCATATCGATGCTGCCCGTCGGCGGGTGGAGTATCATCATCATCGAAAGATGCCTCATATGTCACTACGGGTGGTGTGACATACTGAGACCCGGATGGACCAGCGTACGATGAGGAAGGATCCCACTGAGACCCGGATGGAGGGGCGTAAGATGTATAGCCTCCAGTGGGGACTGTAGGAGTGGGGTATGGCTGGGTCGGGTCCGGATGCTGTGTGTAAGCCTCCGGCTGGGTGTAGTCCTGACTCCCCATATAATCGAAAGTCGCGTCGCCTGTAGTGTCGAATGGATAGTGCTCAGCGTATCGGGTCTGCTGGTGATGTGGATCCCACTGAGGCAATGTCGGTTCCCACAATCGCGGGACAGGGGGGACATCTACATGCTGTCGGACTCTACGTGTAGAAGGAATCCTGGCGGCTGGCGGGTCAGGCACTGGGTAGTCAGCATGTCGTGGATGGGTGGCCTGCCGGGGTGCCCTCCTAGACTCAGACGTCCTATGGATCCCGCCTGAAGCATGCATCATTGACCTCAGTGTAGCATGCATCTCCTGCTGCTCCTGAGGCGTGATATGTGACTGGCCAGAAGTCACGTATAGCCTCTCCATGCCATCAAGCTACAACACATAATTAGAATGGTTAAACATGTAACTAGAAGTAGTTGTAATAATTATGACAGAACCTACGTACCAAAGACTGGTCCACGGCTCCTCGGCGAGAAACTGTACGTCTAGTGATGCCATGATACCACTGGTTGATCTCGTCGTGGAAGTGATAGGACTCCCTCTCCTCGCTCCGCAGCCACGGGCCTGAGGCGATGTGGTCAAGACGAGTGTCCCACAGGTCTCGATATCCAGCAAATCTAGCTACCACATCAGTACGATGCCATCCACGCTGTGTCAGCTCCAGGTTACTGATGACCTCACCTACTGGCTGATCCCATGTAGGGACAGGCTGGTCCATCCCAAACTGACGCAACACTCTATCAGGCCTATGCCACATAGCGCTGAAGAAGCAGATAAGCGGTGCGACGACGCGATGGATGGAAAGTCCCTGGACTGTAATGCTCACGGTCCGCCGAGTAGGGACACCACTATATGAAACAAAGTGGAAAGTTACACAACTACGAAACCTAAACTGTAAGGGAAAAAACATGATCTTGTTAGAATACAATACCACGAATGGAGTCCCATCATCAAACAGCTGGCGGTACCCCCCAACAAGGATGTATCTGGTCTTCGCGTGATACCATTCGGACCAGCTAAAAAAATGCAGAATGAACCACGTCATTCATACAACTCGATCAGATGGCATAAACTATGAAAATGGAAGAAGAAGTCGTAGCCCGAACCTAGTCATACGTGGAATGGGGGAGTGCGTCGGTGCAATCTGTCGACTCTTGTGGACTCGACGCGCAATGGACGTAAATCTCTCCAGGGCCCACGCCTGAACCAGTGCCGTCCAACCTCCAATGTCACCTACGTGGTCGCGGGACGGGTTGCTCTCTATGCGGAAAGCACACCGGCCAAGCTCCCTATATAGCCATGAAAGTGCGGCAGCCCCCCAAGCGTAGTCGCCTACCTGGCTCATGTCCTCAAGCAGTGGAAGGAAGAAGAGTGAGGCGTGTGATCCTGACCGATCAGCAAAGATGCAGCTGCCGAAGAAGTCCAGAATGTATGCTCGACAGTGCTGCTCGATAGTCTCCTGATCGGCGTCATCCCTGATGGTGCCAAAGTGGTTACGCAACCACGTCATCTTCACTCTGCCAGCAGAAAGGTCAGCGGTAGATGGTTTCTTCCCAAGAAGGCGCTCAACGTAAAGCTGCAGATCAGAATCCACAGTCGGAATGCGCCTCTCCGACTCCACAAGCACACCATCGATGCTCAGACCAGTGAGAAAGTGCACGTCCTCGAGTGTTATGGATGCCTCACCGTGGTACAAGTGAAAAGTGCTCGTCTCGGGACGCCATCTCTCGACCAATGCGGTGATCAGCTCAGAATCAGGGATAAAATCCAGGCAGGCACGCAACTGATCTAGACCTATGGGGGCAAGGTATGTCTCGAACCTAGGATCGTACTTCACGATCTTCTTCGAGTGGTGACACTTAAGCGTCATATGTGGGTCCTAATAGTTGGGGGAAGAAGATGTAACAAAATTAATAACTAGTACTCAATTTCTGAGTGCACCCTAAACATTTAAATGTAATTAACATTCAAATATAATTAACATTCAAATATAACTAACATTTACATATAACAAACATTTATACATAACTAACATTTCAAATTGAAGTAACATTTCAATTATTACTATATAGTAATATGAATTAGGACTTACATTATTTGTAATTACTATTATTTGTTACTTTTTAACTTTTTTAACGTAACTAATATTCTTTACTAATATTCGGAACTAATATTCGTTACTAATTACTATTATTAGTAAATTTCTAAGGTACATAATGTTCGCTACTAATTAATATTAGTAGTCAACTAGTAGTTAATTTGTATTTGAACCTAATATTACAATATAATATTCAAGTTTGCTCCTAATTTGTATTTGATCCTAATAGTACAATATAATATTATACTAATTAATACTAATTAATGTTCGCTCAAATTTGATCATAATATTACAATATAAGTAGTTAAATTATGAATATTATTAAAATAAATGCAACATTCAAACATAAATACCTTGTAAAAATAAATAACATTTCAAATGTACCAACCTCAGCTTCAAAAATTCCCGCCGCTCGATGTCGGTCAGCATCACCCCATAAAATCGACGGGTCCTCGGGACTACCACTTCGTACCCCAACCGGCACCTCTCCAAACATGTAATCCATCTACAATTTCATATCCACAAGCAATGTTAAATACATATAAAATCGTAAAACACAATTTAATTACCATATAATTTATATCATGATACCTTTTGAGGGAGGGTTCAGGCCTTCTTCAAACGAAATTTCCTTAGAGAGGATGTGAGGAGGTGTGAAAGTATGAGAGGAGGTGTGAAGATGAAAGTATGAGAGGAGGTGTGAAGATGAAAGTATGAGAGGAGGTGTGAAGATGGTATGTGGGGGGTAGGGGGTATTTATACCAAAAAAAAAAAAACGGTAATATTGATCCCAGGTAGCGCTGCGCCACCCAGCCAGCGCAGCGCTGCCTGGGATCAATATTACCGTTACTTAACGGCTATAAAAGTAACGGTAAAATTCCAGGTGGCGCAGCGCTCCAACGGTACAATTATCTGAAGGCAGCCAGCGCTGCGCTGGCTGGGTGGCGCAGCGCTACCTGGCTGGCGCGTCGCTGGCTGCCAGTCAGATTGTGCTATTTCTGGACATTTTTACGCATTTGGCTACTGACGGTACATATTTTTTAAAATTGTGCTACAAAATTCCAATTCCCTATTTATACTTACCACAAGTGTGTACACATGTACCATCCGCAAAAGGCTAATACATGTAAAATCAAGTACAAAAGTTCCTTGATACCGTGCATTATAATCTTGTATAAGAAATGTGTACATGAATACGAAAAGTATCTACATGAGTACAAAGAGATTTACACGTCAATTTTTATTTCATTTAAATTTGACCTTTGTAGATAAAATAAACAAAAACTTAGATGGGTGACAATAAAATGTTTTTTCTAAACTATACTATGAATGTTGAAATGATATTTAAGGTTAATGGTAAAAAACAATTAACCAATCAAAATTAATTATCTTGGTCAGTCAGTCAAAGGGCGGTTAATCATTTTTTAGCAAGTTAGTCAATGGTTAAAATGTGGTTAACTGACCTTGACCGAAATGATAATGGAATAGTGATTTTTAATGCAAATGCTTATTTACATGGTGTATAATTTATTAATTTATGATATTATTCAATTTACAAGGAATTTTAAGGTTCAAAGTAGGTTAAATCGGTCAAATTCAGTCATAAATGGTTTAAAGCCGTCAAAACATGACAAATTATTTTGTTTAAAATGTGGTCGGTTAAACCATCTGTTAAATGGGCATGGTTAATTTTTGGTTGACCAAATTTTTGTCATTTTTTGACCGATTTTTTGTCAGTTGATCATAGGTCAAAGTTTCTTGGAGGTCGGTTAACCAATTTTGATATGTTAATGACCGAATTAATCAACTTCCACCCATATTTATGTTAGATAGAATGCACCAGTGTTGTCAGGACCGGACCGGACATCGAACCGGTCCAGCGAGAGATTCAAGGGTTAGAGGTCCGACCAGGATCAAACCGTAAAAACCGTTATAAAAAACCGGTCACTATAATATTAAAAGTTTATATATTCATTATCTATTTTTAACTATAAGTCTATAACTTATTTACTCAAATATAATAAAATTTATCTTGTATATATCATTTGTCATTACCTATAATCTAGGGACTAAAGGGTAATAAGTTTTATCATATAAATATTATGATTGAAGCAAACCCTAGATCTAAATTGAAATAGCGTCGTTCTCTCCCAAATTCCCAAACCTATCTTTCATTCTTTCTCCTTCTTCCTCACCATTCACAGAGCCATCTCTATTCTTCTTCCTTTTCTTCTCCTAAAACATTTTTTCCCTAATTAATCCTTCTACTCAACTAGCCTGCATCAATATAACTCGTATTAAACGAGTTGACAGGTTTTCGGCAGGAGGTGTAACTCGGTTTAGGGGAGCTCGAATGTCGGCCGACCGAAATCAAAGCCTTGACCGACGGAGGCCGGTTGAGGTACGTAGTCGTCAATGGAGGACGAAGACAGTGCTTGATTGCTTGTGGGGAAAGGTCGTCAAAGTCATTGATGACAGAGGCTCTGTTGAAAGCTCGTGGAGGGAAGCCACTGACCACCACTTGTTCGGTGAGAATAATAACGCCGGCGGCAGTTAACTGTGGAATAGAAAGACTGTTTGAATAGTTGCTAATAGATAGGGTTAGCTATTTTGCTTCTCAATTTGATTTCCGTTTAGTTTTTTTATTTAAATGTAATCATAAATCAAAATCGAAGAAATGCTATTGTATGCTTCTGGAACCGGCCAAAACCGTGATATCCGGTCCGAACGGTTTTCCGATTTTTTTCCGGTCCAACCCATTTTTTGGCCCAATCAGACCGCTGGCCATTTGCACTCAGACCGGACCGGGCTGAGCTCCGGTTCCCAGTTTTTCCGGTCGGATCGGCCGGTCCGGTCCGATTTTGATAACACTGGAATGCGCCAACCTTAAATATATGTTTTTAAGTTAAAATATATATCTAAACAATATAATGACATAAAAAATGTCATTGATATATTTCACTAAAAATAATTATTTTATGATATTTACTCAAAATGTTGCAAGAGTTACAAAATTTAGCATTTTGGCGACGTTTAATGAAATTTTCGTTATAGATTACTTAACAAATGTCGCAAAAGATTATGTGGATTTTGATTTTCAATTTCAGTTATGACAGAGTTCTCAAATCCACTAGAATCAAATTTTGGTGGAAGTGACAATTCCAATAGATTTAGAATTACATGACAAAAAATATACCCGGCGGACTGTATTGCAAAAAAAAGCTGATAATTTTTTCCTTATCTCAAATTGAACATTAATTTTGAGCAATATGTAATCACATCAACGACAACAACATCTAATTATGAAGACCAAATATCCAAATTTCCTTTATATCTCCAAGGTTGAACGAAAAGGTAAACGAAGTGGCTCCTAAAGACGAAGAATATGCATGATTTTGTGGATAGGAAGCGTTTGCGATTGAATTTTGCGAATGGTTTTTTGGTTGATCCTATCAATACTGCGGGTGGGTTGGCTCTTTGGTGGGTAGCTGACCTTAAGATTTCGGTTATTTGTTCTAGCAAGTTTTTTATCCATGCCTATATTGAGTATGGGTCAGGTTTTTTTTGTACCTTTTTGCATGCTCCTAATGATGTTAGAGAAAGGAGTTGTTTTTGGGACGAAATTAGCGGGATTGGTCCTAATAGAGGAGTCCCCTGGATTGTAATGGGTGATTTGAATGCGGTCTTATTTGATTATGAAAAATCGGGAGGTTCCCCTTTGTGCTATAACTCGACTCAACCTCTTAAGAATTTCATGTTCAATAACGACCTCTCTGACTTGGGTTTTAATGGTGATTGTTTCACATGGTCGAACAATCATGCCGAACCTGGGGAAATTAAATGCCGCCTGGACCGTGTTCTTGCGTCCACCAACTGGAGATTGAAACATACCAAAGCCAGCGTTTTCCATGACGAGATGATTGGGTCCGATCACTGCCCAATCCGGCTTGAATTATTTGGCACACGCACTCTCAACAATACTCCTTTCAGATTCGACTCTAGGTGGCTATCTAAGCAAGAGTGTAACGATATCATTATTCAGGACTGGAGCTCAACTCGCTCGGTTCAAGATAACCTCATTACTTGTGCTGGAGATCTTAAATCTTGGGCAAAATCGGATAGAACGAGCACTCTTCTTAAGGAAAGGGAGATTAAATCCCGACTGAAAGCGATCAAGACCACTCAACACACGGATTTGATCATTGAAGAGGAATCTCGTCTTACGCGAGAGTTGGAGACCCACTGGAAAGAAGAAGACTCGTTCTAGAGACAAAGAGCCAATATAAAT
Source organism: Linum lewisii (assembly GCA_034768395.1). Lineage (NCBI taxonomy): Eukaryota > Viridiplantae > Streptophyta > Magnoliopsida > Malpighiales > Linaceae > Linum > Linum lewisii. Next base: position 74,653,416 of record CM068296.1, on the reverse strand, counting down.
TGGTGTAAAGATGGCGACCGCAACACAGCCTTCTTTCATGCTTCCACCGTCTTCCGGAAACAAAGAAACATGATCCGCTCTTTAAAGGACGACAATGGGGTCTGGATTATGAATGAGTCAGTTCTTCCTTCGATGGCAAAGAACTATTTTCAAGACCTCTTTACCCGAAGAAGCCACCCCATTGACGGCTCGGGCTTCCTCTCAGACCTCCCGGCCATAGTGACTCCGGGTATGAATGAGGCCTTATGTGCTCCAGTTTCTGATCTTGAAATCAAGAAAGCAGCTTTTGGAATGGGAGCAACCAAATCCCCCGGTCCTGATGGATTCTCGGGCCAATTCTTCCGGAAATACTGGGATAAGGTTGGACCCTCTGTTTGTACAAAGATACATCAATTTTTTTCAAGAGGGACCATGCCGAATGGTTGGAATGACACACATCTTGCACTCATCCCTAAAGTCCCTGTCCCTGAATCTATGAGTCAATTCCGACCTATTAGTTGCTGCAACTTCACCTACAAGATTATTTCAAAGATCATGGCTACTCGACTCAAACCCTGGATGCCTAATCTGATATCGGAAATGCAAGGTGCGTTTACTGGTGGAAGAATGATCCAAGATAATATCATTGTGGTCCATGAAGCTCTTCACCAATTCCGAATTCGGAAGAAAGGACGTAAGTATGATATGATGCTCAAGCTTGACATGAGGAAGGCCTACGATTTGGTTGACTGGGACTGCTTGGATTCCCTCCTTAGCAATTTTGGCTTCGCACCCCAATGGTGCGAATGGGTCAAAATCTGTACTCGGACCGTTAGATTCTCGGTGTTATTCAACGGAGCCCCTTCAGAATTCTTCACTCCATCGCGAGGAATTCGTCAGGGAGATCCTCTTTCCCCCTTCCTATTTATTATCATGTCAAATGCTCTATCTTTCATGATCGATAAGGCAGTTAACTCGAACATTATCCAAGGCGTCCGCCTCAAACCCCGTTGCCCGGTTATTACCCATTGTTTGTTTACTGATGATACAGTTATCTTCGAGAAGGCAACATCTCAAGAAATGAGCAATATCATGACCATCATTAACAACTACAGTGCGATCACCGGTCAGGAAATCAATAACGCCAAATCCTCAGTGTTCTTCAGTGCAAATACGCCGGTAGATATCAAAGACGCCATTACCTCTGTGGCAAATTTTAATGGGGCGCCAGAACATTCCAAGTACCTAGGAGTGCCGACTATTTGGGGTCGGTCAAAAGCTGAGACCTTTAACTATCTCATTGAGAGAATGGAAAAACAAGGTCAAGCTTGGAAGGGCCTTCTTCTCTCCCATGCAGGGAAAATGACCCTGCTCAAAGCGGTCATTCAAGCTATTCCCACTTATATTATGAGCCTCTTTATGCTTCCAAAAAAGATGGTAAACCGTATGAACTCTCTTCTAAGAAGATTTTTCTGGACTGGATCCATGAATAAGAAATCTATCCACTGGTGTAAAGGGTCTAAACTCTGCGACTCAAGAAGTATTGGTGGTTTGGGGTTCATAGAGTTTGGGTCTTTCAACAAGGCTCTCCTAGCTCGCCAAGGCTGGCGACTTATTAATCAACCGACTGCTTGCTGGGCTAGCCTTCTCAAAAGTCTGTACTTCCCCTCGGGGAACTTCTTATCGGCCAGCAAGGGGCGTCCCCTTCTTGGATTTGGGCGAGCTTGGTGGACGGGAGAAGCACTCTTAAACTGGGATGCTTAAGAGTCATTGGTAATGGGAGTGACTCCTCCCTAACCGAAGACCCTTGGATTCCAGACCTACATTTGTTCCGCCTCAGTCCCCAATCAGATAGTTCAAGACCGGTCTCTGACATTATCAATGACGATCGCATTTGGGATCTGGACGCTATTAACTCTATTTGCACGAGTGAGGAGGCCAATGCTATCGCTAGAATCCCGATTGGCCCAGTGAACTTCAAAGACTTCTGGGCTTGGTCCCCTGATATGGCGGGCCGGTTCTCTGTCAGATCAGCGTACTACTCAGAACGAAATAATTGTGCCCCTCCCCCAGATACTAATAATCCTGATGATAAAGGCAATTGGAAATGGCTCTGGAGTCTGTCCATTCCACCAAAAGTCGCTTTCTTCCTGTGGAGAGGAATCAACAACTGCTTAGCAACTAATGCCAATCTCTTGATCAGGAAGTGCTCTCAAACCTCGGCTTGTCCTCTTTGTGATCAAACTGAAACTGTGAATCACTGCTTATTCTTTTGTGCCCATGCTCGTGAAACATGGTCTACCATTTTCCCTTCCCTTCTACCCCTGTTACCTTAAATTTCAGGAGGTGGTTGTTCTCCCTTCATGAGAGGATTCAGGCTTCCAAATGGGCTCTGGTTGCAGCGGGATGCTGGAATATCTGGAAGGCTCGGAATGATTTCGTTTTCAACAATGTCAGACCTCTCGCCTCAAATACAGTATCCTCTTGCAACCGTGATCTGGCTCTCTGGCTCCTTGCTAACTCTTGCCCTCTCTCGACCCCGACCATCCCAGCCCCCCCAACCCTTGAACACACAAATCCCCCGCCTAGTGAATACACCCATGATATTTACTGCGATGGGTCTTTCTTTTTTGATACCCGGACGGCGGCTTATGGTATTGTCATCACTGATACCACTGGATCTGTGTGCGATGGGAAAGCTGGCTCATCCTTAGTTTCCTCTCCAATGGCTGCTGAGGCCCAAGCCATCTTTGAAGCTGTTGACTGGGCCTATCACTCTGGTAGATCAGCCCGTATCTTCTCGGATTGCAAATCCATGGTGGACATCCTCAACTCCAAGCCTTCCCCGTGGCCCTGGGACTGTGCGGCGAGAATAGCTTGTACCCTTGATATTCTTCGCATGTCCAATAGGATCTCTGTTAGGTTCACCCCGCGTACCAACAATCGTAAGGCGGATTGGGTTGCCAAAAAGGCGGCATGTGGCTCTCTCCCGGAGTCATGGATCGATCTCCTTAATGGTCCCCTACCCCCTTTGTAATTGTAACCGGGTTTTGGTGGAAATGAAAGATTACTCTTATTGTCAAAAAAAAAAAGCCCGCCTTGGTTCTTTAATGCCTAACTGGATTTTTTATTTTTGTTAATTCTTGGATTGTATCCCCGGGTTTTACCCTATCAATGTACAAATCTTTTGTAAAAAAAAAAACAAAAAGCGAAGAAATTATGATGAATATTGAAAATAACATCTATTATGGTGACAACACTTATTTTGTTGTCACCGTAACAATACTGGTAAGGTACTAATTTTTCTAATTTGGGTACCGATTTTTTCATAGCAGGTACATGATTTGACTTTACAAGTACCATTTTTAATAATAAGTACTTGATTTGTTAAATTTAGGAATCAACTTTTTCATAGTAAGTACATGATTTGAGTTTACAAGTACCGACTTTCATAGTAGGTACTTAATATGTAAATTTTAGATACCAATTTCAGTGTTGTTATGGTGAGAAAAAAAAATGTTGTCAACCGTAGGAATTGCCAAAAATAACAATGAGACATTATTTGAGAAAGGAAGTGAGATCTGTGTGATAAGAAGCGTCCATGTAAGTAGGGGTAGGAAATGGGTTGGGTATGGGTACCCATACCCATAATTCCAAAAAATTCATCCCAAACCCCATACCCATATGGGTAATGGGTACCCACTACCCATATGAAATGGGTAGTGGGTACCCCACACTACCCATATTACCCATAATATAAAATATATGACAAAAACTAAAATTTCAATAAACTTCAAACCCAACTAATCTTCGTAGCTGATAATCTCGTACAAGTTTCATCACATAACCACGTCCATTAAACCATTACATGAACCGACAATTCCACTGTCAAATATCAATTTCAAAAAAGAAAAGAAAGGTGACATGCTCTTCCGACTTCCTTACTTTCAATGTTGATGATTTGGGTGGTATATTAACCAATAAGCAAAGGAAATCGAGAAGGAAGAAATAGAAATGCCGAAACGGGAGAGCGGGAGAGGACACTAGAGAGAGTGGATGTGGTTGTGCTGCTTAGTAGTGAGGAGTGAGGAGGAGCCATGACTCAGTAACTCACGACTAGATGAATTAAGAATTAGTTAGGACATCGGTTAGGAGATTGGTCTGGGAGGGGTGGGATGTTGCTGCCAAAATGCTAATGGGTAATGACTAATGAAAACTAAATTATTGTGGGTATTATGGGTACCCATGGGTAAACCCATATGGGTAGTGGGTACCCACTACCCAAAAAATGAGTAAATTCAATCCCAAACCCCAACCCGTAGTGAGTTATGGGTACCCATTACCCACAAAATTTCGGGTTGGGTATGCGGGTACCCAATACCCAACCCCAAGTTCCCACCCCTACATGTAAGCAATCATCTCCTCTCCCAAAAATAAATATCCACGGGAATAAAAGAATTTTACCCTTGAAAAGAAAGATGATAATTACCAAGTGGAAGTAAGAGTAGAGTGAGTTAGTAGTTACTTTTTTGGTAGTTTCTTCAAAAGTCTTATCCATCTGGTTTAGCCATTAAAGGGGAAAACCGACTTTCCTTTCTTGAACTATAACTCTCTCTCTCTCTCTTTCTCTCTCCTTCATTTCTTTCTTTCTTTCTTTCATTCCTAGATACAGATAGAGCAGAAGAAAAAGTTTCTCCTTTTGAAACTAACACTCTTTATGTATTTTTGCATATAATTCATCATCGATCTCTATGGATGGATGGATTTCCACAGTGAGCAGATGAGCTAGGTGGAGTTCTTGCCGTTCTAGTCCTTGCTTCTTCCTCCTCGTGTTCCTTTGAATCTGTAATCCAGCCAACAACAAGGGTAACCCATATATATTATGTAATTTATTTTATTTTGTTTAAGAGAGAATTGCATGTGTATGTGTTGACGACGTAGTAGGTTTGGTTTCCCCTTTTGTGGGTTATAGATCTGGAAGAATAAAAATGGCTAGGGAGAAGATTAAAATAAGGAAGATAGACAACCTCACGGCTAGACAAGTTACATTCTCTAAGAGGAGAAGAGGTCTCATTAAGAAGGCTGAGGAACTTGGTATTCTATGCGACGCTGAAGTTGCTTCATCATTTTCTCAGCCACCGGCAAGCTATTCCATTACTCCAGCTCCAGGTAGATCTACTATTATCTTTTTTTTTCTTTTCTTTTTCTTTTTTCTTTTTTCTTGTGTATGGAAATAGAAACTAGCTAGCTAGCTAGTATTGAAAAAGACTTAACAATCACTTCTGATTTAGTCAGTCAGTCTCAGTGCCTTCGATTTCTTTCTTAAATGAATATTTACTATATTTGAAAAGAAACCCTTGAATGAATCTCCCAAACATATGCTAAGTCCTTTGTTGTTGAGGACTGTGTCTGTGTGTTTGTAAGAATAGCATTATGTTGTTGTCACCAATGTGGTATTAGCGTACGTCCCAACTCCCAACTTAATTTTGAGGCACAGATTTCTTTCTTCCAATCACCTTACATATCTGTTGCTAGATTCCAGACCACTCTTTTTTATTATATAGTTTAATATTAATATTAAATTCTTAGGTTTAACATTTTAATTTATGTGCCTATCGAAATTCCCGTCAAATCAAACATACACAAGAGTTGGGTTTGTTTCTCTTGTTAATCAAGATTTGGGTTTTGGATTTTTCTTATATGTATTCTACTACTACTACTTGTGATGATGCATGGAATAATAATAAAAAGTTTTAATACTAATGCTAATTAACTCAAGGAATTATTTTACTTGTAAAGAACTACCTACCTGTAACTTACAAATCAATTACTGGGTCTTTTGGTGTGAATGTTGGTGATCATTTTCTAATTCTGAGATAACTTCTTCTGATTCTTCCACACAAACATTTACTTCAACTAAACATTAACCATATTAATTTCCTTCTTAAGACACTACAGTAGAGTACTATAACTTTGCCGATTATTCGAAACGCTTTATGAGCTGTACGTTAGCTTCAACTAATGCTAAGTATCTTAACTTAATGACGGTTCAAAGCATAAACTGATGTCGTTACAAACATCAACTTAAAGCCGGTCCATTCATAAACTATTGCTAAGTACAAATCTCGAATCCACTCGTTACAGTGGTCGACTCAACTTGTACAACAACTTAACCGGCTTCAAGGGCAAGTCTGTTCAAGTGGCTTGCCAAGCATAGGTTCAACCTCCACCCCATGTCTACCTACCATTCCAACCTCTCTACCTTTACTTCCATTTTCACTTCTGCACGCTCCCCACCCACTGCCTACTCCGTAAATCTTTGGTCTCCGATGGCCTTATCTCGTCTACAAAATAATGTTGACGATGTTGTTTCCTTGGGATAAGCTGGGACTACAATGCTTGTTATCAGGGACGCTTATCCAAGGAATAAGCATCACTTATTCAAGTATTACTTGAGATAGTTATTCTTAGGACTATTTGTGTTTGATGTTTTGTTGAAGTAGTGGTGTGTGGACACTGAAGGAGATGTGGAGTTGGTCATTTTCACATTTGAGGCTCAAACATTCGCTGCACTTTTAGTGTTTCCATCATTATAAAGATCTTGGTGTGCTTGTAGGCGTGTCTGATGATCCATTTACATGTTATGCGATGAAGTGCGAAAAAGGATATCAATTCAATGGCGAGAGAGCCTCTTATATATTTCCAGGTTGTTGAGAGGTGCCTCACGATCTAAGATCTAGGTTCTTTCTGTTATAGCTATCTTATATCCTCTCGTTCATAGCTATATAATGTAAAAAAAAATTATTTAAATCACACTCCCTTCTCTTGTGCATAATTTCCCTCCTCCCTCTTCTAACTTCTTTAGCATCATCTTTGCTTCCTACTTTTTCTCTCCTCATTCTCCATGTTCTCAGCTCCCGCGAACACCATAACTAACTCATCACCAAATGTTCTTTGTGTAAGTTGAACCTTGACACTAAAGCAACATTTAGAGATCGAAACTCATGAATAATGAATTTCAGTAGTCTTCCGTTGTTGTGTTGAGCTTTCATTCCAATAGCGTATACTCCAATGGTGTATATATAGGTAATCAATATATGACATGGTCATGGCAATGTTACGGGCCTCTTGGAAGGATCTCGGATACCCTCCAAGACAGATCGGACGTTAAAATTTGTTTCATTTCTAGGAGACTAAACACAAAAGCTGACTGGGTAGCACGGTCAGCTCTGAGTGATAGCTAGCCTTCACAGAAACTGGATTCTTATCCTGTAACGTGGCTCTTTGGCTTTAATGAGAAGAGTAGTCCCACTGTAAAAAATATATATATGACATGTTTGAGTAGCTACATTGAAATATTAGATATAGTGACAGATATAAGGCAACATCTTCAGTGATGTGGGACACGCTCGTAGAGGGATATCAGGGGTAGAGAATATGGCAAAGGACAAACAAAGAAGATGATGGTCATCGAGGTGGTATTGGTTTAAGTGGCATTGATGGAAGATAACTAGACGGTTATGACATAGTAGAAATGAACCTTGCGAATCGTGACAAACTATGTTTTTCAAAACGTAAACCCTAAACCTAAACTGTTGGTAGGTATGTTAGCTTAATGAAAGTTATCCCAATAGCCCTTTCAAACCGCTGACATATAACTTCTCGTCGCAAGATGTAACGATGGTTTACTCAAACCGGGCTTCAAGCCACTCGAAGTGTCATTTGCTTAATCCAAGTCTGACTCTCGTCACAAGATGTAACGATGGTTTACTCAAACCGGGTTTCAAGCCACTCGAAGTGTCATTTGCTTAATCCAAGTCTGACTCAGGGTCATTGACCAGGTAGCCTAAAGCTCGATTTGGTCGAGTTTAGGTTGTGTATGAGCTACCCATACATTTACTCGACTCCTTTCAAACACAATCACACTCTATATTATTTGTAAGTTGTGTTGCTCTTTTAATTGGAAGATGTAATAATACGTTGGTTATAGGATTAATGCTTGAATAAATATTCACTTTTGTTTAGGACTAGCTAGTACCATGGTGTGTGGCAATGGTAGCTTATGAAACGATTTTGGGTTGATGAGTAAGTGATTGGAGATTTGTTTTGTTTGGTTGTAGCATGAAGGGAACACTTGCAAGGTATAGCATGCATTCTAACAACCTCAATAAGCTGGACCAGCCTTTCCTTGAATTGCAGGTAACTACTACACTATATCACATAGTATATCATACTTATAGCTTTCTTCATATATATTTTCTTAAGATCTTGTTGGTTTCGGAATTAAGCTGGAGAATAGCAATTACATCCGGTTGAGCAAGGAAGTTTCAGATAAGACTCATCAACTCAGGTATATATATCAACTAACTTTCCCTCCGGTTGTTAACAACCGTTACATCCTAATAACTCGAGTTGTTAGGAAAGGGTTATGGATGGATCTTATAACTAACACAGGTGCCTGGTAAAAGTTATAGCCTGCATTCTAACAACATTGTAATGTTGTGAGATCAATAAATGAGATTTTAATGTGTTATTCTTTTGAAAAAGATGTTACATCCTACAAAATGATAGATAAGAGGGTTTATTAGCTTACTTGCTAAAGGATGTAGAAGAACCTATCCAAAGACAGGAAGCCGCCGATGGATCCTATTTTAAACTTACATATACTACACCCTAAATCCTAAACCTTGAATCCCAAAGAGCATACGTCAAACCCTAAACTCTAAACTCTAACTTCTAGACCCTAAAATACTATAATTTTTTGACTCTAAACCCTAAACCTTGGATTCTAGATCTTAACTTTCATACCCCAAACCTTAAAAGTGTAAATCTCAAACTCAATTTGTATGCAACGGTTAGTGAGAGTATTATACCTCCATTATTTAGCATGGGTACTCAAGTGTCAACCATATATTATATGTATATGTCGTTTGATAATAATAATGATTAATATAATCTGTATACAGGCAACTGAGGGGTGAGGACCTCAATGGACTGAACATAGAGGAACTGCAACAACTGGAAAGAAAGCTGGAAGCTGGTCTCCAGCGTGTCATCGAAACCAAGGCATAATACAATCAAATTCTAAGTATTTAATCAATATTAAGCAGCTTTCATTTCATTTCTAAGTCAGTCTTATCATGCATGTTTATGTTATTCCAGGGAGAACGGATCATGAATGAGATCTCCTCACTCGAAAGAAAGGTACGTAACTGCAGTATACTACTATCTACTTTTGGTATGGATCATCATGAATCATATTCTGAATTCCATTTAAATTGCAGGGAAAGCAGCTGGTGCAGGAGAACAGAGAATTAAAGCAGAAAGTAAGTATGGTAATTAAAATGTTATAAATTACTCTGGTCATCAGCTAGCTCAACTATAAAAATGTTTAGGTTATTTTACTTTATTTATTTGGTTTGCAGATTATGATAGCTCTGATGGGTCAAGGAAATGGGTCAACAGCGGCCGGAGCTCCAGTTGATACGAATGTTGTAGTCGTAGAAGAAGGGATGTCATCGGAGTCCACAGCAAATGTATGTAGCTGCAGCAGCGGCCCTCCTGTTGAAGATGAGGGATCAGACACCTTCCTCAAACTTGGGTAATACTTTGGTTTTTTTTTTTTTTTAACGACCAGTATTTGTATATGAAGCATCATAAAAAACTCTACATCTATATGATTATAATGCAGGCTTCCCTTTTGAATCTGCCTACGTACGTACGTACAGCATATGTATCCAGAGCAGAAGCGGAATCTACAACTGGGCGCTATACCTTGATAATTTCTTTATGTATATGGTAAGACAATGTTGTAATGCTTTCAGTTTTCTGATGTTGATCCTCATCCTCATCATACTACTGGCTTCTAATTAATTATATTAATGATATATGGGCATGTGTTCTTTTTAACAAAGGTAGGATTACACTATAGGGGAAGAGGAGAATCTAACTTAGGTATTCACTTGTGAGGGTGCTTTGACTCCAACACCTGACCATGCCACACAAAGTCTATGCTTTCTACAACTAGGGCAAGATTACGGGGGACTAAAGTAGTTTTAAGATCGCGAATCAACAGATTTGGTGGAGGAAATGGGGAAGAAGAAATGTTAGGTTAGAATGAGTTATTGGGTTTTAGGTTTGGTTGGCTTACATTGGGTTAGGTTAGTTTGGATTGGTTAGTTGTTGAGTTTAGAGTGGATTGGATGACGTGGTAATATGCGACGGTGAAAAAAAATGATGACTTAGTTGTACCTTTGTTTTGTATTGTATTTGTTACAATCGAGCTTGTACGTTGGATTTTATCATGTTTTGTAGTTGGTATTCTAGTTTGGCACTATTTGTACTTTCAGTATTGTATGTCATGGTTGTTTAATATCAAATGGATGTCAATTTATTTCGCAAATGAAAAGGAACATAAAATATTTGCAAACAACATAAGCAGTGAAACGATACAAACACAAATGAAATTAGTCGTCAACTTTGACCAGGGAGGTTTAACCACCGTTGGAAGCTATTGTGCAAGTAGTACAAGCGGACATTTGCATTCCCTAGTTCCATCTTCAACTTGTCAATCTCATCTTGCTTCGCCACTATGATGTGGTCCTTCTCACGTATAATTTGATCTTTCTCTCGCTTAGCCGCCTCAACGGCTAGAATGACTTCCATTTTCTCATAGAAATCGCAACTCTCTTCATTGTCAAGAGGGCAAGAAAAGTAATGGTAGGTTCATGCCGTCCGTCCGCCTGGCAGCCCTTAGACCACAATGACACAATACACACAACCCATCATACGCCCATTCATCCGTTTTTTTTTGTCTCAACGTGTCTTCCACGTGATCTTGTTCACATAGAATAAGAAATGAAAGTTAATAGCAAACAAAAATAATGTAATTACAAAGGGATGAAAATGAATATTATCATGACTGTTGCTCGCCATTGCAACACTGATCAACGACAAAAGCTAAGAATTGATCGGGAGAAAGATCAAAGGCGTGTTTGGCTCATCAACTGAAGGGGGCTTTTATAAAGACCAAAAACTCAACTCCCTAGCCTTTACATGGCGCCCTGTAAGGGCTAGGGAGTTGAGTTTTTGGTCTGACTAGTCAGGAATCCGGTCAGAACACCCCACGAGTAAAAAACATCCAGATATGGGGTGAATTCGTCCAGAGTAAAGGCATTTTTTGTCATTTTTGTAATAGTTTTAGAACGTATTTAAATTAGTACATAGTTATTTAATTTTTATTAGTTTGGTGAAATCACTCCTATCTATGAATGTTTCATTCATACATCTACATTTCAGAGATCAATAACTACATTTAAGTTTTCATAGCTTATGATGTCTCATAATTATGTTTCATGGCTCAATACCTAAGTTACCTTGAGGAGTTTGATTCATATGTTTATGGTTTAGGGATCAGTAATTATATTTAAGGATTAATAAATACTTTTTAATCCATATTCTATGATATCTCATATCTATATATGTTTCATGTTTCAATAACTATTTTCATGGATCAATATCTCTCTGAAGAGGTTTCATTCGCACGGCTACATTTCAGGGGTCAATAACTACATTCAGCTCATACCCTATGATGTCACATAATTATGTTTCATGGTTTAATATCTACCTCAAGGATTTCATTCGTACGTCTACATTTTAGTGGTCAATAACTACGTTTTAGTTTATATTTTATGATGTATCGTAAATATGTTTCACGACTCAATAACTATGTTTTCTTGTCCGATAACTATGTTTCAAAACTTCACTTAAACAACTACCCTTTTGTGGTTATTCGTGTTTTCAGGGTATGTCTAGTTTTCACCAGTGCCCTTGAAAAGTATATATTTTTAAAATTTATTTAATACTACTAAGTTTGAGTCATCAAATTACGAGTCTTTCTATATAAAGAATATAAAAAGAAATTATAATTGAAAAGTAGGAAATAAACATATTACGTATTAATTGTAACACATTAATTAGTTAAGGTCAAGTTAGAGGTACCGATACTGACCATTAAAAAAAAGAGGATGAGTTGAAAAATTAGTTATTTTATAAAAAAAAAAAAAATCAAATAGTATTGATACGAGTCTAGTTGTATTTTGTTTCAAAAACGAAAGAGTTATGTTCAAAATCAAACAATTAAGAAAAAATTACTTTTCTAAAATACCTAGCTTACCCACTCAAACTCGGACCATTATATCAAAATGAGGCTGATATAAAGACTGACACTACACAAAAACCATTCATAGCACTAAATTTTCACTTAAAATTTCATAAGTATTGCTCAAGTGTCGTTTTAGCTAGTGTAGCTTTAATTTGTTGCGACATTTCAATGACACAAATTAATGTTGTAAAAAATATTTTATTGTGACATTTATAAAAGTCATGAAAAGCTCCTATAAATATAAGACAACACAAGATAATTTTTATTTTTTTTGGTCTCTTATATACGACCTCTGTGTCATCAAGACATCAACCCAACACTATTTTTTCGATCTCTTATATACGGCTCCTATTCCATTAAGACATCAACCCAATACTTACGTCATTTTTTTATTATGAATAATTAGGATTTCATTTCATAAAAAAAAAACAATCAAGTAAAAGACTAATAAATCAAATTGATTCAAACCAAAGAGAAATAAATCGAATAGCACAAACACTATTGTACCACCCGCCTATGATTTCCATGGTTGGACAAAAAACGAGTATTACTAGCGATAATCATGATTTTAAAAAAATATTTATATTAATTAATTTTAGTTAAAAACATTATTTCAATGCTCTCTTTTTCTGTTTCCAACTAAAAGTTGATGATGAAATTTCAATGTCGTAGTCGATTAAAAAATTCAACAACATTAATAAATAAATGAATAATTCGCCATTGATTCCCAAACTCTTCTCTATTCACCGTCTAATGGCTACCAATGATGACGATCATTGGCAGATTCATTTCCTCCCATTCCCCTACTCCAACGATGAAGATTTTATCGACAATTCTATTTTTACCAGTAAAGTAATTACACCTCCATGAAAGAGGTTATAAGTTCAAATTCACACTCAATCATTAAAAAAAAATTCATTTATACCAAACCAATAGATGAAGTGAAACAAACCCCCATACCATTCGAGAGGTGTTTGCAGCAACTAATTGAGAGAGTTAATTAATGAAGGCGAGAGATGACAACTTCAAGCCAAAGGAAGGCTCACTAGCATGGTAAATAGTCGTATGTTGAATGGAGGTATTCAACATGGTGTTAGAACCCCATACCAGCTGTCAGATATATTCTACGGCTCAAGATGGAGCTGACCTGTGAGGGGTATTTTGGGAAAAAAAGTATTACGAATCTGACACATAAATAGTATGAATCTGACATGAAACTGTCACTATATAATTGAAAAGTCCCTATTGTTTCTCTCTCCATTTTCAAAATTCAAAATTCTCCATTTCTCTCTCATTTTTCTCTCAAATTTTTCATGAACAAAGAAGAGATTTGTGGATTCATTATGCCGGGAAATAGCACATCGGAGTTGGATCTACGCATGAAAACGTCGGGGAAGTGCATACAACCCTCATAATGTGTACGAATCTCTATATTTTCATATTTTTTAGTTAAAGTTTTTGGGTTTTCGTGTTCTTCATGTTCTTTTCTTGTTGGAGGGTGCCAAAAATTGATTTCGTGCTCTTCATGTTACTTTAGTTGTTTTTCTCGTTTGTTTTGACTGTGTATCGTAATACTTTCGTAGTCGTTCGTTGAGATATGTTAGGTTTCGTAACGTTTGGTTTTTGTTTTTTATCCGTTTTCGTAATATTTTCGTCGTTGTTTCGTAATATCTGTATTCGTAATGTTTTTTTATCTGCTTTCGTAATACTTTTGTAGCTGTTTCGTAATGCCTGCCAAAATCCTCTGTTTCTCTCTATTTTTTCTCTTAGATTTTCATGAACAAATAAGAGATTTGTGTGTTCATTATGTTGGGAAATACCACGTGGGAGTTGGATCTACGCAAGAAAATGTCGGAGGAGTGCATACAACACTCATAATGTGTACGAATATCTGTATTTTCATATTTTTTAGTTAAAATTTCCAGGTTTTCATGTTCTTCTTTTCTTTTCTTGTTGGGGGTGCCAAAAATTAATTTCGTGCTCTTCATGTGGGTTCAAATCTGGCTCCAACCATTTCCAAGGGTTGGAAGTCTTCCAACCTTTTCTCAACCATTAGATTATCCCTTGACTCTTTGACCAAATTCAATGGTCTAGATTGTTAGGGGTATTTAGGACATTACACACATAATTTAATTATTATATTTAAATAAATTAATTAATATTTCCAGGCGACCAGTAGCTGAATCTCTGGCGACCAGCCACCGTCGCCGGCGAGACTCCGGCGAGTGTTTTTTTTTTTCTTTTAATTTTTTTTTCTTTTGAAAAAAACTTGTTAATACTTTTTTTTTCTGTTAACCATGTTTTTTAAGTGATAACTAGTTAACAGCGTTTTTTGTTTGATAACTTGTTAACAAATTTTAACTTGATAACTAGTTAACGAATAATCAAATAATCAAAATTGTAACGAGATTTTTTGTTAACAGATTTAGGTGATAACTTGTTATCAATATTAGTTAACTAGTTAACATGTTATTTTAATGTTAACTAGTTATTTTATTAGTAACTATTTAACTAATCAAGTTAACTAGTTAACATTATGATTTAGATAACTAGTTAACACTTATTTTTTACTGTTAACTAGTTAAAAATGTTTTTTGACTGATAACTAGTTAACATAGTTTTTAGATGATAACTAGTTAACAGCGTTTTTGGTTTGATAACTTGTTAACAGATTTAACTTGATAACTAGTTAACAAATAATCATATAATTTTAACGAGATTTTTTTTAACAGGTTATCTAACTAGTTAACATGGTTTTTATCTGATAACTAGTTAACATCATGATTAAGATAACTAGTTAACATTTTTTTAAGATGATAACTAGTTAACCAATCTAGTTAACTAGTTATTTAATCCTGTTCATTAGGTATCAAGTTGTTAACTAGTTAACAACATTTTTTGTTGATAACTTATCGAGTTAACTTGTTAACATCACGATTATCAAGTTAATTAGTTAACATCACGATTATCGAGTTAACTAGTTAACATGTTTTTAAACTGATAACTAGTTAACATGTTATTTTGTTAATAGGTTATCCAACTAGCTATTTTTATTTTTAACTAGTTAACATCATGATTTAGATAACTAGTTAACAAAAAATTAGTTGATAACTAATTATCAAATTTAGTTAACTAGTTATTTTGTTATTATCAGTTAACTTATCGAGTTAACTAGTTAACATTATGGTTCAAATAACTAGTTAACATTTTTTAAAGATGATAACTAATTATCAAAATTAGTTAACTAATTAACCTATCGAGTTAACTAGTTAACATCATCATCAGATAACTAATAAACATGTTGCTAATTATTTAACTGATATAGATAATTAGTTATCAGTTATAACATATTCCAAGAATATTTTTCATTTAAGACCGTTAGATCATCAACAAAACAACACTACCAATGCACAACCACAAAAAAAAAAAAAAAAAAAAAAAATCAGTATCATCATCTGCAATTTACATCATCATCATATCAACAATTTACATCATCATCATAAAACCAATATCACCTTCTCAAAAGTCAAAACACAGCACATAGTTTATTAATGTCTCTCCCTGCCAAAACGTCGACGTGGTGAGCACCTTATCCTCACTTCGACTCACTTGTTCCCTGATCCATTCAGTGCCGACTTAACTCCCATTCAGTGTTTTATTCCCTTCAAGAAGAATCAACTAGTTTTTTTTACCCGCCCTATGGGCGGTTTGATTGTTAGTGAATTGTGATTAATTGTCCTGTGAGGTAATTTGTTTTGTTAAATTGGTAGTTTATTTTTTGTGTTTGTTGGGGGATTACGAAACTATTATGGTTGGAATGAGATTTTTATTGTTTGTATGTAAAGATGCATATGTGATGCTAATTTGAAATAAATGTTGTTTGCAGTTAAAGATGCATATGATATGATATTCCTATTGGAATTTATTTGTTAATGTTCATATTGGAATTTATTTGTTAATGTTGTGAGCATGCATGTGTTATAAAATGCTTAATTGTATCTAGCAATCTCTGTCCATCTCCATTGTTGTCTTCTTTATGATGTATTGTAACGATTTGAGATCTTTGATATTCTATGAGAGTGGAATAGTTGTGGTTACTCTATTGAGTTTTCGAAATGAATGTTTTTTAATGGGAGGTTGTCTTTGTTTCTAACTTTGGATTCCATAGGCCAATTTAAGAAGAAGATGAGAGGCCATTATGAGAGTGAAATAGTAGTCGTTTTTGTATATGAGTAATGCTATTAATTAAGTGTTATATTTGATGATAAGGCCATTAAAAAAAGGATGAATAATGAATGGGGGAAATTTCAGAGGTCATCTTAATTACAGCAGCAGTCCTATTAGTTATGATTTTTTTTCCGTTCTGTTCTATGAGAGTGTAGTAGGAGGGCCCGTTTTTTAGGTGTTTCATTGCGGATTAGGAGTGGTGACAAATTATGGATTATGTCTATAAGACATAATCCATAAGAGCCATTAGATCTCTATAGAATTGATCTAATGGTGGAGGGATAATAGTAATAAAATAATGGGATTCCTCAATTTAATGTGGCATATTAAATATTTTAATTACCACAAATTTTCATTATATTATTTACCTTTTACATTTACCTTCCTCTTTTAACCGTGACCACACAAAAACCCGCTCCCCCCATTCTCCGGCCGCCCATTGTCTCTGTCTCCCTCTTCTCTGCAGTCAAAAACCGTCGCCCTTAGTCGCCGAGTGCAACCGCCGTCGGTAGGAGAGCAGAGGCAGTCTTCTCGCTCAGGTAAGCACTACCGCGCGACATCCCTCTGCCGATTCATCCCATCTCACTCCGATTTCTGATTTGGTCCAGTTATTTGGTGCAGCCGCTTTCATTTCGTGGAACCATAAAGAGCCGACAAGACCCATAACCAGGTATTGATTTCTAACTCTGCATGTGCAATCAGACGTAGCTGTGGTTTCGATTGTGTTCGGAATTAGGTTTAGTGACAGCATTCATCGCGTTTTTCAGTTAGATTGTTGTGGTTTGTGTATGGTTTCGGTACTTTTATTTGGGTAATACTATTATCCCAAATGATCTGGTTGAAAGTACATCTGGACTGTGTAATACTATTACCATATAAAGTGATTTGTGTGTTTTCCTTCCAGAATGTGAAATTTATGATATGAATTGTATTGTCCATGGTTCCTGCATCTTTGTATTGTCCATGGTTCCTGCATCACAGTCCATGGTTATTGCGTTTGTTTGAAAGATTATAACTGTTGCAGTTCACAGTCACTGGCCAATAATAGTATTGTAGGATTACTGCGTTGAATGAGGTAAACTATGGTGTTTGTTTGGGGTTGATTTGAGCTGATAATAGTATATTTGAAATACTATTATCAATGTAACTTGTAATGTAAATTGTTCCTGCAACTCTGTTTTGTGTGTGTGGATTGGCTGATGCAATTATTGTATGAGTACTGTTTGTTCCACATATGTGCAGCCATTGCGTTAGATTCTAAGCATTTAGTTGTCGTTGTTCACAGCAAAATGACAAATAATAGTATTCAAGCATTACTATTATTGAATTAGGTGAGCTGTATTGTTTCTGTGGTGTCTGGATGAGAAGATAATAGTATTTCTGTAATACTATTATTAACAGTTAAGAAGATAATAGTATTTCTGGATGAGAAGATAATAGTATTTCTGTAATACTATTATTAACAGTTATACTTGTGATGACATGTGGTACAAGTGTGTGGTTTGATTGGTTTTTGTTGGGCTCACGTTCTTGATTGTGGTGTTTGATGTTAATGAAGTTTCTTTGTCAAATTCTGAGAAAAAGATGACGAAAACTCCTGTTCCTCAAAAGGGGAAAAGAATTAAGTTGGCGGTATCCAAAAAGCCTAAGCCGAAAAAAAATGTTGCACCAAAACGACCTGAAGACAGGGCTGAACCAGTTAATAGGCCTGCTAAACCAGTTGGAGAATCTCAAATGAATACACAGCAAGCTCAAGTCAGGTAAACGTTGCAATTTCATTTATGTTGTTTATTTATATTCTGGATACTAGTATAGAGCCTGTAATGGTATGTAGTTTTTGAGCGGGAAGAATACATAGACTTGTGTTTCTAAACTGTTATTTTGGATAATTTGTTTGCAGATATGGATCAGCAGTGGTAAATGCAAGATGCAGTCCAAACAGAATTGTGGAACTGCACAAGAAGCTTGAAGAATTGGGATTGAGTGAAAGAGTGAATGTGTTGGATAGTATTGGATTCGGTGGTACGCTTAAGGTTAAGATGAATCAGTTGCCGTTCGAATTCAGGAGGTGGGTTGTAGATGTCTATGATGTACAATCAAGGAGTTTCATAATTGGAGATGATATGAGGTTGAAAATTTCTGGAGAAGATGTGCACGAAGTTTACGGGCTGCCAAAGGGTAAACGTGAAGTCGACTTGTCTGAAACAACGGAGAAGGAGATGAATGATATGGTTGCAGAGCTTGGTCTAAATTTTGAAAAAGCAAACAGCACAAATGTAGACCTGAAGCTCCTGAGAGACAGGCTGTATGAGATAGAGGTGGACAAACAGACATGGTGTCAGATGTATGTACTGTTTGTGATGGGATCGTTACTATGCCCCAAAACTCGGCCGGTTGCGTCTATGGATTATGCACGTTTGATACAGAAGAACCGGTTGAGAAAACTCCTCGAATACAACTGGTGCAGCTATGTGGCAGAGCAACTTCATGAGGGCATGGTAAAATCAAAGAAAGGAAAATACATTGAGGGTGATTTGCATCTGGTCATGGTAAGTAAGGGTAACAGTAATAGTATTAGTTAGATAATAGTATTGACTAAATACTGTGTGTTAAGCTAGTTAGATAATAGTATTGACTGAATACTGTGTGTTAGCTAGAAAGGAAACCAAACTAATCTGGTCGCAGCATGTTATTAAGACATTTATTTTCCTTTAGAAAGTTTGTTTTAAAGGTTTGTTGTATTGTATTTGTGACAGGTTTCGATTTGCCAGAAGTTTGGTAGCCGTCCATCTCGACCTACCCCTACACTTCCATTCTATGATTATTGGGATACACAGAAGGTGAAGACTGATTTGAAGGCAGTTCGGAGGAAATCTGGTTACCAAGCAAATGAAGGAAGTGAAACTGATGGGAAACCAGTTTTTGTGCCTACAACGAATTTGACATTTACTGGAATGTCAACAGCTAAGGTAAATATCAAGTCGATTCAAAAAAATTAATTTTCAGCTTACTATTATTCAGAGTCTGAAAAATCTATTTGAAACTAATTTCCACCATGTATTGTAGATGAGTGATATGGAACAATGGATCACATCAATCCGTGATAACTGTAATGTGCATCTGACGAGACTAAGAGAAGCAAGGCGGCAGAACATCGCTGAAGGGAAAAGGCAGCAATAAAAAGACACACCTAGCGATGTAGATGATTCTAGTGTGAAAACTGAATCTATTGGTCTCAATGATGTACCAACAAATGCAGAGGAAGAGGTGATCTCTGTTTCTAAGGGAAAAGGAGCTGGGGGATCGTCGAAATCGGAGGCAAAATCTGGAAAAAAGAATGCTGATAAGGGGCCATCAGTTAGTGAAATAGCTGCTGAAACTGTTCGGGTTCGAAAATCTGTGCCCTGATAATAGTATTGTTTAGATAATAGTATTGCTAATATTGACAATTTGTTTAAGGCGGCTATGACGGTCTGTTAGAATACTATTATTGATGAAATAATATTTTTAGGGCTTGTACTATTTTCGGTACATACTAATGTTTGGCAATGGTTTTCATCTCTTGTGTCTTCTTAGGGTCTTGATGTAGATGATGATGATGACTTTGAAAACATTCCATTGCAAGACCTACTTAAAAGGAAGCGTGGTACTGAGAACATTGAAAAAGGAGGTGTAAGAGAACGTCCAAAGAGGAGTCGCAAACCTGCTCCATCGACTGTCAGTCCATACACAACTGAGGGCAAAATGAAGAATCGAGCAGAAACTGTTAAAAAAGCAGCAAAAACAGTCAGAGTAACCCAAGTGGACGAGAATGAAATGTTAGAGAACATTGATGTGGAGGTGGAGGCTTTGAAGGAGTATATTCTCCATGCAAAGGATGAATGGTTAGTTGCCTAATTTTGGGATATTTATTTAAACACAGATAATAGTATTTAAATATGTAAATGGTGTGGTATTGAATTTGCAGGAAGAATACTATAATTGATTTTGGTTCGGCTGAATTTTGTGTACAAGCGGCACAAATGGCAGAATTCCTTAGCATGGAACCGGTTTGCTCACACATTGTGGACAGTTACGGGTACGCTTTGAACTGGTTGGCGGCTGAACATGGGAATATTAAGAAGTGGATTTTCCCTTTGGCGGTGGCGGTAAGTAGTTTGATCAAGGCATGAATTATTAATCGACATCTTTTTTTTTGTGTATTGAAACTAAAAATTTGAATTTTTCTCATACTTGACAGGGACAAGTTCATGCCAACATTAAAAATCCAATTATGAAAGATGGGGTATGTGGCTTGATTGCTGATAGGGCCATTCATGAGCACACCTGGATGAGCAAATACGAAGACCTAACAACTACTTGCGAAATTGTAAGTTTGTTGCAACTTAATAATATAATAATTCATGCCTTGGTTTGGGTTTGAGTATAATACTGTTATTCCTACGATACTATTATTAAGGGCTGACAGATGGTTTTTTTTTTGCAACGTTCCTTTGCAGTGGTACTTCCCGATTCTACACGCTGAGCATTATTCTATGTTCATTTTGAACACGAGAGATCAAAAGTTTCAATTCTTTGACAGCAGGAGCACAGACGGTTTTGATCATCAGTGGATGACAACGGGGTTCCGCGTGATGAAACATGTATCTGAGTATTTCTCTAACCGTAGTAAGTCCGTCAATTTCAGCAGTTTCAAATGGGAGATGATTAAGGGTATTAGGCAAAGGCATGGCAGCTCTTTTTGTGGAGACTACCTACTGAGGATGTTGGAAAAATGGGATGGGAAGGTTCTTCCGTGGATGGCTAAGGAGTGGAAGAATGAGCAAGAAATTCGAGATTACAGGGAAATCGTATTTCTCGAAATGTTTGCAAACCCAATGAACAAGAGAGCGAAGGCTGTGCTCGAGACAGGGATGGTGCACTACACAATCAGTCCATCGCAATTTCCAACTCCGCGGTGAAAATAGTTCTCTAGTAGGGAGTTTGTTTTTGGACTAAAGGTTGTTTGAAGGGGATTGTTTGTTGAATGGTCAACTTTTCTACTTAGCATTTGGAATTTGGTTGGATTCTGGAAGGTTGTTTTTAAGGGGATTGTTTCTTACTTTTGTACTGAGAAGATTATTCTTCTTGAATACTAGTATTTAGCTGGATAATGAGTGATATAGTTTTTCTTTTCTGATTATGGATGTCAGCTTTAGTAATGAGTTTTAGTATAATAGTATTTAGCTGGATTATGGATGTCTTCTTGAATACTAGTATTTAGCTGGATAATGAGTTTTAGTATATAATGTCAGCTTCAAACAAACATTCTGAACGAACAAATTAAGTTCTTGTATGAAAAATGATAAATTTTTTCAACTTATGTAATAGAGCCATAAATAATAGAACCAATAAAAAACACAGCCCCTTACACTTACCAACAAATTCATTTATCGAAATAATAGTATTCAGAAAGTTTAATAAATATATTGAAAATGTTCCACGCGTAGAGTATTCATGCGTTCATATGTAATCAAAGTAGACATAAAAATTGTTTCAGAAAAGATAAATCTGACTGTCATATTAGGTAAACAAACTAATCCACTGGTTGCGAGGAACTGGCGTTTTGACGTCGAACTTTAGCTTGCTGTCTATGCCTACGCCGGTCTCTCTCGGCTTTTTGTGTTGACTTCAGCCTCCTATTTGATCTGTTTACAACGGTCTTCTCCTTCAATCCAGTCGGTATTGGACGGCCGGCATATACTGGTGGCGGGGGTGGTAAATTGATGATTCCTGGAAGAAAATAGTATCATTATTTATATAAGGCTATATATGGTTCGAATTATAAAATGGTAAATGAAGTAAATTGGAAAATACCTTGACCAGTGGTATTTGCAACATTGAATTGGAGATCGTGTTGCTCAAGAATCATGGTGCGCACACGGTTTCTACCAGCAGTTATTATTTCCTTCGCAACCTTGTAGGTGGAAACTAGTGGAGAAGCTTCTAATGCAAAGGCTGCAATTAGTGAGCATAAACTTTGATACCTGCCCGCTTCGGAATCAGGTTCCGCTGCTGTACTATTATTCAGTATAATCGATGATAGACCCAACTTTGCTGTCTTGGACCAACGATCCTTGAAATATTTTGCCGGTATATTACGAGGTCCAAAATGATTCCATTGCATTTCAAAATCCATAGTCTTCAAGATGTGACGGCATAACCAACCACACGAATCAAATACACGACATGTGCATTTGTAGTCCGAAGAAGAGGAGTTCACAATGACGCGACGCTCGTCGATCACAGTTTTTTGGTCTTCATCGAGCTTAAACCAGTCATAAGCCTTAATGTTTTCTCCAATATTTATGGGGAAGCTTTTTGGAAAATAAGCAGACATGGCAGAGTATTCCAGTTCGAAGTGCATGAAGATTGTCTTGGTGTAAAACTGGAATGAAATGTAATAACAGTTACTAACGGAATAATAGTATTGGTAAAATAATAGTATGCACACATGTAGAAGTTCTTCAAAGGGACATACCTTGAATGCTTGATGAACATGTGGATGGACTGTGTATCTTGCAGGAGATACTGAGTTCAATACATTAAAATCAAGTTGTAATTCGTCAGCCCTCTTGCTTTCCAACAAACGGTTGAATTGAGTGAAGAATTGATGTAAGTTGCACTTCGTGTTTAGGAAAATTCTGAGGTTGCTATTGAAAGATTCACTCAACTGGGAACTTCGCATACCGCACGTGAAGTTGTTGTTAACCCATGCCGAAGACCACTGGTGACGAAACTTGTACATGAAAGCTAACCAAGGATGACCATATGAACCTTTCCCTGGGAAATATTTATTGATTGTCGACTCCCAACATTTCTTGAAGCCCACTTCATCGTCCACATCAAACATTAAGTTACAAAGGGATGACATCATACCCTCCTTCATGCCTTTCTTGATCTTGTCCTTTGCATTCTCTAAAATGTGAAAAGTGCAAAGTCCATGAAATGTGTGAGGGAAAATGGCTCGAATACCTGCCGCTATGGCCGGACACTGATCAGTGAAAATTGTAGTTGGATGTTTCTTCTTCATGCACTCTAGGAAATTTTTGAACAACCATTTGAACCCCTCAGTAGTCTCCTCGAAGATCAAGCAAGCTCCAAAAACAACCAACTTCCTGTGGTGGTTGAAACCAGTAAAAATGGCTGCAACAAATGTACGTGGGGTAAACTATTAATACTAGTATTGACTATATACTTGTTTCGTGAGTTAAAAAGAAATATTAAAAAGTTTGTGCCAAGAAGACATACCTAAAGGACGGAAGGTATTGTTTGTCCTGTATGTCGTGTCAAAGCTAATAGCATCACCAAAAGCTTCATAGTCACGTTGCATCCTAGCATCTGCCCAAAAAATACTCTCAATGTTCGCCTTCGCATCCAATTGAAATACATGGAAGAAGCCAGGATCCCGGGCAGCTTCTTTCCCGAACCAGTTGTGTAAGAACATGTGACCACCATCTTCAATATGGCTGGACCGAAAGGCTTTGATGAAAGTAGAAAGATCGTTACGGGTGAATCCAAGTGATTCAACACCACCGCTGCATTTGGCCATCAAATCGTACGAATCACGACCACGGATACCCACAGAATCATGCATTATTGCCATCTGTTTATGGGTTTCCGAAATTTGTCGGTTAGATCGAAAGAATTGCCTCAAATGAGGGGCATAAGTACGTGATTGTGCTTCCAAACCCAATGGAATATCTGATACACATCTTTCTCACTATCCAGCTTCAGTGACATCAATGCTATGCACCCACACCTAACCTCACCTTTTTTATACACAGGTTCGGATTGGTCCGGGACCGGAGGGGAATCTTGGTTATTCGGATTCAAATCGCTGTTCTTTTTGAAGGATTCCTTGGTGCATGTAAGGTAAATATACTGAACCTTGTTTCTCTTCACTCCTTTACTGTCATTCTTGTTTGTGGCTCTTATTTTGATCTCAAATCCGAGACTATGAGCATAATCTCTGTAAAATGATTCGGCATCCTTGACAGTTTTGAACTCCAACGCCTCCCAATCAAAATCCACCTCAGGCACATCTATTAAGTGAACAAAAATTAAAGTTAAGTAATATTATTATATTTAAAACACGTATAACACACACAATAAAAGAAGATACAAAAAACAGTAATGTACGAATAACAAAACATCAGAAATGATAAAATACTATTATTAGACATATAACATTATCGGTTATTTGAAACTAAAAAGGAACAATGAACGAAATATTCACTGAAAATGATTATGAAACACCAAACATAACAAATATATCACACCGTATCCTTGAAAAAGTTTATTATCGTATTGACAATCGAGTTCATACTGAGTAAAGTAAAAAATGATTGTTTACAAGTACTAGTATTTGCTGGATAATAGTATTAGTTACATACCGTGTCCTTGCAAAATTTCGAGATTTCCTGGCGATGGTACAGTATTCTCAGACGATTCTGCATGATTTTCGTCGATTGGATCATCAGGTATGAGATTAAGATCAAAACCTCCGCTCCTAGGCTGCTGGTTGGCTTCATCGATTACAACATTAGACTTCATGATACAAGCAAACAGCCGCAAGCTAAGGAAATGAGAATAAGTACTGAATAATGAAAAAATAACAGGTAATATATATGTTTAATCTCGGATTTTGAGCATGAATACTATTAGTAAATAATTTGGTAACAAAATAAACTATTGATTACAAAGAATAAGAATAATATCATTATATAAATGCCTTCCCAAAATGACTCAAACATAATCAATGCATTTAATTGCCTATTTCCCTAATATTAATAGTCCAATCCATCAGATCCTAATGTTGGTGAATCAAAGGCTGAGATTGGATTTTGTTAAGGTGACATAATTTAAATTATGTCACCATCCTTCAGCCGGTTTCATTGTATTTTAGTCTTTATTGTATAGTGACCGTTGGGTTTATAGGTGTTTTTCTGTTGTATGCTAGTGATTAATTCCATCAAGCTGTGGGGTTTTGTTGCGATAGTTATTTCATTCGAGGTAGTTAATTCCTGGTTTTGTTTTTTTAATTTATTCCATTTCCCTTTAACTCCTCATAATTGTAGATCATGATGATTATATTTAATTGATGGAATCTATGTATGGGACTCCAATCATCTTCTTTCCACAAACAACAAATACTTATGCATTGCATTGGCCAAATTTGATGAGTTTTTTTACCCGCCTTATGGGCTTTTTTAGTGTTAGTAAATTGTAATCCAGTGTTATGGAGGGATTCATTTTTTTATATTCTCATTTGTTGTTGTGTTGGTAGGGGTTTTTTTTTTTTTGAGTAAAGTGTTGGTAGGGGTTGTTCGACATCTTTGGTTGAAAGCTGATCTTTGTTGTGGTCATCCGTTATGTTGTAAATGTTATGCATACCATCCAAACATCCTATGCAATTCCATCCATCACGAATGGCTACTATTGTGCAAGTGACAAAGTAGTTGTTATCCCGTGAAGTTTTATATGTGTTAGTGTTGTGTAGGTGTATTAATTTTGTATTTGGGAAAGTGTGTATCTTGTTTTCCTATTGGTTACTTTTTTTCCAGCAAACTCATCATGATGCATTGATATATTGATAGATTTTTGGGCCGTAATTATTCATAAGTGTTTGCTTTCTGTAATCGGTGATAGAGGTTACCTAATTCACTTGATTACCTTTGTCTTTGATTCTATCACTTTATGGACGTGGTACGAACCCATGTCCAAGCAATCTGAATTAGATATCATATTAACTAAACCAAAATCAAAACACAATAAATCACAGCATCATGCACCTCTACATATCGTTTCTATTTATAATGATACATTGCCATGTTGTGTTTGTTGTGTATATAAACCCATGAGTAGCATTGTTCGAACAATAAACTCCACAAAACCATTCACAAAGCAAAGGGAAGTCAGATCAGAATCAAGTTTGTTCATATCCAAAAACAGAGAACAAAAATGGAAGGTGGGAGAGTAAAGATCAACTGTGGGATGATGGTGGGTCAATCCGATGCAAGCTTTCAGCAGTGCTTAGTGAGGTGTGAGTACTTGTTTCTTTGATACTACCTGCTTCGTTAAGTGTGGTGCTAATTGTGTGATTACCAACCCTCCTAATAATCAAGCGGCTGCTGAAGCCAGTAACCACCAGTTGTGCAGTCTTGGCTGTCTAGCTACCACTCTTACACATGAAAGGTCTAGGTCTACAGGTACGTGCCCGACATTTGATTAATGAAAGTTTTGGTGGCATCATGCAGCTTTGACAGAGTCCAAGAAGGCTGGAGATGAAGCTGTGGCAGGTAAATTGGTTGAGCGCTGCTCGATGACCTGCAACAATGAGAAATATTGGTTTTTAAGTGTTATATATTTGATAATTTGATGTTGTTGATAAATGTGATTACATCTTTGATGCACATGATGTTCTTCTATATACTACCAACCAGTATATGGGGTTTGTTATGCCCTTTAATGCTTTGTGAATGAAGCTGAAAAACAACAAAGAAAAATAAACTAAAGAGCTCAGTTTCTACACTTAGCAACACTATGTGCTTAGTTGGTGCCATGGCTGGAAAATACGTAAAGATTTAAACTATGCAAATAATGAACACTTGAGTAATATCTGTAGCAAGCCATCATCTGTTAGCTTGATATATACATCTGGAGCAATACAAAGCTGAAAGCATAAAAGGAACAGCAGCTAGGCATTGGAATACAAAAAAAATGTTATTATATCAACATCATACCAACTTGTTCTCTGATCCGCAGTTAAGTTGATACAATCGATACTGTCCAAACCAGGAACAGATAGTAATCCATAGCTGATTCCTCAATCAACACAAATTAAATCGAAAACACAAAAAGAAAGAAAACCCAGAAAT
Organism: Linum lewisii; assembly: GCA_034768395.1. Taxonomy (NCBI): domain Eukaryota; kingdom Viridiplantae; phylum Streptophyta; class Magnoliopsida; order Malpighiales; family Linaceae; genus Linum; species Linum lewisii. Next base: position 74,626,128 of record CM068296.1, on the reverse strand, counting down.
CATGACACCTTAACTGATTCATTTACAACTTCTAATACTCATCCATAACTGCAATTCTCAATCAATAGCCAAAATGCAGAAAGGAGATAACCCATAAATCATAACAACCTAACTGATCCATTTAAGCCTAATCATCAATTCCCTAATCAAACAAATCATTAATCATCCAGACATGACTGTAAACTGCTCTCCCTGATGGGTTGCAGAAGCCAGGTTTAATTTAGAGAAACTGAGATTAGCAACTGCTAATTTCAGTTTGAAGAAATAGCAAGGTATATATGAATCTGTCTCTTCTTTTGCAGGTTGGAAATAAGTACTGAAGCTAAAAGTGTTTATAGAATGCCAACCTTTCTTGTATAACTGAATGAAATTCACCTTTTTTACTGCTTTCTATTGATATACTCCAAAGTGGGGAGGATGATTATCTTCCTGAATATTCAGAAAACTCTTATGGGCAAGACAAATAGTTTTGATAGGCAGTTGATGGTGCATCTAGGACTTCTCAGAACAAAAAATTCATACCGAACATAAATGTATCTTCATTAACTCCTTGTACTGTAGCAGCACCAGTCCCACGGTCAGCGGTAAAAGGTTCCAATCCTAGCTCTGGAAGAAAAAGAACACAGTCTGAAAATCACCTTCCACAATCAGTTGATGGTGCTCCTAAGTCCTAAGAGAAAAAACTCAATGGGGAAGAAATTTAGAAACGAAGAAAGATGATATTTGAATCAATCAAGGAAGGAAGTAAACAATCAATGAGCTGGGTTTTTTGTTCTTTAAACCCAGAAGAAGAAACAATTCAATTGAAATTAAGGATAGCAAAGAAAATGGAAATCACCGATCCGAAACTGGTGATAACTCCATATAAGAAGAAAGGTGAGCTAATGCAGTAACAACCAAGTAGATACAACCATGTCAAATCATGATATGAGAACAAAGAACAACACATTGAATATCTATTGGAATAGTTTAAACTTACTTGATATTATGCTAGGATTTCTCTGTAAACCATATTTTGCATCGTCTTCAAATGGTTTCCAGTGACTCAATCAAACCATGCCCATAGTACTTAAGAAGAAGAAGATTATAACTTTTAATCTCCAACAACTAAATTCTGCAGCACGATGAACACAAAATTAGGTTCATTCAAAGTCCCACCCGCGTCGCTCCCTATCTTTCCAGTCATCTTCATCATGATCCTGGCACCGGTCTACAACCACATGATGATCCTTCAGAAGTGTTACAAAAACTGAAATGGGGATTACTCACTTGCAAAGAATAGGGACCGGATTGGTATTGTCAATAGTGGCAATGGTAGTAGCAACCCTTGTGGAAAGTAAGCGGAAGAGGACGACAATGGAATCTGGATTACTCAACACTTCTTCACCTCTCCCCATGACATTCCTATGGAAGCAGAAGAGTTCACATATCTTGAATGAGAGTGGTGGGAAATGCAACAACCATTGACCAAACCTAGAAGCATGAAATGAAATAAGAAATAAGGATTGTTCTTATTGTAATATCGTCAAATGCAAACATCAATACAAACAAAGTAGAAGGCACGCATATTAGAATTCGAATCAAGCAGGTCTGAATTTAAATTAAAGTGAAGCTTTTTTTGGCTAAAATTTAAAGTGAAGCTGTGAAGCTCAAATTATCAAACAAATAATCCACCATTCAATCTTGGATAAAGAAATAAGACCCACAAGGCAATGAAGAGAACACAATCAGAGAATTGGAGATGAAATCCAAAGCTTACACTTCTTTCTGAATTCTAATTGGCGATTGAGTTTGGAGATTTGGAATCCAATGAATCAATCAAACAACGCCCATAGTACATAAGAAGAAGAAGTTTATAACTTTTAATCTCCAACAACTGAAGAAGCGGATTTAGAAGGTTTGGGTTAGAAAGTACCAGTGGCACGAAATCTAATTGGAAGGTTTGGCTGCGTGTGTGCTCCGACGGTGGCGGCGAGAGGTGGAGACCTTCTACTGCTCTCAGGAATAGCGTCTGGAGTAGCTGCAGCTGCCGCTTTCGTCTACTTCGAAACTTTAAACTCTCAAATGTCGGTGCATTTGATCACGATGGAAAAGGACGACGGAACGATGGATGTAGGGGTGGCCTGTGTTTCGCTGTGCAGGTCAGATATAATATTAACTTTTCACAATTCGATAAGAGAGTGCAGCCGTACACCACTCGCCGGCGCAATCGAAGAAATTGAAGAAGAAAATGGAGAGAGAAGCCTAATTGTGCAATTATCTGGTAAGAAATCCAGAAGAAGCTCAAGGAGAATAATAAAGGAAAGAAGAAGGAAACGGTGTCGTTTCCAATAATGACGTGGCCAATCAGTTTTCCTTCAAAAGCTGACGTGGCAGCAGCTTTTCCCTATTCTCCTATAGACTATTCTTAAGATTAAGATTCTCAATGAATGAATCTATACTCCTTCCTCTTCTTAGTCACTCTTCTTTAACCCCTTTCTCCTCCATACTCGGACACAATCAATCATCGGCCGACGCTACTACGTTGGTAGCCGACGCCAACTCCAAGCTCTCTTTTTAATAACGAGATTGATTGTGGGTAATAGGTATTTTCAGTTACGAGATTGATGAAGAAGAGGGATGAGCAGATTCACAGCTAAGCAGAAACAAGATAGACTGGGAGGCATCAGACAGAGTTATCAAACCTGGATTTGGGCAGAGGGGGAAGGAGAATTGAAGTTGTCAGAGACTGCAGCCATGGCGCATATGAGTCCAAGGATGGTGATGGCGAAAGTGAGTAAGGCATTGGCTCTGTATCCAAATGAATGCATCTCTCTCTGAAATCGGTCGAGGATTGGGGTTGTTATATGCCGCCGTTAAGATTCCGAAGGATGGCAGATTCTCCGATTTGTCTTCCTCGATCGGGCGTCGCGATGGAGCGTGATTCAGAGGAGGTTTTCAGGTCGGAGAATTTGAGGCGTGATTCAGAGGAGGTTTACAGGTCGGATAAATTGAACCTTGGGAGGCAAGGAGAAGACGGAGAGGAGAACGGCCGACGACGATGGGGGAGGAGGATTCAAACCTTTGGAGGCAGGGAGAGGAAGGAGAGGAGAACGATCGGCGACGGTGGTGAAGGTTTCTGTTGATTGAGGAGAAGAGAGATGCGAGGTGGAGGTTGATGTCGTCGCCGTCGTCACTGTCGCGGCAAAAACTCTAGAGTGATGGCAGGGAGGAGGTGGCTGAAGGAGGCAACCGTCGAAGCTCCGATTCAACCTTTTGGGGATCGGCGGTGGATACAAAGGGGAAAATAAATAGAAGGAAATAATTGTTTTGTCGTTTGACAATTTTGCCCTTCAAGTGATGGGGTTTATCTGCGTCGCAGGGGAATACTAGGTATTGTAGTCTGGGTTGGACCGGCCCAACCTTTAAAGGTTGGGTCCGGATCCGGAGCTCTCTTCATGTTACTTTAGTTGCCTTTCTCGTTTATTTTGACTGTGTATTCGTAATACTTTTGTAGCCATTCGTTGAGATATGTGAGTTTTGTAATGTTTGGTTTTTGTTTCGTATATGTTTTCGTAATGTTTTTTATACGTTTTCGTAATAGTTTCGTAATGTTTTTTTATCTGTTTTCGTAATACTTTCGTAGATGTTTCGTAATATCTACGAAAATCCTCCATTTTCTCTCTCAAATTTTCATGAACAAATAAGAGATTTGTGTGTTCATTATGCCGGGAAATAGCACGTCGGAGTTAGATCTACGCATGAAACGTCTGGGGAGTGCATACAACACTCAGAATGTGTACGAATCTCTGTATTTTCATATTTTTAAGTTAAAATTTCTGGATTTTCGTGTTCTTCATGTTTTTTTCTTGTTGGAGGGTGTCAAAATTTGATATCGTGTGTTTTGTTTGCATTTTCTAGGTTTTCGTGTGTTTCGTTTTTTCCATCTATTTTCGTAATGTTTTCCATATATTCCGCGTATGAATCATAATATATTCGTAAGCTTGGTCCGCTCATTTATAACAGAAGATATATTCGTAAGATTTATTAACTAAATTCGTAGCAAAAAGTAATTCGTACTATGAATCACTTACATTCGTAACAATGACCACCTACATTCGTAACAACTATCACTCACATTCGTAATATGCATCACTTACATTCGTAACAATGACCACCTACATTCGTACTAGTAGTCACTTACATTCGTATTAGCTATCACTCACATTCGTACCAATTACCACTTACATTCGTAACAATGATCACTTGCATTCGTAACACTTGTCACTGACATTCGTAACTTTCATTCACATAGGCGACGCCCTCCCACGAACATTGAAACATTGGGATAACATTCTTTGTTAGGTCCTTTACGTTCGTTGCAGCTCTCATAAATGTCTTGATGATTACTTCGTGATCAAGATTGTCCAGATAGTCAAAGGTTCCTTTTTTATATTCGCACAGTACACCACAAAGTGTTCTTCTGTACAAATGGGAAAGAACCACTGCATAAGACAAATAGATAAAGCTAAATATTACGTATATTGTCATTTAACTTTACGAATATTACGAATAACTAGTACGAAGGTGAGAAATAATATTATGAATATTGTCATTTAAGTTTACAAATATTACGAATAACTAGTACGAAAGGTGAGAAAAAGTATTATGAATTATATTCAGGTTACTTAAGTAATTAATGTTGTCCCAACGTATATCATTTGTCCAATCATTCCCAAGAATATAGTAAAAAGCATCCAGACTGTTATCTGTACTAAGCTCAGAAGCGCACATCGACTATAATTGGAAAAACAGTGCTAGTTCAAGTTATACAATAACTCGTTACTGAACAAAATAAAAAAATACTTACAGCCCACTCTATGCCGAACATGTAGCGGTTGCAGTATACCAACATCATTGAACAAAATATTGATGAACTCGGAATAAGTTCAACTATAAAATTTGACAACATATTCCCATGTTTGCATGTGAAGAACTCTTCCTCGTTGAGATTACCGATCTTGTACTTGCTTTGGAAGAGTACTTTATTCATGTAAGGTTAAGAACAATAAAAACCAAGGTTTTCAGAACCGGACCGGGAGTCGAGCCGGCAAGGTCAAGGGTTCAGGGTTTAATGGTTTAACCGGGGTTAGACCGTTTGCATATCGGGGTTGAACCATTTTAATTATTAAATAAATGAATAAATATAGTTAAGTCGGACCGGCCAAGTTTTTAATTAAGCCGGATCAAACCGGGATACAGGGAATTAAAGTATTGAAATTTAACTTACTTATAACCTAATATATAGAAACATTTTTAATTAAATAATACAATAAATAATAATAAATGATAATTAATAATTTTACAAAAATAAAAGTTAATTACGTTATTTAATGTGATGAGTAAAATTAGGGGAAATAAATAACCTTCAAATCATGTTTTTCATTAAAAAATTATCTTCTCAAAATAAAATATAAAAAATATCCAATAACTAATTTACTCTCACCATCACACACGTCTCCCTCTTTCTCCCTATCTCTCTCTCCATACCTCCTCCCTTTCCCTTTCTCGATCTGTTTCCAACCCCCTTCCTCTTCTCCTTCTTCTTCTTCCTTTTCTCCTCTTCCTCCCCCTACTTCTTCTCGTCTTCGTCGGAGACGCATCGTCGTCGAAGCCAGAGCTCAATCAGCGCCGACCTTCAACTTCTCTTCTCACCTTCATTGGAGCTCAATCAGTGTCCTTCAACTTCTCTTCTCATCTTAGTCGGAAGCTTGATCGGCGGCAAAATGCAAACTCCACCCCAATCCGTCACCCGTCGTCCGTCCAACATCGGAGTTTTATGAACCAGATTTTTTTTTATCAGATCTGAATTTTTTTTGGTTCAACCGGTACTGATATTTGCGGTTGGGCCGGGCGGATTTCACGGTTAAACCGGTCAACTCACCGGTTTGACTGAGTTGACCATAGCCGCTGACCGGTGCCGAATTTGTGACCGGTTCATGGTCGAACCGGTTTGACTGGTCGGCCCGGTCCGGCTTTGAAAACACTGATAAAAACAAAGTAATACGTAAAAGGAAATAAAGGATTACAAAATGATTAGGCAAGATTACTACTCTACACTTAGGTCACTCACTTCTCCAAGTCATCGCGCCACATGTACAATGTCAACATGTCGCTCTTCTCCTTATTAGCCCAAACATTGGCATTGTAGTAGTCTATTTTATCTACTATAGAGACAATCTCCTGCGTGAGAGGTCCCGGTGAATCATTCAGCAGTGGTTGTTGGTCCTTGTATTACAAAAGTGTAACTCAATATGTTACGAATAAGTTGCCTAAAGTGTACAAATCTGACTAGTTATGTATACGAATAAGAGTAAAAAGGGATGATGTTTGAAATAGACAAACGTTGTGCCGCGATCGTTTGGGTGTTCTTCATGTGTTGCCACGGTTTTACACCTGATCCAGAGAGTTTATGTACTTCGACAACACTTTGAGCCTTTTGGAAGCTGACCTAACCTTCTTCTCATTATGCCTCCTCTCCTGTGAAAAAACACAATAACAATTACAATCACCCCACTAAACAAATATGATCTGTTGCAAAAAAAAAATTATGAAATCTAAAAAAAACATAATAGGATCAAATCGTCCTGTTACTTGAAAATGTAATTAAAATTCATAACAGGTTATTGTGTATCATGACATCCCCCATGTGATATGAACCTACAAGTCCAATAATTACGGTAGGATATGATATTTATTCTCTACAATCAATCCTTTATAACACTTACCAAATTATGCCTTATTGAAATTCTAAATATAACCTCCCTCTGCCTTCATCGTTTTTTGATTATTCAGTCCAATCATTTTCCCAGCTGGTTTGCTTGTCTCATGGATCCTCCTAAAGTTATTGATAAAGCCAACAAGCCTCCTATGAGCGGATATTTTGATCTTAATCTCATTCCCGATGATCCAAGCGAAGAAAATCATTCTGCAATGAATGAGAATACTGCACCATCTTTCTGCCAATCTCATGATTTTGCAAGGCCATTATATATAAATACTCATTTCAAAACATGTCCTTCTTAATAATCTCATAAATAATAGTATTTTCTGAATAATAGTATATCCGAATATTTCTATTTTCGAGAACTTAACTTAAGAGGAATAATAGCACTGACAAAACAAGACATTATCTTCCACAAGTATTTTGATCTTAATCTCATTCCAGATAATATTTTCAATTAATACTAGTATTTTCATAATAATAATATGGACTTTAGTGTTGCGATATTATAATATTTAATAATTATGACAACATGGTATCGTTTCGTATTATGATAACGGTTTAAAGTTGTGTTTTAGACTCTGCTGGTGTTCTCGATTGGTTCAGTATTAAAGTTGTGTTCAAACCCGTTTCCAATGTCACCTTGAATTTTGGTTTTTGACTCTTGCCCTTCGTTTAGATCCATGACTGTTGACCGGTTCAGTCCTTCCTACTAGAAGATCATGGTTCTTGATTGACTTTTCTTCTTTAGTTCCCCACGTTTTTTTTTGTTTCGTTAGTCATCCTGAATACAGTTATAAATATCAGTATTATTAATCAAAATCGATAATCAAATCAAGATTAGAGTTAATACTAGTAAGTTGTTCATACTAGTATTCTGAATATAATAGTATAATGACAAACAGTGCAAATGATCAGAGCAACAGATCTCACTGATAATGACTCATTTCAAGTTTAGTTTCTTAGACACAAATGGTTTATTGCTAACTGGATTGCATTGTAAGATTGCATTTTGTTAGAACATACACTATGAGAAAAAGGAATGCACAAGAATCAACTTATAATAGTGTCAAAAAAAGCAAAACCATAATTAATACTAGTAAGTTGTTCATACCAGTATTCTAAATATAATAGTATCATCACAAACAATGCATCTGATCAGCCCATAATTTCAAATTCAGTTTCAGAACCTATAGGTTTTACTAGTAACTTATTATACAGAAACAATAGCCCAAAATTGAACCAGTGTACAAAGCAACAACAGTAAAAAAAAATCACAACGAAATCAAGAATACTAATATCAAGACCTCGAAGCTCCTGATTTCATAAACACAAAACAAAAAAATGGACATGAACTAGAACCAAAAACAGCAGCCAAAGAGCAACAAAACGGACAAATAAAAACAGAGAACAACCAAAAATCAGAACTTTTCATGATTAGTAGCCGCAAAAATTGAAGAATAATAGTATCAAATAAAAAATAATAGTATTATGCGAATAACAGTATTCTTGTAAAATCAAATCTCAGAGAATAACTCAGATCCGACCACAATAACCTAAAACAGAGAAGAATGACAATGCACAAAAATGATTCACAACAAAATCGAACCACAAAACCTAGTTTTTTGGCACATGCAAACCCAGAAATTGAAATCTAAGTGAAGTTCTGAAACAAACCTGAAGGAAGGTCCGCCAAGAATGAAACCGGGAACGCCAACGGTTAGTTTGGAGACTGCTAACAGATTCTGTCGGTGGTCACTAGGAAATGGCGTCGAAACGGAGCCTGAAGTCTGCAACGCCGGCGGTTAGTTCGTAGACATGGGAATGGCGTCGAAACGGATCATGTGTGTGGAAATTTTTCTCCTACACGAGAGCTTGAATGTCGGTTTTTTTTGCTTTTAGAATGGATGAAAGGGAAAGTAAAAATAAATGGTAATTTTAATGGCTAAAAAAGTGGTAATAATAATATTTAGTATGTGGTATTAATTTGGGGTTTGTATTATAATATTAACATTTACCCTCCACCCTTGGATGAGATAATTGAAGATCCTACGGCTCTTATGGATTATGTCTTATAGACATAATCCAAAATATGTCACCATACTCAATCCGACTTTCCCCATTACTTTAACACATTTACGAGATTACTATTTTACCCTTCTGACACTCCCACTACACATATTTGATCATAGCCGTTGATCATTCATGGATGGCTGAGATTTCGTTCAGCACAGAATCAGCATCAAACTGATTCAGCCTCTGACTAATTTTCCACTAGCATAGGCTCAATTTTAAGCAAACAAAAGAGATCTTAAATCAAAGATGTCAACTCCTTCACATCACCCAATCACCCATCAATCAACTCACACCCATAAACTCTCACAACCCATTCAAATTCGTAACTTAAGTACACCATATATCATTAAACTTTTTTAAAACCAATCACCCTGACCATTCAATTTTTTTTCGCTCATCAGGTGCCATTCAACTAAAATTAGTGTTCACTAAGTATCATTCCTTCTGAAATATGGATAAAAATGACATGACGACTAAGCGCGTTATCCTAGTCACTCTCTATTGATGATATGGACGCTATCTGAATGAAATCTACATTTGAGTAACTAAACATCAAATTCTGCATTTTATGGGGGGATAAATTAATACCTTTTTTCTTTTATGTGTTCGCAAGGAGCATGGAGAATTAGGTTTCCGAGTCCTTCTCGGCTTTAATCTTGCTGTGTTGGGAAAGTAGAGATGGAGACTTCTTACCAACCCAAACACTCTGGTCGCGCGGGTCTATAAAGCTAAATATTATCCGAAGGGGGATTTTCTGTCAGCTAGTGTAACATCCCAACCTTTTCTGACAAGATATTGTCCGCTTTGGGCCTAGCCCGCACAAATATTTTTTTGGGGCGTTGGTGGGATTCGAACCCATGACACCTCCTCCTTTCAAGATCAAACCCCCATCACTACACCCCAAAACGCTCATGTGAGTTAAGGTTGAACCATTCCCCATAGCCCATGGATCTCTTTGCGTGCTTTGTCGATGTGGGATTTGCCTAGGATGTCACATACACCCCCCCTCAGGGACTCAACGTCCTCATTGAAGTTTCCCCACTATCGTTCAAGAGGGACGCGGAGAAGCTCTGATACCACTTGTAACATCCCAACCTTTTCTAACAAGATATTGTCTGCTTTGGGCCCAACCCTCATGGATTTTTTTTGGTCGTTGGTGGGATTCGAACTCATGACCTCCTCTCAAGATCAAACCCCCACCACTACCCCCAAAACGCGTCATGTCAGTTAAGGTTGAGTCATTCCCCATAGCCCATGGATCTCTCTGCGTGCTTTGTCGATGTGGGACACCATCACCCAAAATAAATCTGTGAGGGCTGGGCCCAAAGCGGACTATATCTTGTTAGAAAAGGTTGAGACGTTACAGCTAGGATTCAAAAAAAAAAATCCAAGCCAGATCTGATAGAGTGTGTGCTCTTCTCAAGAGTTAGTAAGACGAGGCTACAGATGGAGGATTGATGATGGTAAGTCGATCAACATTTGGAGCGAGTCGTGGCTACGGGATGATGAAAATCGTTCTGTAGTTTCTATGCCTAGTATGCAACTTTGTGAATTGACGGTGTCCGATCTGGTTGTCCCAAATCTTCAGATTTGAGATGACCAAAAACTTACTGTTTTTGTGACGGGGATGCTAGCATCATATGACAAATGGCACCCCCGAAGGTGGAGGAGCTAGATCGCAGAATTTGGCACTTCAGCCCACGTGGACACTATACTATAAAGTCGGCATGCCGACTTTATATGACGCAAATGGACAACCAAGGAGATATGCGAGTAATAGGTGTTGGAGGAAGCTGTGGCAGCTTGCTTTGCTGCCGAAAGTCAAGCTTATGTTATGGAGAGGTTGTAGAGGGGCTCTTCCGACTCAGTGTGCATTAGCGGAGCGTGGTATCCCGATTGAAGACACGTGTTGGCTATGCGGTGATTAAGGGGAAACAATGATGCACCTTTTTCGAGGCTGCTGGGTTGCGAGAGATTGCTGGAACGAAGTGCCAAATGGTAGTCAAGTCCCATGGACAGGTACTTTCACAAGCTTTGTTGAATGGTTCATGATGTTGATGAATGATGGCAGAGGCGAGGAAATTGAGAAAGTGGGGATGCTGATCTAGAACATCTGGAAAGAGCGTGATGCGGGGGTTTGGCATCGTATTTCGAGACCTCCATATGTCATTTTGCGTCATTGCAGGGAGGAGCTGGAATTATGGAAGAGAGCTAGGGGTCCGACCACGACAAATGGGAGTGGCAGGGAGACACTACCCACCACCAGTGGGAACCCTTAAGTGTAACTCTCATGCTGCAATGTTCGAGGGACGGAACTTCTTCGGGGTTGGAGTGGCACTTAGAGACGAGAACGGGACGTTGCTGAACTTTATGATGAAACAACTCCAACGAGGCATCTCGGCGAAGGAGGGAGAAGCTTATGCGTTTCTGGAAGCGGTGCAATGGATGCAGCAGGAAGGCCACCACCGGGTCAAAGCATCAGGTACGAGAGAGTGGATGAGATGGAATTAGGAAGACTCGTTCGTAGATGCTTGGTTTTCTTGAATAATAACACCTCGTGGAAGGTGAATTTTGTTTGGCAGGAGAGAAATAGGATGACTCACGAGCTAGCTCATCACTTGTATTCTTTAGGTTTAACTCATTTTGGAGGTAATCCCCACCATGGTTGGATGATTTTGTATCCGCTTTTTGCGTGAACCATTTATATATGAATAAAATTTGCCGATACTTAAAAAAAAAAAAAAAACAACAACCCAACCTACAAAGACACTTTCCCTACATCTGGACAAAAACGACAAAACAAAACAAATTTTCTGTTGATCTGCGGTTCATGAAGTGGAGAGATACCACTCCGACGCTTTCCAAATTCAGAGAGGCCAAATTCTCTACTGGGAAATCTATCGGAAAATAGCAGTAGCAAGGTTGTTACACGGCGGTGATGATGAAGACGGTGAAACAGTGGGCGTTCCGCCATCAGAATCAATCTCAGAGGATGGCTTTTGCTGGGGTTTTGACAATTCTTCTTCCAATTTTCTTCCCACATCTCTTCCACCCTCTCGGCAAGGCCTCCCCGTCTCTCTTCTCTGTAAGCGTTCTTCTCTGATGCATCCACCATCTCCTTCTCTTCAAATCTCGATGAATTTTCATCCTTCCTTTTGCCTGTCATTGTAGGAATGGATTGCTCCAAGACCAAGGCATTTGCCTCTACTCAAAGCTGCTTTAAATCGCCATATTGTAAGTAGGCGTCTCTTCCTTTACTTGATTATTCTTCCACTTTCATTGCTCTCCTTTTGTTTTCCATCTTCAATTCCGGTGAATGAATTTTTTGCTGTTTTAATGGGTTTTTTTGTAGACAGTAACACGGCAGTCTGATCTTTGGTTGCCTTTGCCCGACCAAGGATGGAAGCCATGTAATGAACCAACTACTATTTCTTGTAAGTGTAACGACGAATTAATCATCCTTCTAGTCTACTTCATCTGGATATGAATGTGTATGAACTTTTTCACTTCTTCTTACAAATGGTTTCAGCTATTGAAGCAAAGGAATCTCAAGGGTATGTACAAGTTTTCCTTGATGGAGGATTAAACCAGCAAAGGATGGGAGTAAGTCCCTCCTCCCTTCCCTAAATAATGAAGTTCAAGAGCCCAATTCTCATGGGATTTTGTTTAATGCTCTTCTTCTTTTTGTGTTTTGGCTTGGAAAGATATGTGATGCTGTTGCAGTTGCCAAGATTCTTAATGCAACTCTTGTTGTTCCGCATCTTGAATTGAATCCCGTTTGGCAAGATTCAAGGTACTTACTTTAGTTCAGCTCCTCCTTTTGCAAGCTGTATGCATCTTTTGATTCTTTCTACATTGAAAGACAAATGTATGCTTGTTGCAGCACATTTAGTGACATCTTCGATGTGGATCATTTTATTTATGCTCTGCGTAATGAAGTTTCGATAGTTAAAGAGCCACCCGCAGACTATGCTTGGAGCACTAGAGAGTACTATGCTACAGGTATACGGCCAACTCGGATGAAAACCGCACCGGTCCATGCCACAGCTCAGTGGTATCGGGAAAATGTCTTTCCTTTAATGCAGAGGTAAATAACTGTACCCATGGTTTAGTTTCTGAGAACCAGTGCAAACAACATGTGCATTGAGGCTTTCTTTTTTCCGTTGGACGGCCAGAGTACATTATTAATTGTACTCAAGAGATATCTTTTTGTTGGCAGCTATGGAATTGTGGCCATTGCCCCATTTTCTCATCGTCTGGCCTTTGATCAGTTGCCTACTGACCTCCAGCGCCTGCGATGTAAAGTAAACTTTGAAGCACTGGCTTTCGTTCCTAATGTCAAAATGTTAGGAGACTTGCTTGTTCATCGTCTGCGCTATCCTTCTAGAAATCGCCAAGATTCAGGGACTGACTTCAAAGAAAGCAATTATGATTCTGGAAAGGAAGGATCAGGAAAATATGTAGTATTACATCTTCGCTTTGATAAAGTAAAGTATTCAACCCTCTCACATCCAAATGTTAACTTGTTGCTGGTTTCTTTTGATTATATCACTAGGATTTTATTAATCAGTTATAAAAGTTTTTAGAATGGTTTAGGATCAAGTTCTTTGTCTCAATCTAATGCTTGCTGGTATCTTCACTTCACATATTCTGACTGATGACATGCAGGATATGGCTGCTCACTCAGCCTGCGACTTTGGTGGAGGTAAAGCTGAAAAACTTGCTCTGGCAAAGTACCGTCAAATACTGTGGCAAGGAAGAGTCTTGAACTCTCAGTTCACAGACGATGAGTTGAGAGGTCAAGGGCGTTGTCCATTGACTCCTGAAGAGATTGGATTGTTGCTTGCAGCATTAGGCTTCAGCAATAACACTCGTCTATATCTTGCATCCCACAAGGTTTGTCTTCAACCTTCTCATGCAAAACTAACAAGTTTTACATATTATATAATTAGATGTGCTTGCTGAACTCAACATCTCGTAACTTACCTCTTCTCAGGTCTACGGTGCAGAAGCAAGGATTGCTACTCTGAAGCAGTTATACCCTCTCATGGAAGATAAGAAGACGCTTGCTTCCACAGAAGAACTGGCTAAGGTTGAAGGGAAAGCTTCTCTATTAGCTGCAGTTGATTATTATGTTAGCTTGAAGAGTGACATATTTATATCAGCTTCACCTGGAAACATGCACAATGCTCTGGTAATGCTGCTTGGCTCTCTTCTAGAACTGAACTTTTTCCTTTTTCTATCTGGTGGTCAAATCCATTTGGAGATCTGTTAAGGAAGAGAACGTGTTTAATTTTTAACTTGCGTGTGACCGATCAGGTGGGGCACAGAGCATATCTGAATTTGAAGACCATAAGGCCAAACATGGTGTTGTTGGGGCCATTGTTCTTGAACAAGAGCATGGAATGGCCAGGCTTCCAAGCTGCTGTTCTCAGTGGTCATAAGAACAGACAGGGTCAGATAAGGTTGAGAAAGGAGAAGCAATCAATATTCACGTATCCTGCTCCTGATTGCATGTGTAAATCATAAGTTGAGATGGTTTTTGAAATGTCAATTTGTTATTTTGAGGTCCTTCAATAGCAGCTACTTGCAGTCCACATCTTGTATATTCGTGCAACAATGTCCTGTAGTTTTACCCGAAGATTAATGGTAACGGATTTCGATGGTTAAGTCTTTTCTAGAGAAGTAGGGTTGGGGATTACCATCCGCATGATTTTTTATCCATATTCAACTCGATCCTATTTAAATGGACTGGATATGGATCAACACTATTTAGATCGAATTTTATTTGGATCGGATCGATATGAATTTTTAAATTTATTTAAGTCGAATTTGGGTGATCCATTTACACTATATTAAATAAAATCCAACTAATCATGAAAGTTGATGATGTGGCAGTCTACTGTCATTAATTATGGATGAGTCATATTGGTGAGTCATCACTTACGAAATTTTGGATGGAAGGGGCAGTTTGTTAGGTTGGCTATAGTAGGAGTGGGTAAATCAAACATTTCATAGTATATGGGACATTTCATAGTACATTGTCGTTAATTAAAATTGTAAGCCAATTGTAAGGGAGGGAAGCGCTTCTAGCTGATTTCGCCACCTAGTCTGCTTTAGAGTTGAGGCGTCTTGGAATGTAGGCTAAGGATATGCGATCGTGGGCCAGGAGAATGTTTAACTTGACAAAGTAGAAAGAGGCAAAGTACCATTTTCCCATAATATATTAAAACATAATTGTCATAACCATTACTTGTGACTACTAAGAGAAGTCGATGACGTTAGTCGTCTCTAAATTTCTTAGGAGATTGAAGTAAGAGAAGGTTGAGTATTGCTTAATTTATATGAAAGTACAAATAATAGGCATTAGGGTCACCCCTTAGTATAATGAAAAAACGATTGTGTCAAGACAATAAATTACGTTGTTCAGCAAAATGCTTAATACACGAATGAGGAAGTGAGTATATTTTCACTATATGATATGTAGTGATACAGAAGACTGAAACCCGATTTTTAATATATTGTACTTTCTTCATTCAATTTACATATTATGTTTTACTAAAAATAATTTCAAAACCCACAAATTCAAAAATATAAATGAAATTTCTTTTGTATTTTTAAAAATTTAAATCAATACTTAACTATTATGGGCCTATTTCAATTGATAATAAGGAATAATGACAAAACTTGTATGGTTTGTTATATGAAACTAATATGATTTATCCAATTATCGCAAAAGACGAGTAAGTTCCATAAAATCCTAAACACTGTCGAAACCATGGACGAGTAGACTACACTTTTGACATAACTGGAGAGATAAAATCATTGATAAACCCTAAGCATTACTCTCAGACCTAGAACTTTATCAATATCCTAAACCATTAAGCTACACGTTGACATAATCATGACATGAGTCATACATTAGTGGTCCTATCATGTAATCTTAATCTAGTCAAAATTACTCATTCCCATGAAAACCTTAATCCATTATCCTACAATGTGTGGTTTCATGCTACCTAATGATCAACCAACCCCTTAAACATAACTCACATTACCTTTACCACTAATCCTACTTATCAAATCCTATCAACATCCTAAATCCTAGTATCACATGTATAACCCTATCAGAACCACCCTATACCATAACCTATGTTTGTCAAAGCCCACGACATGAGACACACTTTAGTATCTTGATAGCTTGTAGTCCTTACGTGTCTCCTGTATTTCATACCTTCTATTACCTTTCTATTAGTTCTTACTCGCTCTAATACGCCTTGTTGCTCTCACAATTTCCTCACAATGATGACATTGTTTTGTTGCCTAATGATTAGGTATCAAACAAGTTGGCATTCATTGAGGAATAAATGATGGAAAGAGAGAGGGTGGAGAAGGTAAGTGCAGTCACTTATCGATGACAGAAATCTAGCGTGCAAACACTTTTGCATTGGCTCCATGAATGCCTAGACTCTAACCGTGGTTCTACTAGGTAATCCCAAGCTACTCATGATTATCTTACCACTCACTTCCCACGAAAAAACCCTCAATTCATTACCCTACCTTAAACATAACCAATAATTTTTAACGAATATAACTTTTTTCATCCCGGTTATACTCGTGGCAAGTAGAAGTTCTAATCTAGTCATTTAACATATTTCATATTTTGTTATTAGTTAGTTACTTTCAACAAGATAAAAGTTAGAATCAACCATGTTGAGTGATCGATGATGCTATATCAGTGTGGTCATAATCTCTCTCGTCGTGTTCAATCACAATCATTGTGAGTAGTTTATAATGTGTGGTTTCATGTTACCTAATGATCATCAACTCCCACACTTTAAACACTACCCACATTACCCCACCCCTAATCCTAGACATAAAATCCTACAAATATACTAAATCATAATCCCACAGGTAGACCTATGAATTAGTGTACCACTAACATACATGCGTGTCAATTCCCACGACAGAATCTAGGGAAAGAATAAAACGAAAAAAACACGAATTGTAAAATCACCGCTCATGTTGCTTTGCACTCAAAACACGAAATGTAAAATCACTATTCATGTTGTTTTGTACTAATATCATGAAATGCAAAATCACTATTAGTTATGTTTATCATAGTTCTCAATAGGGCTGGGAATCGATCGGTGCGGTCAAAAACCGATCAAAATTGGTTAACCCCCCTAAGAATACTTTGACCGATTAGCCGACCGATTTTTTTATGTTAGTTTTTTGGCCAAATTCGGTCAAACTGAAATTTGACCGAAACCGATTTCTGCCCACTTGGCCGACCAAAAAGTTGACCAAACCAATTTTAACCGACTGACCGAAATTTGACCGACTAACTAAAATTAAACCAATTTGACCGACTAACTAAAATTAAACCAATTTGACCGACTGATCGAAATTCGACCAATTTTGACCGAATATACGAAATCCGACCGATTTTGACCTAATATTATGTTTTTTTTTGTTATTAAATGATGATTTCATATAAATAAGAGAGCTTTGTACTGTGAATAGATATAGGCTGTATTTGTATTTTCTTATAGTATAGGTTCCTTATTGTAATTTACCTTTTGTATCTTTTCTATATATAGCAATAATACGCCTCATCTCAGAGGCAACTTTCCCTGCTATTCTCACTCTATCAAATCACATGGTATCAGAGCCGGTCTAATCTTGTTCGAATTAGTGATTTGCATGATCAAATCAGTGGATTTCGTCAAGGGGCGCTCTTCATCACTACTTATTACACAAGATTCAAGCTGTTATGGGAAGAGTGTGCTATGTTCAGGCCTTTACCGACCTGTGTTTGTAGCCCTCGATGTTCTTGCGATGCACTGCTCCGAGTAAGGGGTTACTTCCAGTCTGAGCAGATAATTCGCTTCCTAAGAGGACTACACCCGAGTTTTGCGACGGTCAAATCCCAGATCCTTCGCACTGAGCCGCTTCCCAGCATCAATCAAGTTTTTGCTATGGTCTCGCAAGAAGAGCAAGAGCTAGGAGTCTCTACGTTACCGCCCTTGGGTAACGGTTCTGGTATGTCTTCTTCTCAAGCTCTGCCCGCCACCGACTCTCACGTTCTTGCTGCGGGTCCTCAGTATAACAACTTCAAACGAGGGTTAAAGCGGCCGATCTGTACGTTTTGTGGTCTTATTGGCCACACAGTGGAAAAGTGTTACAAGAAGATCGGGTATCCGCCTGGGTATCTGAAGCGAGGAAAGAGTGTTGCCGTCAATGCCGTTCATTCCAATCAAGTGACGGGCTCTATTCCTCTGCAAAACGAGAACTTTGGTGGCGTGACGATTTCTCAAGAACAGTATCAATCACTGTATTCCTTGTTCCAAGGCCACAGTTCAGCTTCTCAGGTGCTAGGACCATCTCCGGGGTTTGCAAGCTGCGTAACCAAGAATGAGAATCAGGTTGTAGGTTCGGCGGTTTCCAATGATGATCCGTATGTGCCCAGCTCCTCTACACAGCCGTGCAATGAAGCAGTTTCCACCTATTCTCAAGGTATGATCTTATCCTCTCTATCGTCTCGGCTTGATGCCAATCGAGTTTGGGTCATTGATTCTGGAGCTTCAGACCATGTGGTCTGCTCTGTGTCCTTATTGTTTCAATATAAACCAGTTTCTGGTCTTTCCGTTACTCTTCCTAACGGGAGTCAAGTTTCGGTTTCCCATATTGGTCCGGGAAAGCTTTCTGAGCTCATGATCATTCATAATGTCCTTGTCATACCGTCTTTTTCTTTCAATCTGTTATCAATTAGAAAATTGGTTTCTCAGATTCATTGTCAGGCAGTTTTCTTATCCAGTTCTTGTGTTATACAGGATCCGAGCACTTCACAAACGATTGGTACAACTAATCTTCATGGTGGATTATACTTACTCAATCAACCAACTTCATGTGCTATGGCTGTCAACAGACCAGTGAGTTTCTTTGATCTCTGGCATTATAAATTAGGTCATTCTTCTAGTAGACCGATAGGCATTACTGGTTGTCCTGTAAGCAAGAACTTTCACTGTCGTGTGTGTCCTCCTGCTAAACAAAGTCATATTCAGTTTCGTGATAGTCATAATCGTGCTGAGAATTGTTTCGATTTAGTACACATGGATGTTTGGGGGCCTTACTCTGTTGCCTCAATGGGTGGACATAGGTATTTTCTTACTATTGTTGACGACCATAGTCGTTACACATGGATTCGTTTAATGAAGTCTAAGTCAGAAGTAAGGTCGCTTATAGTTGATTTTGTTGCTCTTATTCAAACTCAGTTTGGTTGCTTGATTAAAGCTTTTAGAACTGATAATGGATTGGAGTTTCAAATGACTGAGTTTTTTAATACTCGAGGCATTGAACATCAAACAACTTGCGTGTATACCTCTCAGCAAAACGGCCGTGTTGAACGTAAACACAGGCACATTTTAAATGTTGCACGTGCCCTTCTTTTTCAGTCTGCTTTACCTACAGTCTTTTGGGGATATGCAGTTGTTCATGCTGTCCATTTGATCAATAGACTTCCTACACCAATTTTGTGTGATAAGTCTCCCATAGAGGTTTTAACCAACAAACCACCTGTGTATGATCATTTACGAGTGTTTGGATGCCTTGTGTATTCCACCGTTTTAAATCCAAGTCGGCTGAAATTTGATTCGAGAGCCTTGACTTGTGTATTTCTTGGTTTTCCTGCTAGCACAAAAGGGTTTATCCTTTATGATTTGCGCAGCAACCAAGTGATTGTTTCAAGAGATGTTGTGTTCTATGAATCTCTTTTTCCTTTTATGCATTCTAAAGAATTTCTACCCTCTGTAGACAATTCCTCTCAAATGAATGATATTTTTCAAACTATGGAACATCATGAGAATACTTCTCTTCCTGATGATATTTTTCAAACTATGGAACATCATGAGAATACTTCTCTTCCTGATGATATTTTTCAAACTATGGAACATAATGAGAATACTTCTCTTCCTGATGTTTCTCTTCCTAATGACATATCAACAAGGGTTTTACCTACTTCTAAAAGATCTGGCAGGGTTGTTAAACCTCCAGCTTACTTACAGAATTATAGCTGTAATTCTATCAAATATCTCATTCAAGAGTTTGTTGGTTCTAATAAGCTGTCTAGTAGTTTCCAACAGTTTGTATTAACCCTCAATACTACCGAAGAACCTACTAGTTACAAGGTAGTTGTCCAAAATCCAAACTGGGTTAAGGCTATGGATTCTGAGTTAGACTCTCTTCATAAGACAAGCACTTGGTCTTTAGTACCTTTGCCTAGTGATAAGAAACCTATCGGCTGTAAATGGGTTTACAAAGTCAAATATAAAGCCGATGGTTCTATCGAAAGGTATAAAGCTAGGTTAGTTGCGAAAGGATATACTCAAATGGCTGGTATTAATTATGTTGAAACCTTTGCTCCGGTAGCAAAGATGACCACCGTTCGAGTCCTTTTGTCTCTTGCATCAATTAAAGGCTGGAAACTTTTTCAGTTAGATGTTAACACTCTTTTTTGCATGGAGATTTATATGAGGAAGTCTACATGACTCCTCCTCCTGGTCTAACTCCGAACCTCGTGTGCAAATTAAACAAATCACTCTATGGTTTGAAGCAAGCAAGTAGGCAGTGGAACTTCAAATTAACTGAGTTTCTGTTAAATTCTGGTTACATTCAATCTAAGTGCGATTACTCTTTGTTTACTAAATCCACTGATGAGTCCTTTTTAGCTGTATTGGTTTACGTAGACGACATTATTATTACTGGTAATAATGATTCTGGTATCCAGTTGCTTAAAATGCAGCTGGACAAAGCCTTTACCATTAAAGATTTGGGGCTGCTTAGGTACTTCCTTGGCCTTGAGATAGCCCGGTCTGAACAAGGTATTAATGTGTGTCAACGTAAGTATGCCTTGGAAATTCTCAAGGATTCTGGAATGTTTGTTTGTAAACCTTCAAGTTGTCCTACTGATGCTTCTAGACGCATGTCCATAAATACAGGAACTCTGTTACTTGATCCTTCGATTTATAGGTGTTTAATCGGTCGGTTGGTTTATGTGTGCACTTCTAGGCCTGATATATGCTTTGCAGTGAACTATCTTAGTCAGTTTGTGAGTAAACCAACAGACCTACATATGCAGGCTGCAACTAAGGTTTTTAGATACATCAAAGCTGACCCTGGAAAGGGGCTGTTCTTTTCGGCTTCCTCACAACTGAAACTCCATAGTTTCAGTGACAGTGATTGGGTAGGCTGCCCGGATTCACGTCGTTCTACAACGGAATTTTGTGTATTTCTTGGTGATTCGTTGATTTCTTGGAAATCAAAGAAACATACAACCATTTCGCGATCTTCGGCCGAAGCCGAATACAGAGCTTTGGCTGCTGTAACTTGTGAATTAAAATGGCTGAGTTACTTGTTTAAAGATCTGCAATGTTCCATTTCACAGCCTATTGCTCTTCTGATAGCATTTCTGCTATTAAAATGGTTGAAAATCCCGTGGCTCACGAACGAATGAAACATATTGAAATTGACTGTCATGTTATTCGAGATTCGGTTTCCGCTGGTTTTATTCAATTATTGCAGGTTCCAACTTCTCAGCAGCTGGCGGATGTCCTTACCAAGCCTCTCGGAGCTCCGATTTTCAGCTCGTTGGTGTCCAAGCTTGGTCTATTCAGTCTTCATAGTTCAGCTTGAGGGGGGGGGTGTGAATAGATATAGGTTGTATTTGTATTTTCTTATAGTATAGGTTCCTTATTGTAATTTACCTTTTGTATCTTTTCTATATATAGCAATAATACGCCTCATCTCAGAGGCAACTTTCCCTGCTATTCTCACTCTATCAAATCACATGTACACCCCCAACACAAACTCTGCAAACAGACCCCCACCCAACACAAAGCTACAAACACTAATAGCTTCATCTTTGACCTCCGCTCTGCAAAACGTTGATGAACCATAGATTACAATGAGTTGTTCATCAAGTACTAGTATAAGCATTCTTCCATCTTCTACATGATTAATGAAAATCATTAGGTTTCCCTATCCTAATGTTCAGCTCTCCTAGGAATGCTGTTATTGCATTCTTCTGCCAACCCTTGAAGCTCCTGCAACAAAGTTTCGTGTATTCGTGTTATCGCATTATTCTACATGATCAATCGATTCCTAAAACTAACTAGCAAGAAGAACAGAATGCAGAAGGGACTTGTCCTGGATGTATAGATGTACTTGTGCTTACTTGTGATCAAGATGTGCCAATATTTCGCCACCGGGGAAGCCTATTCTCGTAGCTTCGACTGCAGCTATAATCGACTGTTTCCACGTTCCTCCAATGTCTTTGGTGCCTCCACCACCTCCCTTTGCCTGGTTTGGATCATCCATGGGTAGCGAATACCCCGAGAGGAGGTGAGCTACCTAGACATTGTCATCTTTCCTGCGATTGCACAACAAAACACAAACTTTGAATCACAATAAAAACCATGATCATGATAATGTCTGCAACACAAGATTGAACAACAATTACACAAACTTCGAATCACAAAACAAAAACACAAAACAAGCCAACCATGATCAAGATTGATATGCAGTACAAGCAAACAAGAAGGGTCAAAACTTACATGACTATCACTACAAAAAAAGAGCTTTTAGCGTCGGTTGAAACGAAAGTATTTAGCATCGGTCGACGGTCGACCGACGCTAAATAGAATCTCGCATTTTGGCGTCGGTCGTTTGGTCGACCGACGCTAAATACTAACCCTAAATACGCTGAAACCCTATGCAGCCGCCTCCATTCTCTCTTTTTCCCTATCTTCTTCTTCCAGCCGCCTCCCTCTCTTCTTCTTCTTCTTCCTCTCCAATCTCCCAAACCTCTCTTCTTCTTCTTCTTCTTCTTCCTCTCCAATCTCCCAAACCTCTCTTCTTCTTCTTCTTCATCTTCCACTCCCAAACCTCAATTTCAATTTTTTTTCTCTCAACTTCAATTTTTGTCTCTACCCTAACTCTTTCTTCTTTTTTCTGTGTCCAGATGAGAAGAAGAAGAAGCAACGAGGAAAGAAGAAGAAGAAGAAAGAAGAAGAAAAAAGAAAAGAAGAAGAAGAAAGAAGAAGAAGAAGAAAGAAGAAGAAGGACGCAGAAGAATAAAAGAGAAGAAGAAAGAAGAAGGAGCAGAAAGAAGAAGAAGGACGCAGGAGAAGAAGAAGAAAGAAGAAGAAGGAAGAAGAAAAAAGAAGAAGGATGAAGAAGAACAGAGGAGAGAAGAAGAAGAAAGTAGCTGCTGCTGCAGCTACTTTTTTTTTGTGATTTCCAAGTGGCTTTAGCGTCGGTCGGTCCGTGTCTTAGCGTCGGTCGACCGAAAACTGACGCTAAATTTTAACGTCACCACATCTGGCGTCGTTTTTGTCGACCGACGTTATTCAATTTAGCGTCGGTCGATGACCGACGCCATAACGCGCGTCTGACCGACGCTAAACCCTTGTTTTTTTGTAGTGTATGTCCATGTATCTTGGTGCATAATGCCCACCACTGATTCCTAGAAGGACCCTTTTGTTCTTGTTCTCACTGCATATTGCAAATGGCATTATCACAAGGGTGCAAGCCGGGTTCCTAATGCAACTTGGCGACAAGGAGGCAGTGGTATGCAATCGACCTAGCTAGCCGTGCTAATATCTCAAACACAATAGAGTTATTACCTGCTCCAGTTACCTACTGCAGAACCTCCTCCAAGCCCTAATCCTTCCCAAACTAACTTCAAATGAGGAATAACAAACAACAATCAGCTAATCATAGCTCGAAAACCCAGTTACTTAACAGACCATAAGGTACATTACTACATTGCAAAGCTGTAACTAACTTGAGCAATGGCTTCAGCAGCATCCTGCCTATTCCAGTAGTCATCTGTGCTACCTACACTATCCAGTGATGAACAAAAGATCAAACTTCCACTAATGTTCTTTGTAAGCAAATGAATCTAAACATTAGGGAAACAAAATGGTGAAGAACACTGACCAATTTCGATGAACATGGTTGGCTTATTGGTCACTGGTCCATGATGTGTAGCTTCCAAAGTAATCTAAGAATCAAATTCTTCAAACTCATAAAAAAATCCCCAATAAAAAGATTGCAACATTAACCCCTACACGAGAATTATACCTCGAATTCAGGAACCAAATTACGAGACTCGGCGATCCTCTTCAACAGTCTTATACAAGGTCCAATCCTCGGATCAGGTGGCGCCGCCCATCCCGGCTTCCCTCCCTGCGGCAGAA
Organism: Linum lewisii; assembly: GCA_034768395.1. Taxonomy (NCBI): domain Eukaryota; kingdom Viridiplantae; phylum Streptophyta; class Magnoliopsida; order Malpighiales; family Linaceae; genus Linum; species Linum lewisii. The sequence continues at coordinate 74,602,032 of CM068296.1, read as the reverse complement.
CTTTTCTCTCCGCCAAATGCGGCACCCCTGATAAACAAAACAATTAAGACGAATTGACAAAATTTCACAATCAACGGCTACAGGCTTGTGAAGGAGAGTCGACAGCGGCGAAGGTTGGTCGAAGGAGAGTCGAGTTTTAAGAGAGAGCGTCGAGAGTGAGAGTCGGAATTTTTTCCCAATTTACTAACCCTAACATTGTGTTTTGTTCCACTTGCAGATACCATTTCGGCCAAATAGGTCATAGCGGTTAACCACTTTTTAGCCGATGACCGAAATCAAAATTTCTTTCGACCGACCCCCGACCGAAAATTATATCGGTTAACCATTGGTTTACCGAAATTGGTCGGTCAATTTTTTTAGCCATTAACCTTAACCGATTTCCCAGCCCTAGTTCTCAATACAATCGTGGACGAATTTGACAAAATAAAAAGAACTTTCAAGAGTTTTAATACATTAGTATTTTCTTCATACAATTAACATATTTAGTTTTTATAAAAATAATTTCAAAACCTACAATCTAAAAAAATATAAATAATTTTTTTTTTATTTTATAAATTTTAAATCAATACTTAGATCCTATTGACTACTCTTAGTTGACAAAGATTAATGACACAACTTACAATCTAGTTCATTAGATGATATTGATATGATCCGTAAGATTTTTGCCTCAAGTTGCCAACAAAAATATTTTGTTCCTATTGGTTAAGACATTTCTACACGGATTGTGATCAACATACGTTGGATTAATATCGATCCAACGGATGTAATGGCATCCAATTCATTCTCATCTATCCATCGTCATCAGTGATGATTTTTGTATACTCCATCTCAACCTGAAATCTGAACTCGAGTTATTTTGTTAAATCCAAACTCGATCGCTAGTTGCGACACCCAACTGCGGCGACATTGCATCTTAATTCACTAATTCCACCACTAGATACCACATCTGATTTCACAATCTCAATACCACAATCCAAAACCACATTCCAATTCCATCATCCAACCCAACAATCAAACTTCAAACCCATCGAAATGCAACAATCACACATTACATTCAAACCTGAATCCTCTAACGTTCCTCACAATCCCACCTTCAAAAACCAATTCAACACTACAGAAAGAACTCCCTCTCAAGCACACTCACACAAAATGCAATCACAACCACAAAATCAAGAGCACAACATGCACAACCGCACCAATACCATTCACAATCACAAGGCAAGTTGGGAATCAACAAAAAGAATGTGAAAGGGATTAAGTACTTGAAACAAAAGACTCAACTAATTTTGGGTACCACTTCCTCATGCTCTCTTCGGTATCCAAGTAGTCGGTTGGATCCTCTAAACTATTTTGAGCATTGGAACATGCTTACTCCTCAAAACATGAATATGGCTATCCACAATTGTCATCGACCTCTCTTCATACGTCATATCTTGCTTGATCTCTATCTCTTCTGGTTGCATCACATGTGAGGGGATCCACGTAATATTGCTTGAGCATGCTAACATGGAATATATTGTGTATACGCTCTAACTCGCTTGGCAATGCCAACACATAGGCAATCGGACCAGCTCGCAAACAGTTCATAAGGACCGATATAACGAGGAGCCAAATTTCATTTCCTTTCGAACCTCATCAACCCCTTCCAAGGCGACACCTTTAAGAATACTTTATCACCAACGTCAAAATTGAGCTGCTTAGCACGCCCATCCGCATACATATTCTACCTATCTTGGGCGACTCTCAACTTTGCTCGGATCATCTTCATTCGACCAGTTGTCTCTTAGACAATATGAGGTCCAGTTAACACTCGAGCACCCTCCTCATCCCAACACAAAGGAGTCCTACACTTCCTTCCATACAAAGCTTCAAATAGAGTAGACTTCAAGCTATTATGGTATGAGTTGTTGTAAGAAAACTCAACACAGCAAAAAAAAATGAAGTCTTAGCGACGCTTAGAGCGAAATGGTTTAGCATCGGTCGATCAAACGATTGACGCTAAACCGTTGACTCGCGTTTGATCACGTTTAGCGTCGCGCATAAGCTAGTCGACGCTAAACTCTAATAAAAACCGACGCTAAATCCGGTTTTGGATAAAAAAATGAAGCCATTGCCCAAAATCGAATTTAGTGTTAGTCGTGCATCAGGGTTTAGGGTCGATCGCAAGCGACGCTAAACCTGCACGTCGTTATGCATCGGTCATCAACCGACGCTAAAACGCGGACCTATTTAAACCCCCCTAGACGATGACAGACTTAAGTTTGCACCTCTTCAACTCTCTCTCAACTCTCTCAGTTATCTCAAACCTCTCAACCCTCTCAAACCTCTTAACTTCAGATCTTCTTTTGTCGATGCTTTTGAACCAGGAAGATGGAAGAGAACCAGGAAGAAGAAGAAGGTTGACCACCTGAGTGGTGAGCGGAAGAAGAAGGAGGTTGACCACCAGTCGGTGGTGGCGGAGTGGCCGTGTAATCCTTCTCAAAACCCAGATCTATAGCTCAACCCTCTCAAAACCCATATCTATAGCTCAACCCTCTCAAAAGAAAAAAGAAAATTAAAAATGAAAATAAAAAGTGAAAACAAAAGAAAAAAATTGGGTTGGTCAGACACCCATTGGGTCAAACCGATGGTTTTAGCCTCGCTTGAATTGGTTTAGCATCGATCGTGTCGGTCACTATACGACCGACGCTAATATTTAGCGTCGCCAACTTTGGCGACGGTTTGGTCGACCAACGCGAAATTGTTTAGGGTCAGTCAGTGACCGGCGCTAAATCGCAATTGGAAATGAGCGGTGAAGCTCGAATCCCTGTCCGACACAATGGATTGAGGAATTCCATGCAACCTTACTACTTCAGTTATATACATCTTAGCCAACTCTTCCACACTTGCCTTATACCAGATAGGTATAAAGTAAGCAACTTTTGTCAAGCAGTCCACAATAACCCAAACCACATCTTTCCCTTCTCTCATTGACGAAAAACCCAACACAATGCCCATGGTGGTATTTGCGAACTTCTCGTCCAGAATAAATAAAGATCGCAGCAAACCACCAGGAACTCTATGCTAGGCTTTCATCCACCAGGAGCTTTATGCTTAGCTTTCATCTTCTGACAAACCAAACAAGTTGTCAAAACTCGAGTTACATTTTTCTTCATGCTCAACCACCAAACAAGTTGTCAAAACTGAGCTACATTCTTCTTCATGCTCAACCACCAGAAGTTTGCCTTCAAGTCGTTATACATCTTGGTTGTCACATACATACACTTCAAATTATATGTCATCCACCTATAATAATACATTACCAGGCCATTATATTAACGGAAGGAAGAAAGAAAGATTGAGTAACAGTGCCTTTTCTTTATTATTCAGTATATTTTAGGGTTAATAACAACATCCTTATTTATACTAGGTTTCACGTAGGAGTCCTAGCTACAAATCAGGACAAATAAATAATCTCCTAATTAGAAACAGAAACACAGGAAAAACAATATCCTACTCGGACTAGGAAATATCCTACGTGGACTATTTCCCCTTATTATTCAACACTCCCCCTCAAGCTTGGCGATGTAAATGTTGAGCATCCCAAGCTTGTCCAGAAGCTTATCAAACACATCCCTTGGCAAGGCTTTAGTAAAAACATCAGCTGTCTGTTGACTTGATGAAACATACTCCAGCTGCACTGCTCCACTAGTAACCTTTTCAGAAATGAAGTGTCGATCAATCTCAACATGTTTTGTTCGGTCATGTGCACAGGGTTCCTTACCATGCTTATAGCTAATTGACTATCACATAACAGTTGTATGGGACCTTCTACACCAATCTTAAGTTCATCCATTACTCTCTTAATCCACACGGCTTCCTTAATGCCCCAAGCGATTGCTCGGTACTCAGCTTCAGCACTACTGCAAGCAACCACATCTTGTTTCTTACTTCTCCATGTCACCAAATTGCCCCAAACATAACTACAGTAGCCGGTGGTCGATCTCCTGGCCGTTAGTTCGCTAGCCCAACTGGCATCCGTGTACACCATGATGTCCCGTTTGGTTGATTTTCCAAAGAGGAGCCCTTTTCCTGGTGACATCTTCAGGTACCTGAGAATTCAAACAACCATTCTCATGTGTTCTTCATTTGGATCATGCATATGCTGACTCACAATACTCACAGCATATGCAATATCTGGTCTTGTATGAGACAAATAAATGAGTTTTCCTACTAAACGTTGATATGTTCCTTTATCAACCGGAGGTATATTATCCTCTTTGCTCAGACGTTTGTTGGGTTCTAGTGGCGTGTCAATAGGCTTGCATCCCAACATGCCAGTTGGTGAACCTGTCGTTGAGGGTTCAGCCAAATAGAAACTACTAATGCTAAGAAAAGGCTATAGCAGATCGTATTCCAGGGGTTTCCTCTACTTCCTTACTCCAGGGAGTTGACAGTTTTAATTCAAGTCCAAACACAAATTGTGTGTGGTGTGAGTTCCACGACTTCTATGCTAAGAATGAAAAAAAAAATGAAAATTAAACCGAAGAAAGATTGAAGATTGATTAATTGACTAGAAAGATGACAGACAAGCTTAGATTTCGAATTCCCCTTAGATCACCAAGGCAGCAACAGTCACAGACCAGCGATTTTCGATTCTAGTTCATTCAGTTCACAGACAACATCATAACTCCTGACCCTTAGGTTTAAGACTGGCGAACGTTCGCTCTATCCGATCTAGCTACCACGATTAATTAGCCGCCCGGGTACGGTCGCCTCTCGCAACGACTTAACTTAACTGGTGCAAATTCTAGTGATTAATGAGTTACTCTAGCAATGGATCAACCCTAATCGGTTCCTACGAAAGGCACACTCCAATTATAAGGTTGATTGTTCGATTTGATGTTTTAAAGTAAGGCGAGCGTTCGCTTCTATCCTTAGCTTAACAAGAATCTAATCTAGGTGGCCAAACCAGACAAGAAACGCAGAAAACGAAGAACAAATCAAACATGCAAGATGAAACTGAATGAACTTCGAATCTAATCACCGCCGATCCGTGACCGCTTTAAGCCCTGGGTCACTTAGGGTTCATCTAATCTAAGCTACACGAGTTTATCTACTCATACTCAATACAGAAGAATCAAAGACAGACAAGAAATACATCTCAGTTATGAAGACAGAGAAGAACTGCAAAACCTAATTTTGATGTTTCCTGGCAGCTCAGATCGTCTGGATTTTCAGCTCCTCGCACTGGCTCTCCGAGATGGACAGATGGCGTCACGATCCGTTCCTGCTCCTCGAACTCTAGTTCCTCGTCCTGTCTCTCTCTCTCGTCGTTTGTGTCTGTTACAGTTGTAAAAAGTGACGACCCCCTTAATCAGCCGCCCAGTTCTCTATTTATATTAATCCGAGATTTCCTGATTTGAACTGGGATTTTCGCCGAAAATAGTAGAGTGATTTCGGCGAAAATTTCTTCATACTTAAAGTGGTTGATTCCTTCCTACGGTTTCGGTGAAATCTCCATGGTATCTTCGCCGAAACCATCCTCTCAATCGGCCAGTGGTTTCTTCTTCCATTTTCGGCGAAAACCAAAGGGTAGTTTCGCCGAGAATATGTGTGTAAACTGGGCAGAATTTGTTCGAACTTGAATGGCTTCTTTAACCGATTCCGGTTTAATTCCTCGAGGTTCCAATGCTTCAGACACATCCATGGTTACTTTACTTGATGGCAAAAACCTGTGCTTACGCAAAAAACATAGAAAACCATCAAATAAACCCGAAAAAGGGCCAAGGTAACACAAATGGCACGAGATAGGGCAATTGATTGAATATTCGTTATTCTACCCTAAAAACCATGTCTTAAGCAAAGAAATGTCGCTTAAATGAGGCTGATAATCACGTCAAATCGAGTGTCATCAAATACCCCACACTTAAGCTTTTGCTTGTCCTCAAGCAAACTGAGCTAGAACACACTCAAAATCACAAATGACACGAGATTAAACCGAGATTCAATTCTAACAATTTGGTTTAGACTGTTCCACGTAGAAAGAGTGACCTACACATGCAAGAACATCAACGAAACAAGTTTTCGATCTCACTAATTTCTGCACACTTCAAGTAGTGGTTTTAACAAAGCTCATTTCTTGGTAAAACAATTAATCATAATTAACCGACTACAATAACACCAATTCTAATCAAAAAAAACTTTAAGCTCTAGCCATTATGTGGATGCGGAGGTAGGAAAAGTGACGTGGCTATCGACTCGACTTCATCCGTTTCTAGATCTGTACATTACATGTTCTAGCTAGGACCGATTTAAACAATGATTTATTTCAAGTCCAAACTTTCTTTTAATTTCTTCACTGCATACTAGTGCTCGATACCAAACACTTCACTTAGGTGTTGGACCTGCCTAGCTCACAGTATTTGTGCTTATGCTAGTGCTCAACCCGAACACTTCACTTAGGTGTCGGGTTTGCCTAGCTTTATTTTCAGCACTTTAAAGAACTTAGCATTGATTTGATTTACTCAATCACTTGATTTCACCATTTAGCCACTTAATCCTAGCTAGTTATAACTTTTTACACAAGATTTCGAATTGGATTTCTGTCTAATCTCAAGCCACAATCACAGGTGATCAAATATGGGGTGAAAACATGGAAGAAGCTAGCATTTATCATCTTAGAACGGTGTTATCGAGCTTTGTTGTTAACAGGTTAATTGATTCAATAAATTCCAGTTCCAACTACAGAAGTGATTTATGATCTGTTCTAACCTAGACTCATTTAATATCAGTTCTGACACGTTGGTTACAGGTTCTAAGTGGAACAGTCTAGACGTCATTGTTCAAAATTGAAGTCAATTTAACATCCAAAGTCAAGAATTGAGCAATTCTATGCTAGAGAACTGGACAGGAATCACGAGGCACACACAAAGATATAGGCAATCAAGATCATGCATGGTTATATAACACCCTACCCCACACTTAAACTGTTCTGTGTCCTCGCAGGACTAATCTAGAGTAGAGAGTTACGAAGAACCTGGAAGGTGATGGGTGGTGTAGCGGATGAGCACGGAGATGCTGGCGCGGAGCAGAGTTACTCAAAATCCTACAAAACACAAACAACAAAAAAGAACAAAAGGACACCGGGACAAGTGTCCCGAATCCACACAGAAGAAAATTGGGTCGAGACCCGAAAAAGAAGAAAGAAAAGAAAGGAAAAAGATAGAAGCAACATGATCACTGTTCCGCAGGAGGAGGTGGAGGTGTAGTGGGAATGGATGATATGGCGAACCGCTGCTCCATCTGCCGTCGCCATGCGAGCTCGTCCATGTGTCTGGCTGATTGGTCAGCCATGAACTGCTGTAGAGTGGACCAACGCTCATTCTGAGTCTCCTCATGTGCCACTCGGTCCTTCTGCCATTGCAACGAACCAGCCGAGTAGTCTAGTTGCCACTTCTCAATGCGCGCCAGCCGTTCATTCATCTCTGTTGTGATCTGCGCTCGCGACGGTGGGCGGTCAACTGGCTGGGCCGTGCGATGAGGGAGCAAAGTGCAATGCTCAATAGTCTCTGAAAGGTCGATGCGCCGTGCTAAGGCAAGTTCAGCGCCTACATGCTCAATCGGGATACGAGGAATATCGGGGCCCCATTTATCACCGAGCTGGAGGTTGTCGATCAGAATAGAAATGAAGGGGCCTCCTGGAAGCTCAGTAGGAAGCTTCTTGGCGGTAGTGCGTTTGTGAAAGAATCGTGCAAGCCACCAGCCGGGATGCAGGTTGGCATCCTCCTCTAAAGCACGGAACAATACGAGCTCCTCCAGAGAAACGTGGTGGCGGCTCGTCTTGCTGCAAAAACACAAAGATTGCACCCAAACATAATGCAAGAATTTAAGAACAGGGTGAAAGATGTCACCGACCGTGGGGTGGACGATAGGTGAGCTCTCATCCTCGCAGCATGCCCATTTCCACACATCCGGGTAAGGAGCACTGGTGATGGAGTATGTGTCCTCAAAGCCAGCTAATGCGGTATTGAAATTAACGTGCGGATCCAGCAAGCGACCGAACTCGCGAAGGGACTTCTCATGAAGAACACCACCGAGGCGAAAGGAAACGAATTTCTGCTCACGAAAGGGCTTCGGGGTGAGGCGCCGAAATGAACACCAGAACTCCTGGAGGGCGACAAGCGGGTACGGGGATCCATGAGTGGTCAGCACTCGCAATCCGGCTTTATTAAGAGCGGTGCCAATTGTCGAGTGCCAAGCCGGGTTGTGTGCTTTGAGACTGTCAAGAGACAGAACTGCCACCTTAGCCGGGGGGATGTCTTTGATCTTCTGAAAGACCTCGAACTGGTGCGGCTCCAGGGCGGCGATGAAAGGATGCATGGCCCCATTGGCAGGTGTAGGAATAGAGGAGATGGGAGTCGCAGGGGTAGGCGCATCCTCGGGAATGATGGCCACAGCTGTCGATCTCTGTGCAGCTGGTGCGGGTCGACGGAGAGGAGGTGGTGTCCTGCTCAGGCGAGCTGAGGATCGCTGTGCTCGATCTGCACTGGTAGTCTTAAAACGCTTGGGAGCCCTGTAAAACATAACTCAGAGATGACCAGCATTAGATTACAAGACTCTTACCCCACACTTAATGTGACAAGTGGGGGTAGAGAAAGTAGCCTATAGATCATTGAATCGAGACAGAGCAATAAAGAACGGTCAATTCAACCAGCAAGCAGTAAGAATTGGTTGAGCTAGTAATACGATCTCACAGACACAAGTCAGGATACTGCGAGGGTCACAAATTAATACCAGAACATAGCCAATTGATACCGACAAAGCAGTCAAGAAGGAAGAAGGGAAACCAAAAAGTCAACCAAAGTCAACCACGTCGAAAACCGAAAGTCACAAAGCCAAAAGATGCACAATCAAAGGCTGAAGAACTAACCGAGAAGACATGATTCGAGAAGACGATTGGAAGTCCACGAAAACGAAGAAAAACTTGAAAACTAGGTCGGCCGGAACCAAGGCTGAAAAGCTCCGATTCTAGGGTATTGAAACAGGAGGGGCAAGGGGCTAGGTCTGGGTGGCTACCGGCGGCGGCTGCTAGGGCGACGACGGCGGGCAATCGGCGCAAAAGGGGCGGCGGTCGAATGATCGGGCGGCGGCGGGTTATTTGCTCTCAGAGTAGGGGGATAGGCGAAGGCTTGAATGTTTTCGGATGTGGGAGCGAAAATAATAGGGTGGGGGTATGTAAATAGTCGACGTGGGGGCAAAAAGTGTTTCGGCGAAGACTATGGAATATTTTCGGCGAAACTGGCAGTTATGGTAAACCGGAGAATTTGAACCAGGATTTTCGGCGAAAATGAATGGGGAGTTTCGGCGAAAATTTTAGTTTTAATGAAGGGAATGGTTTCGGCGAGAATGTGGGGTTTTCGGTTCAAAAAGTGTGGACAGGAGGATCAGGCGGAGTATTGAAAACATGGCCTCGGCGAAAATTTGGTAGGTTTTCGCCGAAACTTCATTAAAAACGGCGGCTGATTTTTTTTTTTTTTTGGTAAAAACAAAATGACTCAAAATGAAAGTAACTGACTCCAGCCGTGGGTTGCCTCCCACGAAGCGCTCTTGTTTAACGTCCGTGAGCCAGACGATACCTGGATTTGTGTCAGAATTCCAAAACGAGGTAGTGCACATCTATGGAGGATACGACTAACCCTTGCAGATACTTCTTAAGCCTATGCCCGTTAACCACAAACGGCTCTTGATCATGCAATTGAATGTAGACGCTGCCTAAGGGTGTCTGTCGGACCACTGTATAAGGGCCAGACCATCGAGATTTCAACTTACCCGGAAAGAGCTTTAATCGAGAATTATATAAGAGCACTTCCTCTCCCGGGTAGAACTGCTTGATCGTCTTCAACTGAGAGTCATGAATTCGCTCCGTGCGTTCTTTGTATTGCTTTGTGCTCTCATAAGCGTGGAGACGGTGCTCCTCAAGCTCAGCGATCTGGTCATGGCGGTGATTACCTGCTACTGCATAGCTCATATTCAACTCTTTGTTAGCCCAGAATGCCTTGTGCTCAAGCTCAACCGGTAAATGACATGACTTGCCATAGACCAGCTGATACGGTGAGGTACCGATGGGAGTCTTGTAGGCAGTATGATATGCCCATAGGGCATCATTGAGCTTAGATGACCAGTCCTTGCGAGACCGGCCAACTGTCCTATCAAGAATCCGCTTGAGCTCACGGTTTGTCACTTCTGCCTGGCCATTCGCTTGAGGATGATAAGCCGTGGACATTCGGTGGGTGACACCAAAGCGTTTGCACACCCGGTCGAATTGTCCGTGGAAGTGGGTACCCCTATCGCTTATGATGAAACGCGGTGAACCAAAACGCGTGAAAAGACGAGTAAGGAACCGTCCCACCACTCTAGAATCATTAGTGGGTAAAGCCTAAGATTCGGCCCACTTAGAAACATAATCAACGGCGACGAGAATGTACTTGTTTCCGTTAGAGGGCGTGAACGGACCCATAAAATCGATTCCCCAGACATCAAAGATTTCAACAGTTAAAGAAACAGTTTGGGGCATCTCATTACGGTTAGAGATGTTACCTGATCGCTGGCATGCATCACAACGTCTAGCATAAACATCGCAATCACTAAAAATTGAGGGCCAGTAGAAACCTGTTTCGAGTACCTTTCTCGCCGTGCGGTTGCCTCCGAAATGTCCTCCGAACGGTCCTTCATGGCATTTGCGAATGATGTCCGCTGCTTCATTGTAGGAGACACATCTCCGGATCATCCCGTCAAGACTGATGCGGTATAAGAAAGGCTCATCCCAGAAGTATGACTTGGCCTCTTTAAAGAGCTTTTTGCGTGCATTGAAATCCAGTTCAGGAGGTACAATGCCGTGCGAGAGATAGTTAGCCAGAGTTGCATACCAAGGCTCATCTGAATCGGCGGCATTACTCAGATCTTGAGCGTGAGGAATTGCCCAGGGCTCAATAGCTATGCTGTTAACCTGTTCATACGTCTCAACACGCAACAGCTCGTCAGGGAATGAATCATTGATAGGGGTAGTAGACTTACCTGTTTGTGATTCCTCGAGGCGCGAAAGATGATCTGCTGCTAAGTTCTCTGCTCCTTTCTTGTCTTTAATTTCTATGTCGAACTCTTGGAGGAGAAGGATCCACCGGATGAGACGTGGCTTCGAATCTTGCTTAGCTAAAAGATGGCGCAGAGCAGCATGATCTGTGTAGACGATGGTATGTGAGAGAACCAGATACTGCCTAAATTTATCAAAGGAGAAAACGATAGCTAGGAGTTCCTTCTCCGTGGTAGTGTAGTTTCTCTGAGCATCATTGAGTGTCTTGCTTGCAAAGTAGATAGGATGAAATTTCTTCTCCTTTCTCTGACCAAGAACTGCGCCAACGGCGAAATCACTAGCATCGCACATGATCTCGAATGGGAGATTCCAATCTGGTGCTGTAAGAATCGGTGCGGTGGTTAGTTGAGTCTTCAGAGTCTCAAAGGCTTCAAGACAGGCTCTGTCAAAGACGAACGGAGCATCTTTCTCGAGTAGCTTGGTCATTGGTAGAGCGATCTTGGAGAAGTCTTGGATGAATCTCCGGTAGAATCCAGCATGACCGAGGAAACTTCGAACTGTCTTGACTGAGGTCGGCGGTGGTAGACTGGCAATGGTCTCAAGCTTGGCACGATCGACTTCTATACCTGTCTTAGATATTCTATGGCCAAGAACAATACCTTCTGTAACCATGAAGTGACATTTCTCCCAGCTAAGAGCGAGGTTAGTCTCCTCACAACGAGCTAACACCTTATCCAGATTAGCCAAACACTTTGAGAATGAATCTCCATAGACAGAGAAGTCATCCATGAACACCTCTACCACATCTCTACCAGATCTCCAAATATCGCAAGCATGCATCTCTGAAAAGTAGCGGGAGCATTACATAATCCAAAGGGAATACGACGATAAGCAAACGTACCGAACGGGCATGTGAAGGTTGTCTTCTCTTGATCAGCAAGCTCAATGGGGATCTGAAAGTAACCGGACATCCCGTCCAAGAAGCAGTAGTATTCATGACCAGCCAATCGTTCAAGCATCTGATCAATGAACGACAGTGGAAAGTGGTCCTTCTTGGTGGCATCATTTAGTCGTCGATAATCAATGCAGACTCTCCATCCTGTAACTGTTCGGGTGGGAATGAGTTCACCCTTTGGATTAGGGATGACTGTGATTCCTCCTTTCTTTGGGACGACTTGGGTCGGACTGACCCAAGGACTGTCGGCGATAGGATAGATGATACCGGCATCTAGAAGCTTGAGTACTTCTTTCTTTACGACTTCCTGCATCTGAGGGTTAAGTCGGCGTTGCGGTTGTCTGACTGGTTTGAATTCTTCATCAACAACTATCCGATGTTTGCAGAAGGTTTCAGAGATGCCTCTGATGTCTGCCAACTGCCAGGCAATAGCTCGGACATGCTTCTTGAGTAGCCCAACCAGTTGCTCTTTCTGCTCGGGAGATAGATTCGCATTGATAATGACAGGTAACTGGCGATCCTTTCCCAGAAATGCGTACTCTAAGTGGTCAGGCAACTCCTTCAGAGTAAGTTCTGGTGGATTCTCATATGAAGTAGTAATCCGACTCGAAGCTGGTTCGATGTGTGGGGGCGCATGTAAGGGTGTGAATGTTGCCTGTTGTTCATCTAGCTCATCTTGCCATAAGCGCTGCTCTGGGTCGTCTAACGCATTATCAATCCCTGAAATCAAACACAACTCTAGCGGATCACTAGATAAAGCATTAGTAACGGAGTCGGCCGAGGCCGTCTCGAAGGGATCAATAGCATAGCATTTATCATCTTGAGCAATAGAATATCTCATGCTATCTTTAATGCGGAATGCAACACTCTCTTGTCCTACACTTAAAGTTAATAAGCCTTGCTTGCAATTTATATTCACACCAGTAGTTGCTAAGAAAGGTCGACCTAGGATAAGTGTTCCGTCTAGCTCACGAGTATCTAAAACAACAAAATCTGCTAGTATAGTAAACGGACCACAGCAAACAGTTACATCTTCTATTATACCTCTAGGCCGTTTGACAGACCTATCGGCTAAAACGAGATGCAGAGTAATCGGTTTTAATTGCCCTAGATTCAGCATTTCATATAGATAGACAGGCATAACATTAATAGAAGCACCAGAATCAACCAGGCTGCGATCAATTTGAATGCCATTAATAATGCACGGTAATGTAAAAGAACCGGGATCAAGACACTTAGCTGGGGGTGGTGGCGGCTGTCGAATGGGAGATGGCGCACCTAGAATAGATGCACATTCATTAGTGAGCGTGATAGAGTACACCTCGCCACTCTTCACTTTCTTCACGAGGTCTTTAAAGAACTTCCCAAGTGGTGGTATAATCTCTACAGCGTCTGTCACTGGTATCTTGATTTCTGCAGTCTTAAGAACATTGTACCATTTCTTATACTGAGTGTCGTGATCCTTGGCTTTGCTCCTTGCAGCTTTTGGGAAAGGAATCCTAGGTACATATGACGCCAAGACAGGTTCAGGGGCTGTCTTGGGCGGCGGAGGAGGAGCAGGTGCTTCTTCTTCCTCTTCTGTGATATCTTCTATTTCTGGCATATCCATGGCAGCACTAATATCTGGTATCACGTCAGGTTCCGGAGCTTTCGGATCAGTTGTTTGCTTGCCGCTCCTAGTGGTAATAGCTTGAGCGTGTTCACTCCTTATATCGAAGTCTGCTTGAAATGCTTCTGGATTAAGGAGAGGATTGCTAGTAAAAAGTTTCGCCATATTGAGTACCGCGTCTTCTATCCTCTGGGTTTGAGCCTTTGTTCCTTAATTAAGTGCGGCTTGGGCTTTTAACTGAATGTCATGGTCGTCAAGTCGGCTCATGATCTGATCAAACTTCCTCTCATAGTCCATATCTCTATTGTAGCACGGCTTTGCCTGAAACTGGTGTTGCCCCCCAATGAATCTTGGAGGTCTATAATAAGGATCTACCAACCGGTTGCTTTGCTTCCGTGGCACGTAGTTTCTGTAACCGGCATAGCCTTTCTGATTGTTGGCAAAACCTTGATCAATGAAGTTTACCTCCTCAGTAGACAAGACTCCTGCTGCACCAAAATTGAGGCAACTTCCACCGCTATGAGCACATGATCCACACCATCCACAGTCAACCGAAAAGACGGTAGCTGACGGAGAGTCGAGAGGGATACCAGCTGCTTGCAGATGCTTCTGAACTTCTGCCTTGATCTGCTCTGCAACATTTATCTGACTCTGGCTCTGACTCTTGGTTCCTTCTATATGCCTCTCCCAGTTTCTAGACTTCGACGCACAGTCAGCAAAATGCAGGAGAGCATCCTGAGGAGTGAGAGCGGTGCAATCTCCACCGGCTAAGGTGTTGACCCAGTTTGCAGATTCTTTGCGCATACCTCGAGTAAAGAAGTCAGCCAGCTGTCTCTGCTCATACCCATGGTGAGGGCAGTCGAAGAGAAGAGACTGAAATTCGTTCCAAGTGTCATACAGGCTTGCATCCTCTTTCTGTGTGAACCTGGAGATGCGGTCTCTATAAGCAGTTGTTCTTGCAGGAGGAAAGTATTCCTCAACAAAATCTTGAGCTAATGTCTCCCATTCAGTGTAATGACCTGGCGGTTTGCTGTTAAGCCATTGTTTAGCTGCACCTCTGAGAGAAAACGGGAAAGCTCGGAGATATAATGCATTCTTATTGAGATTCTCAGACTTGAAGGTGTCGTAGACAACCAAAAAGTTGGTTATGTGTGTGCAGGGATTATCATCTGGTCTTCCCTCGAATTGTATGTCCCTAGAGATTAGCTCCAAGAGAGGAATCTGAATCTCATAGTCGGGATCATCGTCATTAGTAAGCACGGTGATGGGTGAACGGAGGTTAGATGCGCGCGGCTTACTGTAGTCCGCAACACTCTTAAGAGTAACCATTGCGGTAAAGGAAGATGGAACGGAAGTGATCTGCTTCTGTACCTGCTATGATTTGCACGAGACAAAAACAAACACAACCGGTGTAAAATCGAAGTGTGATGGAAAATGAAAGATGGAAAGGTAGAAGAATAAAAATGCCAACTCTTCTTTCAACGAAGTAGAAGAGTCCCCGGCAACGGCGCCAATTTGGTGAACCTGTCGTTGAGGGTTCAGCCAAATAGAAACTACTAATGCTAAGAAAAGGCTATAGCAGATCTTATTCCAGGGGTTTCCTCTACTTCCTTACTCCAGGGAGTTGACAGTTTTAATTCAAGTCCAAACACAAATTGTGCGTGGTGTGAGTTCCACGACTTCTATGCTAAGAATGCAAAAAAAAAAAAAGAAATGAAAATTAAACCGAAGAAAGATTGAAGATTGATTAATTGACTAGAAAGATGACAGACAAGCTTAGATTTCGAAATTCCCCTTAGATCACCAAGGCAGCAACAGTCACAGACCAGCGATTTTCGATTCTAGTTCATTCAGTTCACAGACACCATCATAACTCCTGACCCTTAGGTTTAAGACTGGCGAACGTTCGCTCTATCCGATCTAGCTACCACGATTAATTAGCCGCCCGGGTACGGTCGCCTCTCGCAACGACTTAACTTAACTGGTGCAAATTCTAGTGATTAATGAGTTACTCTAGCAATGGATCAACCCTAATCGGTTCCTACGAAAGGCACACTCCAATTATAAGGTTGATTGTTCGATTTGATGTTTTAAAGTAAGGCGAGCGTTCGCTTCTATCCTTAGCTTAACAAGAATCTAATCTAGGTGGCCAAACCAGACAAGAAACGCAGAAAATGAAGAACAAATCAAACATGCAAGATGAAACTGAATGAACTTCGAATCTAATCACCGCCGATCCGTGACCGCTTTAAGCCCTGGGTCACTTAGGGTTCATCTAATCTAAGCTACACGAGTTTATCTACTCATACTCAATACAGAAGAATCGAAGACAGACAAGAAATACATCTCAGGTATGAAGACAGAGAAGAACTGCAAAACCTAATTTTGATGTTTCCTGGCAGCTCAGATCGTCTGGATTTTCAGCTCCTCGCACTGGCTCTCCGAGATGGATGGATGGCGTCACGATCCGTTCCTGCTCCTCGAACTCTAGTTCCTCGTCCTGTCTCTCTCTCTCGTCGTTTGTGTCTGTTACAGTTGTAAAAAGTGACGACCCCCTTAATCAGCCGCCCAGTTCTCTATTTATATTAATCCGAGATTTCCTGATTTGAACTGAGATTTTCGTCGAAAATAGTAGAGTGATTTCGGCGAAAATTTCTTCATACTTAAAGTGGTTGATTCCTTCCTACGGTTTCGGCGAAATCTCCATGGTATCTTCGTCGAAACCATCCTCTCAATCGGCCAGTGGTTTCTTCTTCCATTTTCGGCGAAAACCAAAGGGTAGTTTCGCCGAGAATATGTGTGTAAACTGGGCAGAATTTGTTCGAACTTGAATGGCTTCTTTAACCGATTCCGGTTCAATTCCTCGAGGTTCCAATGCTTCAGACACATCCATGGTTACTTTACTTGACGGCAAAAACCTGTGCTTACGCAAAAACACTAGAAAACCATCAAATAGACCCGAAAAGGGCCAAGGTAACACAAATGGCACGAGATAGGGCAATTGATTGAATATTCGTTATTCTACCCTAAAAACCATGTCTTAAGCAAAGAAATGTCGCTTAAATGAGGCTGATAATCACGTCAAATCGAGTGTCATCACCAGTCTCCTGAAGCAAATCGAGGACGTACTTCCTTTGAGATAGAAATATTCCCTTTTCAGAACGGGCTACTTCCATACCAAGAAAGTATTTAAGCTCCCCTAGGACCTTTTACTCGAATTCTGTAGCTAACCTCTTTGTTAAGCTCAAAATCTCTTCTTGATTATCCCCTGTGATAATTATATCATCTACATAGACGATTAATATAGCCATCTTCCCTGACTGAGCATGCTTAACAAACAGTGTATGATCAGTTTGGCACTGATAATAACCTTCTTCTTTTACAACTTTAGTGAATCTATCAAACCAGGCTCGGGGTGACTGTTTTAACCCATAAATGGCCTTTCTCAGCCTGCAAACCTTATCGCCCGTCAACTCACGAATCCCAAGAGGTGGGTTCATATACACTTCCTCTGTTAAGTTACCATTGAGGAAGGCATTTTTTACGTCTAATTGGTGCATCGGCCAATCACGGTTCGCGGCTAAGGAAAGGAGAATTCTGATTGTATTTAGTTTTGCAACGTGTGCGAATGTTTCCTCGTAGTCTATCCCATAGGTTTGAGTGAACCCCCTAGCAACCAGCCTTGCTTTAAACCTTGCGACCATCCCATCTGTCTTGTATTTTACATTGAAAATCCATTTGCAGTCAACTGAATTTTTTCCAGCCGGTAGGTCTACCACTTCCCATGTGTTATTCTTCTCCAAAGCTTGAAGTTCAACCAAAACAGCTTCCTTCCATCTTGGATGTAAGAGAGCTTCATGGATGTTTTTGGGAATCTCAATACCGTCAAGGCTAGAGATGAAACCCCTGTAATCTTTGCTTAATCCTTCATACCCAACACTACTAGCAATGGGGTGTTTTGTACAGCTTCGAACTCCTTTTCTGATCACAATCGGAATATCCAGATCAGAGTCCTGTACAGGTGATGACACTCGATTTAACGTGATTATCAGCCTCATTTAAGCGACATTTCTTTGCTTAAGACATTGTTTTCAGGGTAGAATAACGAATATTTAATCGATTGCCCTATCTCGTGCCAATTGTGTTACCTTGGCCCGTTTCGGGTCTATTTGATGGTTTTCTAGTGTTTTTGTGTTAGCACAGGTTTTCGCCGTCAAATAAAGTAGCCATGGACGTGTCTAAGGCATTGGAACCTCGAGGAACCAAACCGGAATCGATCAAAGGAGCCGATCAAAGTCAAAGCAAATCCCTACCCGACTACAAAGATATTTTCGCCGAAAATACCCTATTGATTTCGGCGAAAATAATAGTACAAACCAACTGATGCCGAGTCAAAGGTATTTTCGGCGAAATTGATTAACTCTTCGATCCGAAAATAGAGTACAGAGAAATCATCCGGCGGTGTCTTCAATTGCAAGAATATTTTCGGCGAAAATACTTCATTATTTTCGGCGAAAATAACAGAAGGAATCCGGCGACTTAGGGTTTAAGTATAAATACTTAACCCGGCGGCCCAAAAGGAGGAATCATTATTCATATTTTCACGAATCAGACTTTTGAGAGTCAGCCGACTCTAGGGTCGATAGATAGAGTTTAGAGAGTTCGAAGAATCGTGGAGAGATCGTGACGCCATCCTTCCACCTCGGAGAACTCAGAGCTTAAAGTTGAAGATCCAGGAGATTGAAGCTTCGCGGGAGTCGTCAGAATTAGGTTTTTCAGTTCTTATCTGTTCTTCCTCTGTATGATGATCTTCATTGTTGCCTTTGATTCTCTTGTTTCTGATATGAGTAACTGAACTTGTAGAGCTTAGATTAGATGAACCCTAAGTGACCCAGGGCTTTAAAGCGGTCACGGATCGGCGGTGATTAGATTCGAAATTCAATTAGTTTCTCTTTCATGTTTGATTTGTTCTTCATTGTTCATGTTTCTTGTTTGGATTGATCACCTAGATTAGATTCTGGTTAAGCTAAGGATAGAAGCGAACGCTCGCCTTACTTTAGAACATCGAATTGAACAATTAACCTTATAATTGGAGCGTGCCTTTCGTAGGAACCGGTTAGGGTTAATCCACTGCAAGAGTAACTCATTAATCATTAGTAATTGCACCAGTTAATTAAGTCGTTGCGAGAGGCGACCGTACCCGGGTGGCTAGTTAATCTTGGTAGTTAGAACGGATAGAGCGAACGTTCGCATGTCTTAAACCTAAGGGTAAGGAGTTATGGTGGTTATAGAAACCGATTGAATTAGAATTAAAAACCGCTGATCTGTTGATTGCCAATGCTCTGGTGATCTAAGGGGGATTCGAAATCTAAGTTCGTCTATCTTCTCGTTAGTCAACCTTTTAATATTTCTGCCTTTTATTTTCCTTTGTTCATTAGATTAGAAGTCGTGGAACTCACACCACGCACAACCTGTTCAAACCTGAGTAAATTGCCAACATCTTTGAGTAGTCAATTAGTAGAAACCTGTGGAATACGATCTACCCTAGCTTCACAGCTTGGTAGTATTTGATACCACTAAAACTGCAGCTATCAAATTGGCGCCGTTGCCGGGGACTCTTCTAATTGTTTGAAAGAAGAGTTGGCAAATTATTCTCCTACCTTTCCGCCTTACCATTTATTTTCCCTCCATATTTCCATGATTTACCCTGGTAGTGCTTTTGAGTTTTGAATATGCAGGATTACAGGTGGGATGACCAGTACCAAGGGTGGTACATCAATGAAGCACCATATATTGAAGACTCCCAAGAGATGGATTTACACACTTATGAGCATCAACAATGGATGGCAAGCACCCAAGCCGCGATCGACAACCTCCAGTCGATGAACGATGTTGCTGATACAAGGAACGCCGAGCTCAAGCGACTAGTGCAATTAATGGAAGAAGATGCTCAAGAGCATTTCGAAAAAGAGCCAGAAGCTACACATGACCAGCAAATTCATCAAGAGGTGTATATACCGGCTCATCAGCATCGACAATAGACGGGGAGAATAGAATCCGCCTTGGATGATCTCCTTTTGGATTATACAAGCTCGTAACGTGATGGATGTCGAGCTCGAGCCACCAAATCCACTAATGGAAGAAGATGCTCAAGAGCCGTACGAAGATAAACATGACAACCTCACCCATGACTATTGCGAGCTAGAAGCATCTGTTAAAGAATCCTTGGCGGTGGTGGTTGATGAAGATATAAAGCCAATCCATCTTGAAGTTGAAGCCGAAGAGGAGCACATAGAGATTGAGATACCCTCACCTACACTTCCGCCGAGTCAACCTGTAGAGAAGATGGAGCTCATTGACAATACCGCGCCGTACTACCTCTTTCCTCCTCCAGTAGGAGAATTCAAGAAGAACTGGTCATCCAACCAGAACCCCGATCTACTAAAGCACTACCGGTTACATCACCCTGCTGGAGTGCTACATGGCACTCAACCGCACACCTTGAAGAAGATGATTGACTTCAAGGAACTTCTGAGTTGGGGTCCCTAACAGGTACCGTCCGGCTCAATGACATTAAAAGAGAGCGCTTCGTGGGAGGCAACCCACGGCTGGAGTCCGTTTTTTTTGAATTATTGAGTTAGTCTTTTTCGTCGTTCGAGTCGGTTCGGGGGAGCCAAAAGTGTCAGTTTGTTTGTTTTCTTATTTTTCGTGTGTAGACTGCGTGTCGTAGTGGCAGTCGCAAGTTGATTGAGGTCGTTCCGATTTTTGTGGATTTAACTGTGATTTTCTGAAGTTTGCCGGATTTGCGAAAATATTTTCACCCGAGTAGTTCAAAATTTTCGGCGAATATTCAACCTCATTTTCGGCGAAATCGCCTTTTGGTTTTCACTGAACCTCCCTGTTTCATATTTTCGGTCCGAAATTTATAATGTTTTCGGCGAAATTGAACTTGAAAACCAGACAGTGATTTTAACGCTTATTTTTGGCGAAAACATATGGTTACTTTCGGCGAAAACACACTTGAAAAACCGGCAGTGCATTTGAACTAAAATTTTCGGCGAAAACACCCTCTTATTTTTGCCAAAAACTATTTTGAAAACCACCCAATCCTCCACTTAAAGAGAGTCAAAATATTTTCAAAATTCCCCTAACCGTCTTTGTTTGACTGTGTGGATCCGGGACACTTGTCCCGGTATCCTTTTGATCTTTTTGTTGTTTTTGTTTTTGTAGGAACTTGAGTAGCTACTCCGCTCCAATCCGGACTCTTCGTGCTCATCCGCTACACCGACCATCTCGTCACAGGTTCTTCGTATCTCTCTACTCTAGTTTAGTCCTGTGAGGACACAGAACCGTTTAAGTGTGGGGTATATTAGGATTCTAGGATTATGCATGATCTTGTTTGATTTTCTATGATTCTGTGGTTCAAATTTGAAATTTCTCTTGCATAGAATTGCTCAATTCTTGACTCTTGATGTTAAATTGACTTCAATTTTGAACAATGACGTCTAGACTGTTCCACTTAGAACCTGTAACCAACGTGTTGGTACTGAAATCAAATGAGTCTAGGTCAGAACAGATCACAAATCACTCTTGTAGTTGAACTTGAATTAATTGGTTTGTTAATAACAAAGCTCGATAACAGAGTTCTAAGATGATAAATGCTAGCTTCTTCCATGTTTTTTTCACTCCATATTTGATCACCTGTGATTGTGGCTTGAGATTAGACGGAAATCCAATTCGAAATCTTGTGTAAAAAGTTATAACTAGCTAGGATTAAGTGACTAAATGGTTAAATCAAGTAAACTGAGTTGTTCGAATTAATTGTAAAGTTCTTTAAAGTGCTGAAAATAAAGCTAGGCAAGCCCGACACCTAAGTGAAGTGTTCGGGTTGAGCACTAGCATAAGCACAAATACTGTGAGCTAGGCAGGTCCAACACCTAAGTGAAGTGTTTGGTATCGAGCACTAGTATGCAGTAAATCAATGGAGAAAGTTTGAATCTTCAAAGAAATTGTTGTTTAAATCAGTCCTAGCTAGAACATGTAACATACAGATCTAGAGGCAGATGAAGTTGAGTCGATAGCCACGTCACTTTTCCTACCTCCGCATCCACATCATGGCTAGAGCTTAAAGTCTTTTTGATTAGAATTGGTGTTATCATAGTCGGTTAATTATGATTAATTGTTTTGCCAAGAAACGAGCTTTGTTAAAACCACTACTTGAAGTGTGCAGAAATTAGTGAGATCGAAAACTTGTTTGGTTGATGTTCTTGCATGTGTAGGTCACTTTTTCTACGTGGAACAGTCTAAACCAAATTGTTAGAATTGAATCTCAGTTTAATCTCGTGTCATTTGTGAATTTTGAGTGTGTTCTAGTTCAGTTTGCTTGAGGACAAGCAAAAGCTTAAGTGTGGGGTATTTGATGACACTCGATTTGACGTGATTATCAGCCTCATTTAAGCGACATTTCTTTGCTTAAGACATTGTTTTTAGGGTAGAATAACGAATATTCAATCGATTGCCCTATCTCGTGCCAATTGTGTTACCTTGGCCCGTTTCGGGTCTATTTGATGGTTTTCTAGTGTTTTTGTGTTAGCACAGGTTTTCGCCGTCAAATAAAGTAGCCATGGACGTGTCTAAGGCATTGGAACCTCGAGGAACCAAACCGGAATCGATCAAAGGAGCCAATCAAAGTCAAAGCAAATCCCTACCCGACTACAAAGATATTTTCGCCGAAAATACCCTATTGATTTCGGCGAAAATAATAGTACAAACCAACTGATGCCGAGTCAAAGGTATTTTCGGCGAAATTGATTAACTCTTCGATCCGAAAATAGAGTACAGAGAAATCAGCCGGCGGTGTCTTCAATTGCAAGAATATTTTCGGCAAAAATACTTCATTATTTTCGGCGAAAATAACAGAAGGAATCCGGCGACTTAGGGTTTAAGTATAAATACTTAACCCGGCGGCCCAAAAGGAGGAATCATTATTCATATTTTCACGAATCAGACTTTTGAGAGTCAGCCGACTCTAGGGTCGATAGATAGAGTTTAGAGAGTTCGAAGAATCGTGGAGAGATCGTGACGCCATCCTTCCACCTCGGAGAACTCAGAGCTTAAAGTTGAAGATCCAGGAGATTAAAGCTTCGCGGGAGTCGTCAGAATTAGGTTTTTCAGTTCTTATCTGTTCTTCCTATGTATGATGATCTTCATTGTTGCCTTTGATTCTCTTGTTTCTGATATGAGTAACTGAACTTGTAGAGCTTAGATTAG
The DNA here is from genome assembly GCA_034768395.1 of Linum lewisii. NCBI lineage: Eukaryota > Viridiplantae > Streptophyta > Magnoliopsida > Malpighiales > Linaceae > Linum > Linum lewisii. Next base: position 74,579,127 of record CM068296.1, on the reverse strand, counting down.
ATGAACCCTAAGTGACCCAGGGCTTTAAAGCGGTCACGGATCGGCGGTGATTAGATTCGAAATTCAATTAGTTTCTCTTTCATGTTTGATTTGTTCTTCATTGTTCATGTTTCTTGTCTGGATTGATCACCTAGATTAGATTCTGGTTAAGCTAAGGATAGAAGCGAACGCTCGCCTTACTTTAGAACATCGAATTGAACAATTAACCTTATAATTGGAGCGTGCCTTTCGTAGGAACCGGTTAGGGTTAATCCACTGCAAGAGTAACTCATTAATCATTAGTAATTGCACCAGTTAATTAAGTCGTTGCGAGAGGCGACCGTACCCGGGCGGCTTAGTTAATCTTGGTAGTTAGAACGGATAGAGCGAACGTTCGCCAGTCTTAAACCTAAGGGTAAGGAGTTATGGTGGTGTATAGAAACCGATTGAATTAGAATTAAAAACCGCTGATCTGTTGATTGCCAATGCTCTGGTGATCTAAGGGGGATTCAAAATCTAAGTTCGTCTATCTTCTCGTTAGTCAACCTTTTAATATTTCTGCCTTTTATTTTCCTTTGTTCATTAGATTAGAAGTCGTGGAACTCACACCACGCACAACCTGTTCAAACCTGAGTAAATTGCCAACATCTTTGAGTAGTCAATTAGTAGAAACCCTGTGGAATACGATCTACCCTAGCTTCACAGCTTGGTAGTATTTGATACCGCTAAAACTGCAGCTATCAACAGGTTCTGCAGATTCTGAATTTTCTAGATCAGCTGAGATTTGCTGCTCTTCCGAAACTGTCAGAGGAGGGTTAATAGTTTGAGACTTGGCCTGCCGTCTTCTATAAACCTGCCACTCCGGTCTAAACCTCCCTCGTTGATCTTGATTATCATGCTCTTGCTCCCCCTGCCCATTAAATTGCTCTCCCTCATTACTTGCGAGTAGGATCAATACCACTATTTCTAGCATCAAAATCAGCAGAGATAAGATCCATAAATTGGGCCTCAGTATAATGCTCCTCATGAGACACAATAGTGGAGAAATAGGGCTGAGATTCAAAGAAGGTCACATCCCGAGTATTATATATCTTCTTCGTGATAGGACAATAACATTTATATCCTTTTTGTAGATTTGAATAGCCAATAAACACACACTTGATAGATCGAGGATCAAGTTTAGTACGTTGATTTTTTGGAGGTAGGAGAAACATGAACAAAAGCAGTACATCCGAAGACCTTTGGAGGTAAATCGGAGGAAAAACTAGCCACTTGGGGATACTTATCAAGAAGCATTTGCCGAGGAGTTTGAAACTTCAACACTCGGCTAGGCATCCGATTTATCAAATATGTAGCCGTTAGAATTGCCTCCCCCCATAGATATTTAGGCACAGAGTGAGCAAACATACACGCTCTAGCAACATCTACGAGATGTCGATTTTTTCTCTCAGCCACACCATTTTGCTGAGGAGACTCCACACAAGAACTAGCATGAATGATGTCGTGTTGAGTCAGATCGGACTAAGAATTCTGTTGAAGTAGTCCTTAGCATTATCGGTCTTGAGAACTTGGATCCGTGTGTGGAACTGTGTCTGAACAAGTGAGTAAAATTCCTGGAACAAATACTTAGTTTCAGACTTGTCCTTCATGAGGAAAGTCCATGTCATGCGGGTATGATCATCAATAAACGTAATGAACCATCTCGCCCCAGTCACATTTTTTATTCTCATTGGACCCCAAATATCGCTATGAATGACAAAGAAAGGTTGAGTAGGTCGATACCCAATGCTCGGATAGACTGATTTTGTATGCTTAGCAAACTGACAAATCTCACAATTGAACGAACCAACATCTTTATTGATAAAAAGTTGAGGTAACAACTGTTTAAGATATCCAAAACTAGGATGTCCGAGACGAAAATGCCATAACAAAACACTATTCTCATTATTCATAACTAGGTGGGCTGTCTTCTGACCATCCTTGTCTTTATGGAACTCCGGATCTGATCCTTCCAACACATATAAGCCATCTTGTACTTCAGCCTTGCCAATCTCCTTTCCTGAGCCCACTTCCTGTAAGATGCAACCAGATACCCCAAACTTAACTTCACAATTGTGTTCTGATGTAAGTTGAGAAACTGACAAGAGATTGCAATTCAAAGTAGGAACATAGAGAACTGGAGCAACAATGAGATTGTTGGTAAGTTTAACCCAACCAATTCCTACAACTGGAGCTAAACTTCCATCCGCAACACGTACTCCTGCTGATTTGGGATACGGTTGTAGGTCTTTATTAACACAAGAAAGTTTTGAGGAATAGAAATGTTATATTAGGGTTAGGTCTCACCACAGTATTATATACATGGTTAGGGAACTCTTACCATATGTAGGAGTTCCCGAATAAGCTAACTACCCTAAATAGGAAAAATACTTAAATACATTCCTACTTAGATAAGGTAACTAATCTGATACGAATCTTAACACTCCCCCTCAAGCTTGGCGATGTAAATGTTGAGCATCCCAAGCTTGCGAACAAACTCTTCAAACGTATTTCTTGGTAGGGCCTTTGTGAAGACATCAGCCGTTTGCTGACTGGTAGAGATGTAGTCAAGTTGAACAGCTCCATTTGTAACCTTCTCAGTAATAAACTGTCGATCCAATTCGACATGCTTTGTTCGGTCATGATGAACATGGTTCTTTACAATACTTATAGCAGATTTGCTGTCACAAAGTAGTTGTATTGGACCTTCAATCATGACCTTGAGCTCAGTTAGAACTCGTTTAAGCCACACTCCCTCCTTGATTCCAGAAGTAATAGCTCGATATTCTGCCTCTGCACTGCTGAGGGAAACCACATCTTGCTTCTTGCTCCTCCAAGTGACAAGATTACCCCAAATATATGTACAGTAGCCAGTAGTTGACCGTCTCTCAGTCAGTTCACTAGCCCAACTAGCACCTGTGTACACCATGATACCACGTTGAGGACTCTTCTCGAATAGCAAGCCTTGTCCGGGTGACTGCTTTAGGTACTTCAGGATCCGATACACCATTTCCAGGTGCTCTTCGTTAGGATCATGCATATGTTGGCTAGCAATTCCAACGGAGTAGGAAATGTCTGGTCGAGTATGCGCTAAGTATATTAGCTTCCCTACTAACCGTTGGTAGCTGCCTTTGTTGACAGCGACAATACCTTCTTCTCGACTGAACCGTTTATTCGGTTCTATAGGTGTGCTCATAGGTTTGCATCCTAACATGCTTGTTTCCTTCAGTAGATCTAGGACATACTTTCTTTGAGATAGAAGTATTCCTTCTTCAGATCTTGCCACTTCCATTCCAAGGAAATATTTTAGCTCCTCTAGGTCCTTGAGTTCGAATTCAGGCGCCAATTTCCTCTTCAGTTTACATGTTTCTTCCTGAGCACTTCCAGTGATAATTATATCATCAACATATACAATGAGGATAGCCATCTTACCATCCTGAGTATGTTTGACGAACAAGGTGTGATCAGTTTGGCATTGATAATAACCCTCTGATTTCACAGCCTTAGAAAAACGTTCGAACCATGCTCTTGGAGATTGCTTTAACCCGTATAATGCCTTTCTGAGTTTGCAGACCTGCTTGTTACTGAGATTAAGTATCCCTGGTGGAGGATTCATGTACACTTCCTCCTCCAAGTCCCCATTTAGGAATGCATTTTTTACGTCAAGCTGTGACAGGGGCCAATCAAGGTTTGCAGCAAGTGAAAGTAAAACTCTGATCGTATTCAATTTTGCTACGGGAGCAAAAGTTTCTTCGTAGTCCACCCCATATGTTTGTGTAAATCCCCTTGCAACAAGTCTGGCTTTGAACCTTTCTACTGTCCCGTTTGATTTGTATTTGATCGTGAAGATCCATTTACAATCAACGGTTCTTTTTTCCAGTCGGTAATTGAACAACTTCCCAAGTGTTGTTCTTCTCTAACGCCTGAAGTTCTTCCAAAACAGCCTGCTTCCACTTAGGGTGTTTTAAGGCTTCTTGGATATTCTTCGGAGGTTCTTCACTGTCAAGACATGTGATGAAACTCTTATAATCAGGGTTGAGTTTCTCGTAGCTTACCATTCCACTGATAGGGTATTTGATGCAACTTCGAGTCCCTTTCCTAACAGCAATTGGAATATCTAGATCAGAATCCAGAATATGTCCTGTTTGTTCAGGAAGAACTTGTTGCTCTATAGGTTCTTCAAGAACTTCTTGCGGTTCATCAATAGTTTCAGAAGAATCACCAGGAGTTACTTCTGCCGCAGGTTCCGTAGGAACCTGTCTGCGTTTATACACTTTTAGTTCTTTCTCCCCTGTTCTCTATTATTAGTTTCTCTATGTCCGTCCGTCTCAGTCTCTGTAGTAGCCCCAATTTCTGGCAGAAAATCCCAAACACGTGTTGCTGCACCATTCTCAGTCCCCCCCTGGAACACGGTTTGGGAGAAGAAAGGCTGAGTCTCAAAAAAGGTTACATCACGGGAATTGTAAACCTTTTTTGTAGTAGGACAGTAGCACTTATATCCTCTTTGATGTGAGGAGTAGCCAATAAACACGCTTTTGATAGAGCGGGGGTCCAACTTAGAGCGATGAGTAGGAGATAAGTGAACGGAGGCAGTACAACCGAAGATACGAGGAGGTAAGTCGGAGGAGAAACTAGCCACTTGGGGGTAGGACTTCAAGAGACATTGTCGAGGAGGAATAAAGCCAAGTACCCTGCTAGGCATTCGATTAATGAGATACGTGGCAGTTAGAACTGCTTCACCCCAAAGATATTTAGGTACCTGATGAGCAAACATACAAGCACGAGCTACTTCAAGCAAATGTCATTTTTTTCGTTCTTCAATCCCATTCTGTTGGGGGGTCTCCACACAAGAACTGACGTGTATGATGCCATGCTGAACCAGAAACGGACTAAGAATATGATTAAAATAGTCCTTAGCATTATCTGTCTTGAGTATTTGTATATTAGTCTGGAATTGGGTTTTAACCATGGAGTAGAAATCCTTGAAAATGGACTGAGTTTCAGACTTCTCCTTCATAAGAAACGTCCATGTCATCCTTGTGTGGTCATCAATAAATGTGACGAACCACTTAGCTCCATTAAGATTCGGAATCCTTATTGGACCCCAAATGTCACTGTGGATAACTGAGAAAGGGCGAGTTGGGTGATAACCAAGGCTAGAATAAGTAGTTCTGGTGTGTTTGGAAAATTGACATACATCACAGTGAAGCAACTTCTCATCTTTATTGATAAATAACTGTGGCATCAGTTGTTTAAGATAAGGAAAGCTTGGATGTCCAAGGCGGAAATGCCACAACAAAATTTCACGAGAACTACTATTAAAGCTAGTAACTATATGAGCTGCTTTCTGATTCCCCACAGTAGCTCTAGAACCTTGAAGAACGTACAACCCATCCACCACATCAATCCTGCCAATCTCCGTCCCTGAGTCCACTTCCTGTAATATGCAACCAGAGGACCCAAATTTAGCTTCACAATGATGAGCAGTAGTCAATTGATGTACAGACAGGAGGTTGCACGTGAGGTTTGGCACATATAAGACTGGGGAAAGGGTGAGACCATCGGTAAGTTGAACCCAACCAAAACCCTTAACAGGAGCCAAACTACCATCAGCAATACGGACCCCAGCTAGCTTAGTATATGGCTGAAGATCCCGAATAAGGTCTCGACACCCAGTCATTGTGTCTGTTGCCCCAGAATCCAAAATCCAGTTATGAACAGAGCAATTATTAACAGATAGGGCTCTAGGAGAGATACCTTTAGAAAACATACTAGAGAAACTTTCAGGAGTTGAAGTGGTAGAAGTCGATTGGAAGCCCTTCATCACTTGGCTGAACATGTACTGAAGTGCATCCATTTGCCCTTGAGAGAACTGGTTGTTGTCACTAGATGATGAACCAGCAGCAGTGTTGGCCCGAGGGTTCTTTGCCATAGCTCTTTTCTCCGATTTAGACTTCCAACCAGAAGGTTTTCCAACTTTGAGTTCCCAACACTTGTCTTTAGTATGCAGGGTTTCTTGCAGTGTTCGCAATACCATGGAGTGGTGGTTTCCTTTTCTTTTGAATTGCTGAACTTTTGACTCAGCAAAGATGCTCCTGGTTTCTCAGCAATTAAGGCAGATCCCTCTGTTTTCACCTCTGAGAGCATGAGCTGACGACGGTATTCTTCTCGTCGTATTTCTGCAAATGCATCCTCTATCTCTGGGAAGGGTTTTGTTGAAATAATCCTTCCCTTCACATCATCTAGATCTTGATTCAGACCTAACAGGAATTGGTAGGTTCGTTTCTTGGAAATAAATTTCCTGAAAGTCTCAGCATCTTCAGCAGTAGTCCATTCCTGAGCTTCATATAAATCTAGCTGAAGCCATGAACTGGACAGCTTATTGTAATATTCTGTAGCACTCATCCCCTCTTGTTTGAGGCTGAATATTTTTGTCTCAATCTCGAACAAGGCAGATGAGTTCGCCACAGTGGAATACGTATGTTTTGCATTATCCCAAATTGATTTTGCTGACTTGTGGAGAAGATAAGTGTCTCCGATCTTCGGCTCCATGGTTGAGATCAGCCAATATCGGACCAAGTTATCTTCGTTATTCCATTGCTCGTACTTGGCATCAGTGGTAGCAGGTTTTGCGGTAGTACCGGTAAGGTATCCGCCCTTGCAACGGCCAGTGATGAACATCTGAACAGAGGAAGACCACTGAAGATAATTGTTCCCGTTGAGCTTATGGATAGCTATTCCGCCAGGAACAACAGGATCAGAATTTGAAGTCGCCATACTCTCAGAAGTAATAGGCTTAGAGGTGCTTTGACTTTGAGAAGAAGAAGAAGAAGAGATTAAAGAAGAATCAGTCTCACCGTCAGACATGACAGAGACGACTGTGATTGGCAGCAGAATGAACAGCCGGAGGCTCTGATACCATATTAACACAAGAAAGTTTTGAGGAATAGAAATATTATATTAGGTTTAGGTCTCACCACAGTATTATATACATGGTTAGGGAACTCTTACCATATGTAGGAGTTCCCGAATAAGCTAACTACCATAAATAGGAAAAATACTTAAATACATTCCTACTTAGATAAGGTAACTAATCTGATACGAATCTTAACAGTCTTGAACTAAATTTCGACATCCAGTCATTGTGTCTGTAGCTCCAGAGTCTAGTATCCAATTATTAGAAGAAGAATTCTGAACTGAATATGCACAAGGAAAGATACCTGTTGCAAACATGCTAGCAAAGCTTTCAGAATCAGAAGTTGAAGGTTGACTTGTCTTAAGGACTTGAGTCATCATTCTTTGCAGCGCGTCTATTTGTCCTTTGGTGAAAGGATTCCCGTCAATAGGTGGGGTAGGGGTAGAAGATGCAGCTGCAAAATTAGCTTGAGCGGCAGCAGCTCTCCTCACCGACCTTGGCTTCCAGTCCTTTGGTTTGCCTCCAAGAAGCTCCCAACATTCAGCTTTAACATGCCATAACTTCCCGCAATGTTCACATATGACAGGAGGTTTGTCTCCTTCTTTACCACCATTGCTGGATTTTTTTGTAAAGGTGGCTTTAACATTGAGAGCAGACCCTTCAGAACTAGTTTTAGAGTCTGAGAGCATAACCTGACGCCTTGACTCTTCTCGGCGAATTTCAGCAACAGCTTCTTCTAGATCAGGGAACGGTTTAGTAGCCATAACCCTTCCCTTTGTAGCATCCAGATATTGGTTAAGCCCTAACAAGAAGCGGACAGTTCGCTTCTTCTCAACAGCCTTTATGTATCTTTCAGCATCTTCTGGAGTTGACCAGTCTTGTGCTTCATAGAGATCTAGCTGGAGCCATGAACGATTTAGTGCGTTATAATATTCATTAGCACTCATCTCCCCCTGTTTAAGGTCAAACAGTTTGGTTTCGATCTCCAACAGGGCTGATGTGTTGTCCATGGTTGAGTACGCCTTCTTGGCATGGTCCCAGATGGACTTTGCCGTTGGATCAAGGAGATAATTTTCTCCAATTTTAAGCTCCATGGTTGAGATCAACCAAAAACGAACTAGGTTGTCGTCATTGTTCCACTGCTCGTACTTCTCATCAGTGGTGACAGGTTTAGCAGCAATACAGGTCAGGTACCCTCCTTTTCCTCGTCCAGTGATGAACATCTGAACTAATTGCGACCATTGCAGGTAGTTGCTTCCGTTAAGTTTATGGATAGCAGCTCCTGGAAACGGGTCAGAGTGAGAGGCCATACTCACCGCGGTAGTAGGGACGGTGGTGGCAGTAACAATCGGTAAACTAGTAGTATAAATTTTAGAGTTCTTGCTGTCAGAAGTCATGACAGAAGAACAGGTGTAGCAGCGGAAGAAATCAAAACCCTATGCTCTGATACCATATTAACGGAAGGAAGAAAGAAAGATAGTAACATTGCCTTTTCTTTATTATTCAGTATATTTTAGGGTTAATAACAACATCCTTATTTATACTAGGTTTCACGTAGGAGTCCTAGCTACAAATCAGGACAAATAAATAATCTCCTAATTAGAAACAGAAACACAGGAAAAACAATATCCTACTCAGACTAGGAAATATCCTACGTGGACTATTTCCCCTTATTATTCAACACATTAGAAACAATTTGGGACAGAAAACCAACCTGCCAACTTTCCCCAAATTAGAAGGCCTTAAAGAGATGGGATTCAGCCAAGGCACTTTCACAAAGTTCAACGTCAATTGAAGAGGTAGTAATGATTCAAGGCCCTGAAAACTATAACTACTAAGACCACATAGAAAAATAAGATAAGGGAGAGCTCACAAATCACAATGGTGCTATTTTTATGAAGCCAAACACTGTTTGATTAAACAGTAGCTCACATTGTCCCTTAATATATAGAAAGAATAGAAAGAACGGCTCATCAGTTGGCCAATTTCTTTTGCTACGGAAGTGGGTGCAAGATTACATATTTAACTTACAACTGCAACTCCTATACATCACATGACTACATATTGATGCACTTGCTACTCCTATATGAATTATCACACATGACTTCTATCGGCTTACAACTGCGACTCAAGGGAACACCTAGCTCCATTGCTTGATGTGCTGCTGCTAGCCACAACTGTACAACTATTACCGATATGGTTTTTTTCCTTCTATCCATATCTGAAGTGGGTGCAAGATTACACATTAACTTACAACCGACAAGACTACTTGCCTTTGCTAATGACGGGGCAGCACATCTTCTCCAGCATTTCCCTGTTCCTGCACACCAAGAGCAAAAGGGCATAAAACTGTTGGGGATCCGTGCATCAGCTCACTTCACCCAGCCTCTCACTTGTTATCATAATTAGAATGCCAATGTAGTAAAAAGGTGCCTTCCAAGTCTGAAATCTTCCTATATAGCTCTCATCACAGCAGCACGTGCATTATTTGAAAAGTAATCCAGAATCCAGGTCCAAATTCAATTGCTCTTACCAAACTTGTGCCAGGAAAGAAGAGCAACGTAGCTCCAGAAATCCCATAGGAGACATCTGAATCTGATTCAGAGGAGGGCTGCCTAGAGTAAATACACCTTGTTTTAAGGTTCCGACTTCCAATTAGGTGATCTTGAGGGCAGAGGCCTTAATTCCTGAACAAAGCCAATTCGAAAAGAAAGCACAAATGAATAGGCTGGCAGAAACTTTGTGAACAAGAAAATCAAATAATTAATTCCCTATGCAGAATTGGAATAAAGACTGATAGACACTCTAGTCCATTGCAGAGTTCGTTTTGAGGTCACACCTCCAGCCCACTAGCAACAAGAATCTATGAAATATATTAAGAGTCTCACTATGAACTGAAACTGAACAACCAAAGCTGTCCAGAAACAAGCATACAGGAAAGCAACCATCCAGTGAGAACAAGAATCACAGTGATCTGGATGAATTTCTCATTCTTTTTCTGCCCATAACTACATTATGGTAAACGACTGATGGAAACACCGCAATTCAAGTCTCTTTTGGATGTATCCCTTTGAAATACACAGCATCCATGTTTTCCATTTCTTTTCACTACGATAAACAACTAATGGAGACATCAAATTTGAATTCTCTTCTTAACTGTTTCCTTCTGAATACGCAGCTTGCACATTTCTTGTAAATTTCCTGTGACATTTTCTCATTACCCGTGAAGGAAGGAAAGACAGTAGACCTTCCCAGATTTCTCAGACCGGAGAAGCTAAGTTGTAAGAACGAGATGTAGAATCTTCAATAGCTGATATTACAGGAAGATTTGGTTGACAAACCTTATTGGACAATTAAACTTCGTTGAGCAAGGCAGAGTGGAGATTTGTAGCATATCATTCCCAGATTTGACCTTCCCATATTTCTCCGAGTCACTGCGCTAGAATATCGCCATGTCTGAAGATGACAAAATAATTGCCTTGTTCAGATGCAAAGATCTTTGTAATGAAAGTTATGTCACTCATCTTTATCAAATTACCTCAAAGATACTAAACAATGACTGACAAGATCATAGAACATCTCTCCCTTATGTCCAAGAAGGATGACATCATCATATTATAATGATAAGTAGACTATAAGTCAGCAAGCATATATCACAAAAAAGTTATGATAACGAATCACATTCTAAACAATGACCAGAGTCTATCAATATCTTCAAGAAGATGTACATCTTACCTATAGTGCACTAATACTTGGGATGATTTTTGGCAGCAGTCTGTATGGTGGTTCTGAATTTGTATTACATTCATCAGGAAGGCATGCAAGTTCGTTCTCCAAAACAGAGTAAGCTTCTGAAAATGCCTGAAACACACAACATTTGGAAATGTTTGTTGAAAATAGACCCCAGAAAACTATCAGCCTGTTATCTTTTGCCTTGGCATGCCCATTTCTGATTGTTACTTTAAGGCGTTTGAAGAATACAACCTAAAATGTGAAAGTTAGAAAATTGAATACGCAATAGCATGCAGCTGTGAGAAGAGACGGGAATGTAGGTCAGAAACAGGAACAGAAGTGTTAGCAAACGTGGGTTAGTGGGTGTAGACAATGTTAGATGGTTATTATAAGTGGTTAACAGGAAGTAGTTAATAGTTCGTCAGCTGAAACTTCGGAATCTAATCTTCAGAAAAGATGTCTCATTCAATTTAGTTTGTTTATTGGTAATATGGCTAAATACGTCCCTAGGAAATTTTGGAGTAGGTTGTTTTGAAGGAGTATATATCAAAATCTCCTTCTTTTCTTACTCTAAAAGGTATCATTAAGTCAAATAAAAGGATATTACAGACGCATCTAAAAAAGATTGCGCAACCACCAGAAGATCAACATTAGAAAATGCAACAGGGATCAAGCAATGGCTAACCTTGATACATTGATGTACCCGGAAACAGTTCCTCCCCACATTATTTGTCGGAAAAAGAGGATCATCAATGTGTATAGGATCAATACTATACAAAATACCAGACAGTCAGGACCATGAAATAGAAATTACATACAGAAAGACCTCATAGAGCTCCTAGATTTACCTTTGACCTCTTTCTCTAGTTATATAAACACCCGAACCCTGCACTGAGATGCGCATTTGGCGAGGATCAAACACATTTCTGCATTAACAGCACAAATATTTGCTTAGCAACTGAACATATCAACAGCCGCACATATAAGAATGTTTATTTTGGATTCAACTTTTCACTCACCCAAAGAAGTACAGAAAATCCATAAGAAGACCACCAAAGTTCTGCAAAAATAACCAAGTGGCATCATGTAAAAGACCTAGACATTCACATCTGTTTAAAGACAAATATCAAAGGAGGCTAGGGTTTCAAAATAGTTCAAAGGAGGCTAGGGTTTCAAAATAGTAGTTAAAAGGTTGGGAAACACTGCAACAAAAAGAAAGGTGTCATTGCTCATGTTTGGAAAGAGAGGAGCAGAAGGTTTCATACAGCCACTTCCATTAATGCAGAAGGCCTCGCCCAGATCATTCTCCATGAGATAAGAAGTTAACAAAATCCTGATAAGATAGCTAAAGTTGTTTCCCTTGTATGGTTGTGGTAGTTTTCTCTTTCTGTTTCCCTCTCATTATGTGTAAAAGTTATTATAGTTTGAGTGTAGATAACCGGACGCGTTGCTAAGCAAGGGAGATGGTTTATCTTAGCTTAGGCCATTTCAAATTGAGAGGTTTTTGGGTCATTGCAATGTTCCGTAAACTTCCTAGAAGTGATAAAGGTTCACCATGACTCTTTTGGGTTCTTTTGGTTTTACTATAAACGCTGGTCAAGTTGGGAACTCTTCCCTCTTGGCTTTCATTTTTGATGAATGAGTAATACCCTAACCTATTCATTAAAAGAAAATGAGATTCCAGCATGAAATTACTTGATTAACAGGACGACCAAGATGATGCTCATGCTGTAGAAAGCGTGTAATAAGTATTACCTGCAGAAGCAGTAGAAAGCAATGAGAACATACTTTAAAGCAAGTAGAAAGATGACCTGCAGAGAGATCAAGCCTCGGGGTTGTGGCAATGCAGAAATCACGACATAGGCTAAGACACTAAGTTCTCAACTCCTTCACTTAGGGTTCTAAGGAATTAAGTAGAGGTTACAAAATGAGTTATATCATCTCAAGTAATTACACATTAACCGTCAAACAGATAATTAATATTACCAACCAATAGCTTATGTAGCAAAAATTACCAGGCAATAGGAACTCAAACCGCCAGAGTAGGATTGATCAAGGCTACGATCTGCCAAGAACTTTTTCAGTACCAAAGCAAGAGGGGTAGCCGCAGGAAACTGTTCTGTCAGCTCCTTCACCTACACATTATGCATAAGCAAACGTGATAAGGAAAGGGAAAAACACCCAACCCAAAAACGAGGGGAAATGAATTCACAATTGCAAATTGCACACCAAATGTGAAGGCTAGACCCCATTTCAAATAAACACAATTAAAGCAGGTAAAATAATAGCTACTTTATGATCAAGTTGGCCTTCTCTAGTCACAGTTATGCTCCGTCACTTGAGTGAAGCCATTGATAATGGTCACATTACCATACATTATAAACTGCTCATTCGTCATTGAAATTCCATATGGTGTTAAGACAAGAGAAACTGATTCCCTGCTACTGTAACATCGTTTGGTCCTTCAACTTGTTAGTAAAGAACAGTACGGAAGAAAACTTGAGGAATGGTTAAACCAGTCGTACTGCTACTCTTAAGATATATAATTGGAAACAATAAACTTGCATTCCTACAACCATTCATTGCACTGCAGTCCAACTAAAACAGAAATAATTTTCTTGTAACTATAAGGATGACTGCATAAATATCTCCAAAACTTTCACAGAATTTACCAGCTCAGTGGTTTGGAGCCCAGTATGAGATGGAGACTTGAAACTGATATCAAGACGTACTGATTCAACATCTTTCAAGTTATCACATCGTGTTCCTGAATATTCCAGAGAAGGCGACTCCTCTAAATTGAAGACATCAGTTTCTAGATGAGGATCTGTGCCACCAGCAATACACTCCTTTTGTACAGCAGAGGTACTGGAAGAGCTTAAATCATTTGGAACTTCCACAACCAGCATGATGATAGGGATCTGAGACACAACAATGAACCAGTATAAAAAGATAGACAGAGGAGAGGAAACTGACAAAAACAAGTAGTTTTGGTAAAACATTACAGCTGTATTTTCAACGGTTTTCAATGAATCACTCTTTACCCACTCCTGGTTGGCAAGGTACCTGGCTGCATGCTGGATAACAGAAGTAGCAGTTGTAAAAGTGCAGAGGCATAAGAGGTAAATCAATAGGGCACAATATTTTATTAACTTTCACGGAATTAAGTCCATTACATGAGCTTCAGTAAATAGTACTATTCAGCAAGGTCAATGGATCATCAAAAGTATTTTTAAACCAGCCAATCGAAGATGAACAAAATTCAAACAAAAGATATGCATCATTTGGTTCAGTTAGTGGTCTAAATAGTCATCAAAATATAGTCGTGTATAACATAGCCTCGGCATTAATCTCTGCATTACATAGCATTAGGCAGTCAATTACATTTGTTTTTATCAATTTTTGTATTACATATTAAGGATTGTAGACATCCCTTGTAGAAAACATACCGTTGCGGGTTCGTCGGGCTGCGGGTTTGGGGGATTCGTCAAGTTGGTTTAATGGGTCGGACCAACATTTTGCTAGCTCTATACTCACTGAGAATTCCCACATCATATAAGTTTTCCCACTAGTCGTTGATAACTTCCCTTGTTGACTAAGGGAATATCTTCCTTCAGGCTTAATTGTTTGCTCTGCTCCATAGGGGTATTGAGTGGTCTACAATCAATCATTTCGACCTCAGCAAAGAGGAAAAGAACGTACTTACGTTGGGAAATAACAATTCCTTTTGATGATCGTGAGACTTCCATGCCCAGGAAGTACTTTAGAGCTCCCAAGTCCTTAATTTCGAATTCCTTGGCCGGTTGAGACTTCGTTTCTATTTCCACCATGTCATCCCAATAATAATAATGCCGTCTACATAGAATATCAATACTGAAATTTCTTAAGTTGATGAGCATTTCTAAAATAACGTGTGATCATTTTGGCATTGGTTATAACCACCCTGTTTCATAGCTTTTGTGAACTTGTCAAAACACGCTCTTCAAGACTGCTTTAGTCCATACAGAGCCTTCCTGAGCTTACAACATGTCCCTTTGTTGTGTTTTAAAGATCGCCGTTCAGAAAGACATTTTTTACATCTAGTTGATGTAATGGTCAATCTAGATTAACCGCTAGGGACAGTAGGACTTTTACTGAGTAGAGTTTAGCCACAAGGGCAAAATTCTCGTCATAGTTCACCCCATATGCTTGAGTAAATCCTCCAGCAACTAGACGAGCCTTAAACCTCTCAATTATACCATCAACTCTATATTTGTCGGTAAACAACCATTTACAGTCAACTGTGTTCTTTCCGCTTGGAAGGGGAACAATCTCCTAAATTTTGTTTTCTTCCAAGGCTGTGATTTCCTACATTATAACTTTTTCCATCTCGGGAGTCCATTGCCTCTTGTATATTCTTTGGAACAATCACACTTTCCATAGCAGTTATGATTCCCTTGTGAGAGTCACTTAGGTTCTCATAACTTACTTGTCTCCCAATTGGGTACTTCGTACAGCTCCTTTTGGTAATGCATTGGGCATCTCCACGTTGCTGAGTTCTTGAGCTACATCCTCATCTAGTTGTTCTACTTCCACCTCGTGGGAATCCTCACTAGTTTCAGTTCCCATGTTTAGTTCTGGTTGGTCACCCAGGCTTACAGGGGTGTTTTTCTTCCTTCTGTGATACATCTGAAATGGTGGATTCATAGGTGGAGGTGGATTCACAGTTGAGAGCTCCACCGGACAAGTAGCAGTAGCATCATTGTTACTGTCAAAATTAATCAGGCCTACAAACTGCTCAGCCTGTATTGGGGTAAGCTATTGTGCTTCCTATGAATGAGTATGCTCCCCCTATGCACAGCGACATGAAAGTAGGACTGGGACTCAAAGAATGTTACGTCACGAGTATTATGTACTCGTTTTGTTCGGGGTACGTTACATTTGTACCCTTTTTTTAATGTTGGGTAGTCGATAAAGCACCTTTGAGAGCCAGAGGATCAAGTTTTGATCGGTGTTGAGGTGCAACATGAACGAATACGGTGCAGCCAAAAATCTTAGGAGGGAGGTCTAAGGTATAGGTTGCAATATGAGGAAAAGTGTCAATTAATACTTGGAGTGGGGTTTTGAAGCCTAAGACTCTGTTGGGTATCTGGTTAATCAAATATGTGGCAGTTAACAAGCTTCTCCCCATAAATACTTGGGCACATGATGAGTAAACATTGAAGTCCTAGCTACCTCTAATAGGTGCCTATTTTTTCGTTCTGCAATTCCAAACCATTGGGAAGTTCACACATGAACTAGCATGAATGATTCTGTGTGCCGTAAGAAAAGAGTTGAGAATACTATTAAACACCTGAATCTGAGTATGCAACAGAGTGTGAACCATAGCATGAAAAGTCTGAAAAAAATTGGTAGTTTCAAATTTTTCCTTCATTAAGTCCATGTTAATCGTGTATGGCCATCTATAAATGTGATGAACCATCAAGCCTCATTGACATTTCCAACCTTCATTGGTCCCCGGATATCACTATGAACAACCTTAAATGGTTTAGTAAGTTGGTAGCCAATAGCTGAATATGTAGACCGAGTATGCTTGGCAAGTTGACATACTTCGCATTGGAATTTCTTGGCACTTTTATTAATGAGTAGATGGGGAAATAAAAGTTCTAGATACATAAATATGAGGTCCAAGCCTAAAGTGCCACAAAAAGGCTTTATTCTCACTACTCTCTAAACTAGCTACTACATGAGCATGTTTTTTAGTGTTATCCAATGAATTTGATCTCTACAGCTCCTGATCTGATCCCTTCAATATGTCGAGCCCATCACATGCCTCACCACTGCCAAGCATCCTAGCCCATCACATGCCTCACCACTACTCTTTGTCCCCACCTCCTACAACAGTCAACACACAACTAGGGGAGCTAAACTTAGCCTCACTTCATGAGTAACTTGCTTGATAAAGAGGAGGACAATCTGTAGAAATATCGAGAATAATATTAAAGTTAGCTAACTTCCATATTTATCTCCTAATTTGTAGTTAGCTAAATAGGAAGATATTATGTATAGATTTTCTACTTTAGGTAGGTCTCTAATCCAAGACCTATATGTATCTGTAATATCTCTCTAATCAAAGGATCAAGGAAATTTTTTTCCCCCAAAATCTTCATGGTATCAGAGCCGCGGTTTTAACCTACCACTGCCGCTGCTCAAGCTTTTTCCGCCAAGCTCTTCTTCTTCTTCTTCTTCTTTTCTATAAAATTTTCTGATTAATCACCATGTCAGCAGTTACGGGTGATGGCGAAGTTACGTCCGGAGCAAAAGCTACTGCTCCTCAAACAACAATATCTCATGAACCCTATTCCGGGAGTATGGTTATACAGAAGCTGGATGGAGGAAACTACCTTCAATGGTCTCAATCCATGCAGATGCATATCGCCGGCAGAGGGAAGATCGGTTATATCACAGGTTCTGCAACTAAACCTAGTGAGACCGATTCGTCATATCAAACCTGGTTCGAACATGACAACCTTGTCAGATGCTGGCTTATTACCTCCATGAACACCAACATAGGAGAGAACTATCTTCTTCACCAGTCTGCGAAAGATGTGTGGGATGACGTCAAAGCTACCTACTCGACGGTCGACAACTCAGCTGCCTTACATGAGGTGGAGACAAGGTTGTATAACTTTAAGCAGGGAGATTTGTCCACTGTTGAGTACTACAATCAGCTGGGCAGATTATGGCTCCAACTCGATTTGTATGAAGTTCAGCCATGGGAGACTCCTAAGGACTCAGAGCTCTTCAAGAAGTTTGTGGAGAAGAAGAGGACGATGCAGTTCCTCTTGGGCTTAAACCAAAGCCTTGATGATGCGAGAAGCAGAATCATGAGCATGAAGCCCTTTCCTACCTTGAAAGAAGCATTCTCTGAAATAAGGAGAGAGGAGTACAGGCGTGGGCTCATGGTTACTGAGACTAAAACTCAGATGGAAAACTCAGCAATGATGGTTCAAGAGACCAGAAGATCTGCAATAGCTACTCAAAACCCAAAGAACAACTCGAGCGGAGAAGACATCCCATTTTGTGACCACTGTAAGAAGCTGTGGCACACCAAAGGAAAATGCTGGAAACTTGTCGGTAGACCTGCAGATTGGAAGCCGCGGTCAGAAAGAAGGGGAAAGGCTGCCCACTCAGCCAAGGTCGAATCTGGTGCAAAAACAGAGTCGGATGGTGGTCAACTCTCTAGAGATCAAATGGAGATTCTTCAACATATGATTTCTCAATTCTCGGGTGCTGGTACATCTAAAACCTCATCTAATACCTCAAGCTTGCTAGCTACTCAAGGTATTCATACAGCTACTTATGTTTCAAATACAAAAAACCGAGATTGTTGGATTCTAGACTCAGGAGCAAATGCTCACATGACCAGCAACCTTAACTTAATTACTAATGTTAAACCGTATGATTCCAAGAGTAATGTGAGAGTTGCAGACGGCAGCCTAGCACCAGTTGAGGGAGTCGGAGAAGCTCATCTCAATCATAATATTATTTTGAAGCCTGTGTTATATGTGCCAAAACTCAGCTGTAACCTTATTTCAATCAGCCAATTGACGAAGGATTTAGATTGTACAGCTAATTTTTGTGCAAATTTGTGTGAATTACAGGCCATGAGTCCAAAGTGATGATTGGCAACGCTGAGCTGTGTGATGGCCTTTATCTTCTCAAGGGGCAGCCAGTAGAAGATCAGTTTCAAGAACAAGTCAAAGGAGGTCACAGCAATACTGTTTTTGTTTCCAGCCTAGATGATTTAGTTATGTTATGGCATTTTCGATTGGGACATCCAAACTTTCACTATTTGCAAAGACTATATCCATCCTTGTTTATCAATAAAAATCCAAATTCCTATCAGTGTGAAATATGTCAGCTTGCCAAACATACACGATCTCCCTACTCCGGCCTTACATACCAACCCACTAATCCTTTCTCAATCATCCATAGCGATATATGGGGTCCCACTCATCCAACCCTTAATGGTGCTAGGTGGTTCATTACCTTCATCGATGATCATACAAGAACGACTTGGACTTACCTTATGAAACAAAAATCTGAAACTACTGCAGTGTTCCAAGACTTTCACAGGATGATTCATACCCAGTTTAATACCAAAATTCAGGTACTCCGCAGTGATAATGCTAGGGAATACTTCAATCATACCCTAGGATCCTTCTTGAAAGACCAAGGGATTGTTCAAACTAGCTCATGTGTAGAGACTCCGCAACAGAATGGAATCGCGGAAAGGAAAAATAGACATCTGTTAGAGGTAGCTAGAGCCCTCATGTTTACTAATCACGTGCCTAAGTACCTATGGGGGGATGCAATTCTTACAGCCACCTATATCATCAATCGTACTCCGAGCCGTGTCCTTAACTTCCAATCCCCACGTGACCTACTTCAAGACAAATATCCCCATCTCCGAGCCTTGACCTCCAACCTCGACCTACGCATATTTGGTTGTACTGCCTTTGTGCATGTTTTACCTTCTCATCGCACAAAGTTAGACCCTAGAGCCATTAAAACTGTTTTTTTTGGGATATTCAACATCTCAGAAAGGTTATAAGTGTTTCTGCCCTGTAACAAAGAAGGTTTACAATACTCTTGATGTCACATTCTTCGAAACACAGCCATATTTTACACGTCCTGAGATTCAGGGGGAAACGTTTGGTGAATCTCAGTTATGGAGCCTTCTTCCTGAACCTACTAGTGATACAGGTGAAGGAGTTTCTCCACATGATGTTCCAACTGTTATGGAAGAACCTGACAACCCTAATCCAAGTACTGAGTTGGATATACAGCAGCAACAAGAAGGTGAAGACCTCCCCACAACAAAGGAGTTGCAGGTGTATAAGCGCAGACCCCGAGAGCAAGTAGAAGCCATCACACACGCTCAACCGAGTCAGCCTTCTTCTCTGGACTCTATGCCTGAGAACATGCAAGCACAAGGTATGAGTGAACATACTCTCTCTATTCCTAATGTTGATGATTTAGAATTGCCGATAGCTCACAGGAAGGGTGTGAGGAGCTGCACGACGAAGTATCCTATTGGAAATTGGGTCTCGTATGAGAAATTGAGTGCAAGGTACAAGTTTTGTTAGTAATCTGGATTCGGTAAAAATTCCAGAAACCATTGATCAGGCATTTGAAAATCCGCAATGGAAGATGGCGGTTGAGGAAGAAATACGAGCGCTCGAAAAAATCAAACATGGAGTCTTGTGGATCTACCGATTGGAAAGAAGCCGGTGGACTGCAAATGGGTATTTACTGTGAAATATAAGGCTGATGGCAATATAGAGAGGTACAAAGCAAGGTTGGTGGCTAGAGGTTTCACTCAATCATATGGGATCGACTACCAGGAGACCTTTGCACCAGTAGCAAAGCTCAACACTGTTCGTGTTCTGCTGTCCTTGGCAGTTAATCTTAACTGGCCGCTATTTCAGATGGATGTTAAAAATGCGTTTCTGAATGGCGATTTATCAGAAGAAGTTTATATGAACTTACCACCGGGATTCACTAGGAGAGGTACTACCACAGTTTGCAGACTTCATAAAGCTCTTTATGGTCTCAAACAGTCTCCTCGAGCTTGGTTTGAGCGATTTACTGAAGCTGTGAAGTTAAATGGATATCTGCAATGCCAAGCTGACCACACCTTGTTCATCAAGCACAATAAGAAGTGTGGAATGTCATCTATTCTGATTGTTTACGTTGATGATATAATCCTTACAGGAGACGATTTGGAAGAAATAGAAGACCTGAAAAGGAAGCTTGCCAAGGAATTTGAGATTAAAGATCTCGGAGAACTGAGATATTTTCTCGGAATGGAAGTGGCTCGGTCGAAGGAAGGACTTGTTGTGTCTCAACGTAAGTACATACTAGATCTTCTTAAAGAAACAGGGATGTTGGACTGTAAGCCCATAAACACACCTATGGAAGCAAACAAGAGGTTTACTACTACTGCAGAAATCCCACCTGTTGACAGGGGGAGATATCAAAGAATCGTGGGCAGACTGATTTACCTTGCCCACACTCGTCCCGATATTGCATTTCCTGTGAGCGTTGTGAGTCAGTATATGCACTCACCTAACGAAGAGCATCTTGAAGCTGTCATGAGAATTCTCCGATACCTCAAGACTACTCCAGGACAAGGGTTATTCTTCCAAAAACATAACAGCAGGCACATTGATGTATATTCTGATGCAAGCTGGGCTGGGGAATTAACCAATCGGAAGTCTACTACGGGATATTGTTCATATGTATGGGGAAATTTAGTAACTTGGAAAAGCAAAAAACAGGCTGTGGTATCATTAAGCAGTGCAGAGTCGGAGTATAGAGCACTTGCGAAAGGGATTTGCGAAGCAATGTGGCTTCAAAGACTGTTGAATGAGCTAAAAGTTTCAGAACACAGCACTGTAAAGATGTACTGTGACAGCCAAGCTGCTATAAGTATAGCTCGAAATCCAGTGCATCATGATAGAACTAAACACATTGAGATCGATCGGCATTTTATATCCGAAAAGGTGACGCAAGGTGTAGTCGATTTGAGCTACGTGCCTACAAGACAACAAGTTGCTGATGTCCTCACGAAAGCCCTCGCACGGGATTTGTTCGAGGAGTTATTGTCCAAGCTTGGGATGTTTAATGTTTATACTCCCAAGCTTGAGGGGGAGTGTAGAAATATCGAGAATAATATTAAAGTTAGCTAACTTCCATATTTATCTCCTAATTTGTAGTTAGCTAAATAGGAAGATATTATGTATAGATTTTCTACTTTAGGTAGGTCTCTAATCCAAGACCTATATGTATCTGTAATATCTCTCTAATCAAAGGATCAAGGAAATTTTTTTCCCCCAAAATCTTCACAATCAAGCTGAGGCACGTATAAGACAGGAAATAGAGTGAGATCCTTTGTCACCCTCACTAATCCAACTCCAACAATAGGGGCTAAAGTACCTAACCCAGATGTCTTAGGGTAAGGTTTGAGGTTTTGTATTAGCTCCTTACATCCTATCATGTTATCTATAGCACCGGAGTCGAGAATCCATGTATACTTAGGATGAGTTTAAGGACAACACTATGGTGAATACCTTGTTGGTCAAATAGACTAGTGATATACCCTCTAGGCTCAAACTTATCTGGTTTTAGGGCCTGAGCTAGCATCTTTTGTAGAGTCTGTAGCAATCCCTTTGAGAATTGAGCACCATCATCTATTCCTTTGCTGGAAACAACATTAGCCCTAGCTTTCGATGTTCGAATTTGGATTTCCAACCTGCTGGTTTTTCGTGGATATCTCAGCATTCTTCTTTGATGTGGAACGATTTGTGGCAGTGATCACACCACACGATTCCTACAGGAATATTTTTTCCTTGCCACACATTTGGCCTCCCTTTATTGCAGTTACCTGGGACGCGAAATCTGGTAGTAGCTTCAATGTTGAGAGCAGATCCTTTAGAACCAGGCTTAGCTTTAGTGATCATGAGCTGACAGCGATCTTTCTCTTAACACCAAACTTGGGAAGGGTTTGGTTCCCATAATCATGTCCTTAGCATCATCTAGGTTTTGGTTGAGACCTAGTAGGAACTGGATAGTTTGTTTCTTCTCAACAAAGAGTCTAAAAGTTTTAGCATCTCCAATAGTGTCCTAGGTTTGTGCTTCATATAGGTCAAGCTGAAGCCAAAAGAGGACAAGCTGATTGTATTGTGCACCAACATCATCTGACATGGAATTGACTAGCCATGTGATGATTGTGCCATTGTCCGAATCCCAATCTTCGTAGGAGGGATCATCTTCTTTAGGCTCCTTCTTGGCTCTAGTAATATAGCCTAGTTTCTTTCTTCCTCTAAGGTACACACGAATTAAGTATGACCAACAGAGGTAATTTGATTCGTTCAATTTAATGTTTGTGATCTAGATATAATGCCCTCCATCACGATACTTTGTTGTTGATCTGCTACCACCCACCAAAGTACTTTGAACTTCTAAATCATCAGTATTCTTAGCCATGGCTTAGGGGTTATTTAGGGTAAAGGATCAGAGAGAAGGAGATAGAGTTTAGGGCTGAGAAGAAAAGCAGAATTTAGGCCATAAAAGGCTTTCATACCAGATTAGTTTGGAGAGATGTTTTCTTATTATTCACAGAAGGATACAGTAGGATATATATACACTATTAGGGGGAGAGACCTACAAGGTGAATCCCTAAAAATCAGGGATTTACCTCACTAATGACCTACCATAATTAATTACACTCTTATCGGCTAACATAGAGCTACTAATAAAAGTATAAAACAGTTTTACGCATAACTAATTCTAACAATAATCAACAGGATGATGAGAAAATAAGACTAGAGGATGGACGAGTATAAGTTTTGGTGCTCTTTGATAGGCAAGAAGTTCCATCAAAATCTAATACAACTTCCTCACGTATAGCTTAATAGAAACCACCATTTACCTGAAGACAAGTTTCTTTAATACCATTACGACCCTCCAAAATTCCTGCTTCTTTTATGGGTTCCTAGAAAACAAAGATCCAAGTTAATACCGCTGCGCAGAATTTAAAAGTAGGGAACAATAGTGAAGAGATATCTCACCAAATTCCTCACTGGAGGTAGACAAATGACAAGGTCTACATCACTGGAAGGAAGGGACAGCCCAGTTGCATTTGAACCAAAGACATTTGTTCTGGATCTGGGCCATAGTACTTGTAATGATCTAGCAACTCGTTTAACAGCCCAATTAATGAAAGGCTTACGAGCCATGGTGGCTGAAGCAACCTGTAAAAAGAGAATGACAAACAAGTTACATGTGACAGTCTTACGCTCCAGGTTACAGATCATTCCACACAACGTGTACACAGAGTCATGCACATGAACCTATAAATTAACAAAAATTTTGTGGAGCACAACAAATCAACATTATTTCTGGAGCACATACCTGCTTGCAGAAAATGTCTATTTCATCATGAAGGAGCGAATGCATCAAAGAAAGAGATGCTTTCCTTGCAGGACACTTCAGTAAATCAGGAGGTTGTACCGGAAATGTCACATCTGGCTGCACATCACCCGACATTAAACTTCATTTCAATCAGATGACCTTAATACAAATACTGGAAAAGACTTACGTGCTCTTGATCACGAGCTAACTGGGATATTGCTATCAAACGATCTTGCAACAAAGTTCCAGGAAGAGGCTGAATCATAGGACGAGTTGCTAAATTTTTATTTCTCCAAGAAGGCCAAACAACTTCGGTTCCATCCATGCGTACACATGCTTCCTCTAAGTTAATACCATCATGATAGAAACCTCTCATGCCCCAATGTCTAGGGCTGGAGCTACCAGACCTTACAGTTGGAAAACCCTGTTGTTTTCTTGAATCACTCACAGGAGAGGGTGGAGGAGGACGAGGAGCCCTAGGAACACAAAGCACAACTGGTGATGGTGGCCTCTTTATCCGAGGTTGTTCCCTCCTCGAAGGAGGGACTGCTCGAGGTTTCTCTCTTGAGATGTTTGGAATGATGATAGGCCGCAAAATTGGGTAAGGAAAGGCATCTCCCACCTTTCCTTCAAGGTCCCCAGACAAATTAGTCAAAGATCCAGATGCTTTTTCCTCCTTGGCTATATCTATTGTCGTGGATTGTTGGACTTTACCAGTTACTTCACTCCCAGATACTACATAACCAAGTGCTTGATGTCCAGACCCCAAGGGCTCGAAAGGAGAACAAAATGAGGCAGCAGTTGGAGAAGTCAGACCGTTTGTACTATAAGAAGATGAAAAGGCAACCATGTCATCAACAGTCCTATTCATGTCTGCTTCATGCCATGCCCATGAGCTATCATCTGAGCTAAGAGAAGGAGGCCGAGAAAATCCTGTACCTGGATAATCAGAAGGGTTCCAGTACATTACACCACCACCAAAGTACTGATTGTAGTCTATTCCATGAACCTCAAACTCTTCTTCTGACAGCCAATGACTTTCATATTCATCCATAGGTTCCTGACCATTTGCTGTTTCAGGCAGGTCCAAGATATCTCCAGAATAACTTGCGTCATCATCAATGGTTTTTGCATTAAACTTGACATTCTGAGCAGTGAACCCCTTCTGGAAAGCAGCTTGCCTTCTTGAAATAAAACTAGAATCGTAATTACATGTCACGGGTGGAGTTAAGCTACACGCACGTCTAACCATCGGAGGCCAATCTAAACTCATTGGAAGAGGTCGGGAGATCATCTGGTTGCACCCAACTTCAACAGGTGAACTTCCAGCTTGATGCACAGTTGGAACAAACGGTTGACGCATGCGATTATGCCAGTTGAAGCCAACATCTAGGTGCAGTCGGTCAGTAGCAGGCGGGAGATTTGCACTAATGGAGGGAAAATATACATGACCCAAACTGGGACCCTCAGAAGGAAAGCACTGAGAATGCCCTATATGTCCAGCAGCAGAAAAGTTTTCAATCCCTCTCTTATGAAACATAGCCAATTTTTCTTTAAGGTTCTGCACTGGTTTATCAGAGAGTGAAGTATTTTCCTTTGCCTTTTGACTTTGCACGTTAATATCTCCAGCAACAGTTTCATTTTCTTGCAATGGCAAATCATGAGATGTTTCATTAGTGCCAATCTTCCTAGTCAGAATTCCTACTGACTGGTCAGAAAGTGAATCTCCATGGGCCTCATCACCAATATGGCCAACAACACCATTCTCCTCAGAACCTTGAACGTCCTCCATGTAAGATTCAACAGCAGAACTCTTCAAGGTTGTATTTAATGCAAGATGGCTTCCATAAGCTAAACTGCCATCCAATAAATGGACATTTAAATCGGCAATTCTCCCCTCAAGCTTCGTGGCTTCATTTATGTAGTTGAGATTGCAAGGAGGATGTTCCGCAACTGGGCCTTCAGAATATGTCCCTTCCATTTTATTTCTGTAGCCAGAGTTCCTATGTTTACTTCTTCCTCTTTTCTTCCTTGCTGTGGACTGATGACCTCCTTTTCCAAGAGGTGACCCTTGAGAGTGTTCCTATTTTGAAGTTAAAGATCAAAAAAATATTAAATCACCAAAGAAATGAGATACTACAAATAAAGTCGATTGAGAGAGCTGGTATCCAGATACTTGATTTCTCACTGCATCATGAGTACAAGACATCTTTTTGCACTCCAAATAGTCTGACACTTCAGTGAGGAGGGCGACAGGTTGAGGATCCTAACATGGCACCACAACCATTTCGTTACTATCAACATATCTTAAACCAGTGGTGATTCTATGGGCAAGATAGGAGAAAAAGCTACCTTCAAAGATTTCTTTATGGACAATTCTGCCAGCTCCTTTCCTGCTGCATGATTCATCTTTTTCACGTTCTTACTTTTTCCTTTCTTTGTTTGGCTAACTGGAGAATGCTTTTCTTTGTGTTTGCTTGGAGACACGAAAGTTCCTTCCTCAAGGAGTTCAAGCTTTGTGTAATCTAGATATATGGCCATAACATGTCCTCGCAACTTTCGCATCATACAATCAGATATCATATTGACAGAAGTCAAAGTGGTGAAAAATACCGCTGATATACCACTATCACCATGCCAATATGGGATATCAAAGTAAAAATTTCCCGAATCACTGATAAGCTACTAAACATGTTAGTAATGGAAGCAGGTACCCCAGGAACAGAAGCTGGCATAATGAACAAGCCAAATTCTGCATCAGCTGGGAGGTTGGGTAAGTTCCTTTGAGGTGATTCAGCAAAGATATGACTTCTTGGTTGTTCTGCTCCTAGTCTAAAAAGCCACCTCCGATCCCCAAGCGCAACACTGGCTTCCTTTAGAATCTCACGAGTCTGAGGACTTGAAACATCCAAAAGTTAGTGTGCAACTTGGTACTTACTAGGAGGGAAAACAAAAAACCTAACAGTTCGTATTCAACTGCACCAGATTGTACACAACAGACCTTTCTTTCTTGAATTATTTTCTTTGTTTATGGACAAATTATTCCAGCAACCAAGATTAACAGCAATACTTGTCATCCCTAATCAAGGGAATACTAATTTGGAGTTAACGATTAAAGGTAATCTGGAAAATAAGAAAGGATACTGCAAAATGAAGTCAATTCTTTAAATCCTTCTTCACATTTTAAATGTTAATCAGGCCTGTTCTATCCTCATAATATAGAAAAAGGTTAAATAAGCAAAGTTTTTGCAAGCAATACCAATATTTTGGAAGCCTTCCCTAGTACAAAAGTTATGATTTTTCTCCTAACTTGAGCATCCAATTTCGCCCACCAGTCTAAGCGCCTTTCTTCCTCCAAAACACGTTGGCCGCTACTCCGCAATGCTCATTTTCTCCTTCAACTTCACCCCTCTTTTCTTGTTAGCACCAGCAGAATTAAGCCAAGCGATCCTAAGCGCCACCTCCAGCTGATTTACCACAAAAGCCTCAATGCTATAATATCCTCTCGCCTTCAGCCACTCCAATTCCACCCACTCTGCTCCCAGTTCACTCTCTTCACCCCTCAAGAACCCTCCACCGGATACATTGTCCATGGTGAGGACGAAATTCTCAACGTCCTCCACCAGATCTTCACAGACCGTCATCGAATCCAAACAATTGATGGAACAAGAACACTCATCCGCGCTTTCCCCTTCTCTGGATCCGAAGAGCCGCGTGGAGTCGAAAACTAACCTCTCCGAATGATTGGACTCGGCAGTCCGGGACAAGAGGCCAGTTGACTTCTTGTAGCAGAGGCTAGGGAGATCGTCGGAAGGCAAGTCGGGAAGTATGATGAAGCGTCCGTAGCCGTTGGTCCGAAGCTTCCCGAGCATTTGAATGAGGAGGTGAGTGAATTTTCGGTTGACGGTAGTGAGGTGAGCCTGACGTTGAGGAACGGAGAGGGAGGAAAACCATTTGAGGATAGAAGAGCGAGGAGCGGAATTAGGGTTTGGGGATGATCCGAAATGGGAGTGGTAGAGGGAGATATGGGATGTGAGAGAGTCGACGAGTTGGTCCTGAGTGGTGATGAGAGAGTTGGTAAGATTAGCGAGAGATGAGGGGGGAGGTTTGGGCAACGAAATGTTAGGGTTTAGTTTGGACATGGCTAGTTTTGGTCTGATCTGTAAACGAACTTTTAACACTTAAGACTGCGAGAGCTGAGCCTGAGAGGGAGGATGGAGAACGGGCGAAAATTAAGGGAAGAAGAAGAAGAAGACGGTGGAGAGAAGAACGTTTGACGGGAAACAACGAGCAGGGAAAGCGTTCAAAACTGGAGAGAAGGACGAAATGGACAAAAATAAAAAGAGAATAGAAATAAGGAAAACATGTCTGCGTTAAAGTTGGGCTTGGATTGTTCGGTACATTATTCACGAGCTTGCACGACTAGAATGGAACGGCAGCTGATAGGGGTCCAACCCTTCAAGGGTTTGGATTTTGTTCTAACCCTTTCTAAAAAAACGTTTTCCTGCATTTCATCGCAATTATGTAAATTCGGGAGAATTGGAATCCACACAAATCCGAATCACAAATCCGTATCCAAAAGAAAACTTGAAATCCGAATTAATCCTTTCCAATACTTAATAAATTTAACCCTAAATCCAATCCACCAACCCTTCCTCTCCCAACAACCTCCTTTCCCTCTTCAGCACTTTTCGCCGCATTTTCTTCCCATCTCCCCCTGGACGGTTTGTAATGAAACAAACTTCAATTTCTGGGGCTAAAACCTAAACGGAGAGGAGCTGGTTTCAGCCCTCAGAGTTCCCATCTTCACTAGACCAACGGCGGCGGCGGTGGAGCTAGTTCCAGCTGCGGCGACGGAGGATTCAGACAAACTTGGACTTCTTCTTCTTCGAGTTATGGGTCGGCGGAGGCATCTGGGTCGTCGTTCCCAGACAAACTTCAATTTCTTCTTCTTCGACTTCTGCGTCATGGGGCATATGGGTTGGCGGAGACAACGACGATAATCTGGGTTCGATTTGGAGGCATCTGGCAGGCGGAGGAACAAAATAGAGTTATTAGATTGATTTGGGAGGCAGAGTTGTCGGAGGTGGCGGTGGTTGGCACGGCGGCAGTGGGAAAAGGAGGAGGAACGACGCCGTTATTTGTTGGGGTCAGCGAATCTGGCGGCTTGGTCGGTGGGACGGCGCGACGGGGCGGTGGCGACGGCAGCGGCGACGTCAACGGCGACGACGTCGACGGCGGTGGTTAGGTCGCCGGAGTGGGTGTCGGCGTGATCAGTTTGTGAGGAAGAAGGACAGAGTGTTGAGAAAGATGGAGGGCACTATTGTGATTCGGTGGAAAAATGTTAATTCCTTTGGTTTTAGAATGAAATTAAATTCCTCCACATATCTGGAATTTGCAAGGAATTGGAATTAAATTCCGTTGCTAATTAGAAGAGGAAAACAAGGAATCGAAGCTTTCCGCCGGAATCAATGAATTCCAAGCGCTTAATTCCTGACAGGGAAAACAACCCCTAAGTCATTGGATCATCTTTGACCACCTTTTGTATCTTTTGACTAATTCAATGGTCTTAATTATTATGGATATTTCAAACATTTCACATTTAATTTAATATAATTTTTATTGTAAATATTTAATATATGACTCGCCGGTGTTTTTATTGTAAATATTTAATATATGACTCGCCGGTGACTTTTCCGGCGACCTGCCATCATCTCTGGCGATGCTCTGACGACTTTTCCGGCGAGTACATGTTTACTAGTTAACATTTTTTCTGTTGATAACTAGTTAACACCCGTTTTTACTGTTAACTTTTTTTACTGTTAACTAGTTAACAGATTTTTTGTTGATAACTAGTTATCTTCATTAGTTCACAGGTTATTTTACTTATAACTAGTTTATGAATTTTTATAATCAATTTTAACAAGATTTTTTTATAATAGGTTATTTTAACTAGTTATGTTGTTCTTAACTAGCTAACATCATGATTTAGATAACCAATTTACAAGGTTTTTAGTTGATAACTAGTTATCAAAATTAGTTACCTACTTAACAAATTAACATCATTAGTTGCCTATATTTTTTTGTTAACAATTTATCTAACTAATTTTGTTAACTAATTAACTAGTTAACATTTAGATAACTAGTTAACAAGTTTTTTTTGGATAACTATTTAACTAGTTATCCAAACGAGTTAACTAGTTATCCAAACGAGTTAACTAGTTAATTACCAATGAGTTAACTAGTTATCCAATTGAGATAACTAGTTAACTTATGGAGTTAACTAGTTATCCAATCGAGTTAACTAGTTATCAAATTGTTAACTAGTTATCTAATCGAGTTAACTAGTCGTCCAATTGAGTTAGCTAATTAACTTATCGAATTAACTAGTTACCCAATTGAGTGTTTTTAAACTACAAATAAGTCCTGACAACTCATCTCCTCCTATCTTGAATCAGAATTTAATCATAATTAATTGTATCAAAATTTAATTAATTGCCATGTCTTGTAGTTTTTTGGAAGGTTAATTTGGGGATTTTTTTCGGTGACAAAATCCTTCTTTTGTCTTCTGCACAAAATTTAATCCTAACTGTCAGTCTCATTTTTTTCATTTATCTTCTGATTTTAATAATATCTTTCCTCAATTACCTTAACCTACTAATTAATTTATATTCTTTATTTAATGACTTATTTATTATTTTAATATCATTTAATTATCCTACTTCCTAAAAAATTGTAACCGAAATATTTTTCTTCCCCTTAATTTCTCGCCAATATCGTCTTCTTCAATTCATTTAAAACCTGCTAATATCGTCTTCTTCAAATCTTCAAACCACTGTTAGCCCCCATTATTGAGTTGAGGGAACCTTCAAATATTAGTATCATGTCGAATACTAATAGGACGGAAAATACTAGTATAGGGAAGAATACTAGTATTAAATCAACACCGACACAACAAAATCATATTCAACAAAACTTCTCAAACCCTTACAGAAACAGCGATGCAAGTGGTAACAAGGGATAATCAAATAAGAACAGGTGTTATGATTAAATCAGCCAAAACTTCACACAAAATAAAAAATACTAGTATTATACAATCTGAAATTGATTAGCTAGGCTGAATCATGAAACATACACTACAACATAAAGATGATTTACTCGCAGGCGAACGGGCTGCCTGCCACTAAGCTAGTGGCAGGCGGGGTGGGCTTAGTGGCAGGCAGCCTTGTGGGCTGCAAGTAACAGCAGGCCTGCCAGCTGTTTAGTGGCAGGCGGCCTGCGAGTAAGTGCGGTCTGCCACTAGTAGTGGCAGGCGGCCTGCGAGTAAGCCCGGCCTGCCACTAGCTTGTGGCAGGCGGCCTGCGAGTAAGCTCGGCCTGCCACTGCTTGTGGCAGGCGGCCTGCGAGTAAGCACGGCCTGCACTAGCTTGTCTGCTCCTATGAAATTCACTTTCGCTGAAACAAATCCTCCCTCCGCGCCTCCATATATCTTTCTTTCCATTTTTCTTCTTCTTCCTCAAATTCCTCCGCTTCACTTCCTTGATTCCCATCCTCTTCAATCAAAACTCTCATCTTTATTTTCTTCTTCACATCATTAATGGCGTCCCGCTACAATTCCTACCATTCTTCCCGCTCTTCCGCATCTTCTTCTTCCTCCTCCTTCTCAAGAGCCCTCGTTAAATCCAATAAACCATCCGATCTCTCCCAATTGAAACCCATTTCTTCCAAATCTAAGCCCACAACACACAATCTCTCTGCACTGGTAAGAAGTTCATAGACTATAAAGATGGATTGTTAAGGCCAAAAAAATTGACATGTGAGGAGCTTTTTCAGGAAGGCGACTTAGTTCATGTATCTGAAACCACCATTGACATAGGGTTTCAAGATGGGGATGAAACGATTGGGATAACTAGAAATTTAGTGACCATATAGCAATGATAAAAAAGTGAGTGACTACCTATAAACGAAAAGGGATGAAACAGAAAAAGATCAGAAATTTAGTGACCAGATAACAATCATCAGAAAGTTAAGTGACTGCCTAGAAACAACGGTAATGACACATGAAAAACTTAAATTTAGTGACTAGACAGTAATAATCATAAACTTAAGTGACTAATATTAGTGGCAGGCGGCCTGCCACTAACCACGCGTCTGCCACTAAGCTTAGTGGCAGGCGCCTGCCACAGTAACACCTAATTTCAGGCTAAGGAGCAATCTTCTAACCTTAACCCCCAAATTTCAACCACAAACCTAAAAATATTAATACTAGTACTCAAATCTCTTCACAAAACCACACACAAACAGCTATGCAATTGAAATTGGAGGAAAATTATATGTACTACTACCGAAATCAACAGACGGCGGAGGACAGTGTAGTCGACCGGTGGCAACAGCTGACAACTGCTTCGAAGAGGGACGGCGCTTCTTCCCTTCCTTAGTCGACGACAGAGAAACCAAAAGGAGGAACCGACAACGAGGGTTACAGAGATTGGGAAGGGCGATGGTCGTCGCCGTTGAATTGAATTCGATGCCGACATGAGCCGAGAGATGCAGGGCCTCACGCTACGGCACGTGAATCAAAAAGTTGGGAAGTCGACAGAGGAAAAAAGAGGCACCGCCGGCGACGAGGGTTAAAGAGATTGGGAAGGGCGACAAGCGTCGCCGTTGAATTGAATTTGGTGCCGCCGTTGGACCGTTACAGGGTCATGGGGTAAATCTGGATGGAGGGGCGACGGTTTTTATCTAGGTAAGTGGGGAGCAGAAAAAACAGCGACAAATTGGTAAAAATGAGATCATAAATACCCCATTTAAATACTAGTTCTAGGAACTGTATGATTTATTAGGAGTTGATCTAAGAGTTGTTATTTAATTTTATCTACGGGACAAAAGTCCCCTTTTGTCACTCACCAGGCTCCCGTTAATTTGCATCCATTGTAAATACCAATATAAATGTTAGAGAGAGATGTACATGTGTTGGAAGATGGAGAATACTTCTCTGCTACTGCAGACACTTGGGAGTGCATGCAATGGTTTGACATTTCTAGGAGAGGGACCTAAATCATATTAGTTTGTCATATTAATTATTTCTTATGAATTAAAGTCCATCATCGACTATTTCATCATCTCTACTGCGTAAGTAGCCGCCGCACATTTCTCTAATTTATCTGCTGCTCCCTCCTTCATTCCATCATCAACTATCCCCAAATTAAGAACCACTCTGTTTTTCCCTACTCAATCAAATCCTCTCTTCTACAACAACTCCTACGATAGAAGAACATTCAAGACCTCATAGAACATTCTATGGCGAAAAGATCAGGCCATAGATACCCCGATAGTGCATCAAAAAGAAATCCAACAAGGATCAGGGCCGATTCCGCATCCCCTCGTCGCCGTCAATTTTGGTGTTGTCGTCATTCAGAGCGTCGCCATCGTCTGGATCTGGATCTCCCACCTCCGAAGCCAGCCTCCGTCGTCGATGGAGACACCATCATCATCGATTCATTTCATTCATCTACCTTCTCGTCGATAGCAATCCGATGCACCTGCCACCATAGATTCAGGCATCGCAGCCCATCATCATCGATTTGTTCTATTCGTATACCTTCTCATTGGCTTCGTCACCATCGCCCTCGACATGAGGTTCAACACGGAGGAAGAGACAGAGCCTCCCTAGCCGTCGGTTTGTGTGGCGAACGGAGGAATGGGTTGCGGTAGAGTCTGGGGAAGGGATAGGGATGGGCGTTGAGAGTTATGGATATGGGAAGGGGATGGAAAAGGATTTCTATATTATTTTTTGGAAAGGTCGAAATTGCCCCTCTGGTAGATTGGGTTGGATGTAGATCGCGTGCCAGAATGGAACACCTCTTTCTTGGAAAAATTATATAAGTGCTAGGAAGTTTCAGCATCAATGTTATGACTTTTAATTCAACGACCTATTTTATGTTTTTAATCCAAAATTGAATTGAGTGTTTCAGATAGAATGATGTTATTCTGTCTTAGATAATTTGGGTAGTTTAATGAGTTGGTTTGAGTGGAGGGTTGATGGATCAACACATTTGTCTTCTGGCATCGAGTGTATGTGTATCTCGCAAAGCGTCGGACAGATAGTAGTAAGAGGGGGGTATGGTTTGGGTAAGCTTATGTGAGTGATGGTATGCGAGACAGAGAAGTATTGGGGTGTGCTCGTAGGTGTTTTAGTGATCCTTGGGTGTATGAGCGTTGAGCATACATCCAAGGGAGAGGTGTGAGTATGATTATGTAGGTTGTGTGTTGTGTCCCTTGTCATTGTTGAGGTTAGGGTCTATTTATAACTTCTTAGTAGTCAAGTCGGGTCATCACGTGTCACTAGATTATTGGTGAGCCAATGTCGTGCATGTCCTCGACCTCTTAGTGGCGGCTCGGGCATGTCTTGCCAAAACCCTAGCAGTCATGGGCTTCAGCATCTGGCGAGTCAGCATGTTCAGCTTTGGGAGCCCTGGTTCTCTTGGTTTGGACCCAAAGGGGTCTGGGCCCATAAATTTCCCTTGAGTATCACGTGAGAGACTAATTTGAGCGTCTCGATACTTGAAGTTGTCTCCAGCGTCTCCTTAATGTGGTATCTTTGGGCGTTCTTGCCCCTAGCTTCGGCATGGTGTCCCAGCCCCAGGTGTCTGTG
Organism: Linum lewisii; assembly: GCA_034768395.1. Taxonomy (NCBI): domain Eukaryota; kingdom Viridiplantae; phylum Streptophyta; class Magnoliopsida; order Malpighiales; family Linaceae; genus Linum; species Linum lewisii. The sequence continues at coordinate 74,544,847 of CM068296.1, read as the reverse complement.
TCCTTGACCTTGGCTTATTGAAATACCGCATTTTGTGAGTTCCTTTTATGAGAAGTTGCATTTTGGGTGTTTCTTCTTGGAGAAGTTGTTCATACACATGTCATTTAACTGTACTCAGAGTGCTTCCTTCGACGTTACTCGATGGCAATGCTTGTTGATGGTATCACACGTGTAGGCGTCTAGTCTCTTGACACGTGTCCCTTCATATATTGTCCCGTCGAATAAGGCGTATGGCTGAGGGCTATGTCTCGCTCATGAACCGTTGCAACAGTGCAGTTTCCCGCGTCAGCTGTATAAATACCCCGAGTTTGTCCTCATTTGCTTATATTCACACCTTCTCTCTAACTTCAAAGCTCTTAGACGTTGAACGTTCATTTCTTGACGCTCTACATGATAATTTCTCTCTCTAAGATTCCTTTTGTTGGACTATGAAGATGTCTTCTGATTCAAATGCTGGTAAGGCCTTTCTCTTTCTCTAAGTTTTTTTTTTGCCTTCTTCTTTTCTGTTTGCTTGGTGTTTATTTGCCTTTGACTTTCTTGCTTATTCTTGCAACTAATGCCACCCGGCGTGGGGCGATTGAGGGGACCAAGGGTCAGTCGGACCCTGAGGCTGTTGATGGCTCTTTGGGCCGCCTCCTCCGCGCTCTAGGAGGCATGCGGGGGTTCAGCGCTTCCACCTCCCCCACTAGCTTCTGGCGCTATAGGGACCAACCGAACAGGGCCAGCTGGAGGCTCCCACGACAAAGGGAAGGGAAAAGTTTTTGCTCCTTCGAAAAGGGGAGGACCAAAACGAGGGTCGGGCGTTGACTCGAGTACCTGATGGCCCCAGATGTGAAGGACTTGGAGGAGGATGTGGAGCCTCTTCTCAAGAGGCCTCGGTCCTCTACTACTCTTGTCCTTTCGGCGTCCTCGCCAGATGTGGTGGGCAGCTGGGAGACGCTGAACTTGGTCGAGTCAATAGCCAAGAGCTGAGAAAATGTGGCCTCCCTCGGTGGTGAAGGAAACTCCTTCCTTCAGCTTCTAGTGCGTCTGTCTAGGAAGTTGAAGATGTCATGGAGAAATATGACGTTGATGAATATGTAGAGCTCTTGAGGAAGTGGACACTTGACCACAAATCAGCCAGGGTTCCTTCGCCTATGTGGGCACAATTTGTGGACTTACGATTGAGGGCCGATGTAACATCCCGCTTCCGAGTCTCTGGTTTAGAATTTAAAATTCTTGGTTAACCTCTATTGGTTAGAACTTGGAGGATTTTCATTCGAATATAACTAATTAATTTCGGGTATAATTTATTTTGTTGATGGAATAAATCTTATTCCAGGTTAATCGTTGGGTTCAAGTTCTAAATCGGTGGGCTGAATCAATTGGTCGAACCAATTGACTCGACCCGTTAACTTGGCTTTGGAAAAAGGAGTAAGAGAAGGTTGGGTGACCTTGTTGTTGAAGCTGCAACGAGAAGAGGGAATGGAGAGGGAAGCCGGCTTGGCGCCAATGGGCTTCGGGCCATCTGAGATGTGGAAGCAAGTAGAAGCGGGAGAGGTGGAGCCAACAGGGGCTGGGCTCAGTCAGCTAGCCCATGTGCTAAGGGAATGGAGAGGCGGAGTGGGCCTTAAGCCCACTGTCAGTTTGGAGCAGCCCGGTGGAATTAAGAAGAAGGGCCTAAGCCCAAGGAGGAAATTTAAGGAGGAGGATTTTGGGGGCTCCGACCCATTTTTCTTCAGCAGCGGAACAAAATGAAGCAAGGAGAAAGGTTTGAGGAGGCAGCCCCCATTCTTTTGGAGCTGGGCACGAAGTACGAGGGGATAGACGGCACACAGAAAAAGAGGAAGAAAGAGAGACAACGACTGTGACATCTCAATCTTTTCTGACAAGATATTGTCCGCTTTGTGCCAGCCCTCACAGATTTATTTTTGGGTGTTGGTGGGATTCGAACCCATGACCTCCTCCTCTCAAGATCAAACCCCCACCACTACTCCCCAAAACACGTCATGTCAATTAAGGTTGAACTATTCCACATAGCCCATGGATCTCCCCCGTGCTTTGTCGATGTGGGATTTGCCTAGGATGTCACATACACCCCCCTCAGGGACTCAACGTCCTCGTTGAGGTTTGCCCCACCATCGTTCAAGAGGGACGGGGAGAGGCTCTGATACCACTAGTAACATCACAACCTTTTCTAACAAGATATTGTCCTCTCTGGGCCTAACCCCACGCGGATTTGTTTTTTGGCGTTGGTGGGATTCAAACCCATGACTTCCTCCTCTCAAGGTCAACCCCCTACCACTACACACACAAAATACGTGATGTCAGTTAAGGTTAACTATTCCACATAGCTCATGGATCTCCCCCGTGCTTTGTCGATGTGGGATTTGCCTAGGATGTCACAACAACGACACCGACTTGGAGAGTGAGAGAGGGGATGATCAGCGACGCTTAACCGGAAGAGGGAGTCCGGAGATGTCCGAATGGAGGTGGAGGCAGCCAGGAACGGAGGTTCCAGGAAAGTGGGAGCGACGGCGGTGGTCGGGGCTTCGCCGGCAGCAGCAGGGATATCCGAAGAAAAAGACGGGTTGAGTTGTCACACTTTGAGAAGTTCAATGGCTCTTCTGCAATTTAAGAAAGTTAAGTGACCATCTCTTTAGCTTTGGAATATTTGTGGGTTGCTTTCAAATTTGGGTATGAAAATGCTAGATTGGTCCCTAACTGTGAGATTGTGACAGATGAGGCTTTGGGCAGATTTTTGTAACGGATTAAGTACCTGAACTGTTTTGCTTAACTGGAGAAATCGAGGGGATGTTGCTGGAATATTAGAGAAAAATGTAAAAGTGATCACCATAAGTTATGAAATGGTAGCCTAAATGGTTTCGTTTAAAAAATCAACGGAGATCCAAAATGATAAGATTCAAGCAATAGCCTGCGACATTTTAAGCTATTATCCAAACCCAACAAATGCGTCTGCCGGGATTTGAACCCAGGTTTATTGCTTGGAAGGCAATTATCCTAATTGTTGGACTACAAACGCTATTAATGCTTCCCAAACATGTTATTCTAAAACTTAGACTACTCACTGAAGATATTGCGACAACATTGAAATGGTAGCCTAAGGGTGTGTTCACTATCAATTATTATTATTAAAATTTCTCAATTAACTTAATTAATTTCAAAATGCACCTGAAATGGTGTTTAGTTGTAAATTAAAAAATTATATTATAATTTCGTCCATATTATAAAAGTGAAAAAAAGTTACTTTCAAATATTTTATAATCCATATTTTAAAATTGCAGACAGTGATTATGGGAAATTCTCCCAATATTAGTTCCACTCTTCAAACCCCACTCCCAACAAACCATTAACCTCAAATCCTAACAGCCTTTTCACCTCCCAACATACCAAAATCCTAACAGCTTGTGTTATGCTGATTTTGCTCATAACCCTAACTACACTCTATTTATTTATATAATCAATTCACAACATCCCCCTCATCATAACTTCTTCTCTGTACTCTATGATTCATGAACACCATGTTATCTCTCTCATGAACATTGAACACCAGGTAATAAACTTCACTCCACACATCTTTTGGTTTCATTCTAGTGAAGAGCCTATGATATTGATGTTGAATCATTGCTCCACCAGCCGCTTCTCCTCCCTCTTAACTCGTCCTAACTCCCCAGCAACCTTTCACTTTTTTTGATCTAACATATAACGTTTGGAAGGCAAAATGGAAATAAGTCTCTGCTTAATTAAGCTTCCACTCCACAACAAAATAAGATAGCCACGTGTTCACAAGGCCAACACGTGCCTTTGTTTTCAAAGCCCTTATTTTGTAATTCAATAGGCACACACATATTTCTAAAATAGTTGTTTCCAAATGGTTATCATAGTCATACTGATAAAATATTTGAATCTTATTATGATAATTCGTGTACATTTGTAATCAATTTTGTTTAGGGGTTTAATCATAAATGGTATGGTTGACAATTCATATTTCGTGTAATAGATATAGGTTTGTGGATGGTCAATATATTGAATGTTTGTTCTTACTCATCCATTCTAGACATTGTTCTAGTATATTGTGCGATTCACAATTTTAGTCGGATGCATGCACAATGGGATTCTCTATTTGCTGAATTTGAAGAGAGTGATGGTTAAAGCGAACCAAGTGAATTAGTGTCTCGTACATAATTTAGGACGTCTTTGTCACATGTGCGAGAAATTGCTACAAAGCGTGACGCTATTGCAAATTAGATGTGGAATGATGAGTATGATAGTGATTAGTCGAGTTTGGATGAGTGTTACATGTGCTTCACTAGAATTCTAGAAGTATGCATAATTAGTTATCAACTTGAGTAATGAACACAATTATTATTATGAAATTATATAATTTCATAATTTACAAAACACCAAGTGAACATCATTTCAATTATGAATTATAATTACCTAAATTTTAAAATTCACCCAATTATATAATTTTAGATAATTTATAGTGAATAGGGCCTAAATGGTTTCGTTTTTAAAAAAAATCATTGGAGATCCAAGATGATAAGATTCAAGCAATAGCCCACGACATCTTAAACTATTACCAAAACCTAACAAATGCGTCTGCCGGGAGTCGAACCCGGGTCTATTGCTTGGAAGGCAATTATCCTAACCGTTGGACTACAAACGCTATTGTTGCTTCACATACATGTAACTATAAAACTTAGACTACTCACTAATGATGTCGTGACAGCGTTGAAATAGTAGCCCAAATCTTTTAATTAGTTCTTTTAAAACTCATCGAAAATCCAAAATGGCAAGATTCAAGCAATACCCCTCAACATCTTAAGCTACTACCCAAACCCTAAAAATGCGTCTGCTAGGAGTCAAACCCGAGCCTATTACTTGGAAGGCAATTATCCTAATGGTTGGACTACAAATGCTATTAATGCTTCCCAAACATGTAATTGTAAAACTTAGACTACTTATCGATGATATCACGACAACTTTGAAATAGTAGCTCAAATCGTTTCATTTATAAAAAAACTCATCGAAGATCCAAAATGGCAAGATTCAAGCAATAGCCCACGACATCTTAAGCTAGTGTGACTGCCGAGAGTTGAACCCGTGTCTATTGCTTGGAAGGCAATTATCATAACCATTGGAATAAAAATGCTTTAATGCTTCACATACATGTAACTGTATAACTTAGATGACTCACTAATGATATAGTGAGAGCCTTGAAATAATAGCTCAAATCATTTCGTTTTTAAAAAAAACTCAATAAATGTCAGGGAACTATAAAAATCGGTAGTTGTAACTAAAAACTACTATATAATAACATCCCACGCATAATCTTAACTATGCTACATAACGTGATTTTGGTAAAAACTATAAAGTTACAAATCACATTTTACTCTCAGATGCATGTAGGCTCAAGTCCCAGTTTCGAATTACATTTTAGACACATGAAAGAACGGTCAAGGCTATTCATCGGGTGCTATTAATTAGGAGTAAATAACAACTTTCATCTTGACGGTGAATTTATTTAGCCAAGGTGTTTAACATTGTTATTAAATAAATATCTATTTCGAGGAACTGTCTCGTAAGAACTCAGAGAGGAGGAAGACATACATTTCACCCCACACTGGAGTTTCGAAGAAGTTGCGGGTTCGAGGAGTAGAATTGGTAATAATTCATTTCAAAAAATAATCTTGTTTTCTTTGATTAAATAAAATCTTCTAAACTTGTTTAGTCTGTGCTCATGTAGGCCAATGAAGGGGGAGAGAATGCACCCGCACTATGTGAGATGTATGCTATCACTCACAAGACACTACAAGAAACTGCTGTTTAACAGCGGCCAAACAATGGTCGCTGTTAAATTTGACATATCACGGAAATTTAACAGTGGCCATAGGCCGCTGTTAAATTAAAGACACGGATCGCCAACTCCCATCGTCAGATCAAATGTAGAGAACAACTTTGAGCCGTTAGATCGTTTCTCCCCTTTCCCTTTAGATCTGGACTCTTCAACCCTAGACCTTATTCATCGGCGGCCGCTCGCTCCAAATATTCAACCCTTCTTCGCCGGCAGCCGCTTCTTCATTCCAACCTTCGAATCCTTTTCTCTTCACTTTCAATCGGTGATTCTTTGACCCCGCCTCCAACTTGGACGCCCTCCACCCACACACCTCTCCTCCGATCCGACTGCCGCCACTGATCCCCGACTCTCTCTCTCTTTACCCCTCAACTTCCGCGTCTCCAATCCCAGCCCCAATCCAACTTCCGTGTCGCCAATCACTCACCGACTGCCGCTTCTTCTTCTGCCTTCCCTCAACATCCGCGCTGACTGCCGCCGCTTCTTCTTTTGCCTTCCCTCAACATCTACGCCGACTGTCGTCGTCTCTCTATCTTTCCATGAAAATGGGAGCAGCCAACAGCCATTGAGTCAAATCTAGACTGTCGCCGGAGTTCCGACATCTCTGTGTTCAAGATTTTAGGAATCAAATCTAGACTGTCACCGGAGTTCCGACTCTATCGCCGGAGCTCCAGCTATTATTTTAATTTCTGAAGCAATTTAACAGCGGCCTAAGGCCGTGGTTAAATTATTTGGTTTAACCGCAGCCTGATTTTTCTGCTGTTAAAATTGTTTAGCATTGAATAATTTAACAGCGGCACGTGGCCGCTGTTAAATTATTTTAACAGCGGCCCTGTCCGCTGTTAAATGCAGCGTTTCTTGTAGTGACAAGAAGGATGACACATTCACTGATCCTAGAGTTCTAAGTGCCATGTGATCCGCTCAGTTGGACTGGTGGAGCAATAAGTGGTTCAACTGGAGGTTGATGGATGAGAGATGACATTGATGCGCCCTATAGCCACAGGGCAGATAGTACCTTGCAACGCGAGTATCAAGGGAGGTCAATAATTGTAGGGTGAGGAGTAGAATGAGCGTATGAGAGTGGGTAACAGAGAAGTACCGGGCGGAAGCCCTTTGGTGAGGGCGGATAGGCGGAAGCCCTTTGGTGAGGGCGGATGGGCGGAAGCCCTTTGGTGAGGGCGGATACAGACGGCCTTTAACGTGCAGCGTGGGCGCTTGCAGTATCAGGCGTGTGGTCCCGAGTCTCTCCTCCCCTCTTCTGAATGGAGAATCCCTTTATTTATAGGGTCCAATGAGTGTGGCAAGATCCACGTGTCGTGTTCCTAGTGGGCCGCGATGGGTCGCCATCATCAGTAAATGACGGTGCTACTTTCCTGTCACGTCAAGGGGTAGGGTGGTTCGTTGTTCGAGAGGGCGGACCAACGCTCGATTCCGTAGGGCGGATCCGACTCTAGGGCCCATTAATTGCCCCCTAGTATGGTCTCGAGAGCGCAAGGGTCTCGAGGCGATACTATGGATCAGCTGCTTGAGCCCCGAGGGCGATTCGGGCCTTAGGGCCCATCAATTGCCCTGGAGAATCCGAACTTAGGTAAGGGGTTGGATTCCGCCCTGGGAATCCGAACAGTGAAAATGAGTTGGATTCCGCCCTGGAGAATCCGAACTTAGGTAAGGGGTTGGGATTCCGCCCTGGGGAATCCGAACCGTGAAAATGAGTTGGATTCCGCCCTGGAGAATCCAAACTTAGGTAAGGGTGGGAATCCGAACCGTGGAAATGAGTTGGATTCCGCCCTGGGGAATCCGAACTTAGGTAAGGGGTTGGATTCCGCCCTGGGAATCCGAACCGTGGAAATGAGTTGGATTCCGCCCTGGGGAATCCGAACCGTTGAAATGAGTTGGATTCCGCCCTGGGGAATCCAAACTTAGGTAAGAGGTTGGATTCTGCCCTGGGGAATCCGAACCGTGGAAATGAGTTGGATTCCGCCCTGGAGAATCCGAACTTAGGTAAGGGGTTGGACTCCGCCCTGGGAAATCCGAACCGTGAAAATGAGTTGGATTCCGCCCTGGAGAATCCAAACTTAGGTAAGGGGTTGGACTCCGCCCTTGGGAATCCGAACCGTGGAAATGAGTTGGATTCCGCCCTGGGGAATCCGAACTTATTGGATTCCGCCCTGGGGAATCCGAACCGTGGAAATGAGTAGGTGATGCACGAGATTTAACTCACAACATACAAGGTCGTATTCCACGAGGGCTCTCTCAATGGCTAATACTCACACGGTTCATGGACGGTCTATTCATTTAAAATGAGTTTTAGTTTGAAAAAGAAACAAAAGCATAAAGGAAACTAAATAAGAAAGCAAAACAAAACGGTGCAAAATAAAGGTAAAGGTGGTTCACTTGGAAAGATAGTTTCATCATGCTCAAGAGGAACAAATGCACAAACAAGCCAAACATGATCGAGGTTGCAATCGAATGACCACCCCAATCCCTTCTATAGACTCAATGCACTCTCGTCGCACTAAATCCCTATCCTAGAACCACTCAACCTAGGCTCTCGCTCTCAAGCTAAGTGACTAAGGATGCATTAAAGGTGTTTGATGAAATGCCAAGCTACAAAACCCTCTCCTATGACTCTATGACCACTAGGCTAGACGCCACACTCTCATGTCAATGTCCTAACACTAAGAGAATCATCAAAAGACTAATCAAAGTTCAATTGAATGAAAAACCTAATGCACACCAAGTGTTCGATAAAATGCACAAGTGAGAAATTATGCAACTATGGTTGAATTGAGATGATCTAATCTCTTAGAACACACTCCCTTCAATCCCTAGACCTACAATCCATGTAATCTAAGCACTCTCATGCATTACATCACAAATAATAGACCAATCAAGCCATAGCCATCAATGGAATTAACAACAAGTCTAGAGACCATCCTCTTACAATCTAAGATCAATCATGGCAAATTTGTACAATCAACCTCTATCCTAGCACAACTAATCCATCAATCCAAGGAAACCTAAGAAATCAGCCACACATGGCCAAGGAAATGAAGGAAAGAGAAAGAAAGATGATCACCAAGAACACCATGGCAATCCTCCTCTTGCAAGCTCCTCTTCCAAGGTTGTGGACTTCAATCCAAACTCCTCTACTTTGATTTGCACCTTGCTTTAGAGTTGTGGATTGGAGATGAGGAGAAAAGTATTTGAGAAGTTGAGAGAAAAGGGTTTTGAAGAAGTTGTGAATTGTGAATTAATGAATTCCTCCTTCAATTGAACGCGACTCCTCTTTAAATACTCGGCTGATTCCTCTTCAAATTTTCGGCGAAAACTCTTCAAAGTTTTCGCCGAAAATATCTTCACAAATCACCGAGCAGCTTGACTTTTCTTCACAGATTTTTGGCAAAAATTATACAATATTTTCGCCGAAAATTTCTTCACAAATCGGAAGTCCGCCTTCTGCTTAAGGTTTTCGGTCGAGAACTTAGAGTTCTCGCCGAAAACTCCTTAAGAAATGTTGTGCACTTTTTCCGACTTTGCAACGGCCATATCTCCCCCGTCCTAGCTCTGATTGACCTTCCGTTTGATCCTACGTGCTCCTTGTCACCAGTACTTCGATGCCAAGACCTGAAAATGCAAAGAAAACAATTCTAATGGACATAGAATTGGCCTCAAAGTGGCGACCGGACAACAAGATAGCACTTTACATAAAACTTCAATAAAAGCATATAAATCATAGCAAAATGAGATCAAACATGGGAAATCCTTAGGCTAATCAAAGGCTTAATATGCACCAAATAACATCACATCAAATTCCCCTACGACTAAGCTTTGCTTGTCCTCAAGCAAATGAACTAGAAAACATCCAAGTTCACAAATGACAAGATCGGTCACATTGAGATTCAAACGATAACAATTTGGCTTAAACTGTTCCACGAACAAACTTAACCTACACATGCAAGAACGTCAACCAAACAAGTCTAGACCTCACTAATAACTGCACACTTCAAGTAGTGGTTAATTGGGATAAGAAAAATCGACCACGACAACACCGACTCTAATTAAAAGGACTTGAACTCAGTGAATGGGACGGATAAGGCGGGGGTAAGAGAATTTTTTTGAGAGTGATGAGTGATCATGATATGGCTATCGACTCGACTTCATCCGCTTCTAGATCCGCTCTTTACAAACTCGGGCGTAGGATCAAGGGCTACAATTGAGAACTTTTTTTTTCCTTTCTTTTCTTTCCATTTTCATTTTTTTTCTTACTGCATACTAGTGCTCGATCCAACACTTCACTTAGGTGTTGAACCTGCCTAGCTCACAGCTTTTGCTATTGCTAGTGCTCAACCCGACACTTCACTTAGGTGTCGAGCTTGCCTAGTTTAGCTTTTCTTTTCTTTTCTTTTGAGCCTTTTCTTTTGAAATTAGCCACTTGATCCTTAGCCCCTTACAACTTCAACACAAGATCTCGAATTGGATTCAATCTAATCTCAAGCCACAATCACGAGGGATGAAAAAGGTGATGAAAAACATGAAAAGGGTGAAAATTCTGATTTCCTTCATCATCTTAGACCGATGTTATCGAGTGGTACAAAAACATGTATCAAACCAATCAACCAACATACAAGAGTGATAAAATCTCTGTTCTGGCCTAGACTCATTTGATATTAGTGCTAGCATGCTGGTTATAGGTTCTAAGTGGAACAGTCTAAACGTCATTATGAAAGCTTGAAGTCAATTAAACACCAAAAGTCAAGAACCGAATGATTCTACAATAGAGGAATTCGACATACAATCAAGATCATGCAACTCATCAAAGCATAGCCTTAGATCTCTACCACAAATAATCACACCAAACCTCAAACTCCCCTACGACTAACATGAGCATTGTCCTCAATGATCAACAAAGAGAGGGTAAGGTGGAACGAAGTTACCGCGTTGGTAGAGAGGAGCATAGGACGTAATAGTGGTGAAAAAGTTCCATGATGATCCTTGGTGAAGAGTGATCCAAAATGCTTGCCAAACCTTATTCAAAAAGCTAAAACAACACAAAAACCTCAAACAACAATTAAAAGCGAAAAATTAAAGATAACATGGGGTGCCTCCCAAGAAGCGCTTGGTTACCGTCTTAAGCTCGACGATACTTGTGCTATGGTGTCCAACTTAGTACCTCTTTGAGGTCAAGTAGCTTCTTCCATGATGAAGACTGAGCTCCAAGAAACATCTTGGGGGATGGTAGACTAGCCAATGCACATTGATGCTTGTATGACACTTGGTACCTTGGGGTGACTTGCTACCTTTGAAATTTGGGACTTGAGGAAGAAAGTATGGTAGGGGGCCACCATTGAGCTCCATCGTCTCCAAATTGATGATGCCACTCGAAGAGTCTTCCGGTTCAAACATGGGCGACTCCTCTTCCATTATCACCTTAGGGGGGTTATGAAGCTTGTGTCCGTCTCTTGACACAAGTACTTCATGATCAAGCAAGAAGATTGAAGAGTACTCACAATCCTTGGTGGGACCACAATAGAGTGGTGTTGTTCACTTCTGTGCTCCACTCTCGGTGTCACCTCTTCTTGAAGCGTCTCCAAATCATCTCCCACCTCCTCCAAAGGGTCATCATCCTCAAGTCTCCTTGATTCTTCTATCCTCACATCATCGTTACTTGGTGTGTCCTCGGGTAGAACATGTTCCTCAATCTCCTCCACTACCAATTCTTCTTCCGTGTCAAGCTCCTCGGATTCACAAGTGTCATCTTCATCATCATAAACATGCTCCAAATGATTGGGATGTCGCTCATTCTCAAGAATCTTCGTGACGAGCTCTATGCTTTGGGATAAGCGGTTAACTCGGTTTGCATTATCCTCCGCAATTTGCAAGATCTCTAGCATGAAAGGAGGTGGAAGAGGTTTCTCATGACTCACGAATTCCTCTTGGGAGACTCACCTTCTTCTTCTTCCATGACTAGCACTTCCGGTTCAAAGGTGTCGGAGATGAGCTTCACACTTTGAGTTAAACGATCCAACCAAGCCGCATTATCTTCTGCCATTTGCAACATCTCCTCAATTGTGGAGGGAGGTGGAGAATGTTGTCCATCCTCTAGAGCTTCCTTGATGAGTGTCATGCCTTGAGCTAAGCGATTAAGTTGGTTCGCATTGTCTTCCTCAATCTTCAAAGCTTCCTCAAGCGTGGGAAGAGATGGAGGAGGTTCCTCATAGCTTACGAACCCTTCTCGAGGACGCTCGCTTTCCTTCACCATTTTCAAGAGCTCCTCTAGCATAGAAGAAGGTTGAGAGGGTTGCTTATAGCTTGTGAACTCCTCTTGAGAACGCTTGCTTTCTTCAACCATCTTAAAGAGCTCCTCTAGCATGGAAGGCGGTTGAGAATGTTGTTCATGACTTGTGAAGTCCTCTTGATAATACTCCGGCAAGATTTGATGGTAGGGTGGAGATGGATAGGGACATTGCTCATTCCACATGGGTGTTGAAGCTTGTTGTTCTTGACCCCACCATTGGCTATCTCCCTCACAAGTTTCTTGGTAGTAGTTGGATGAAATAGGATGACCATAGTATGGGTTAGGAGATGGATTCCACCCTTGATAGGTACCATAACCATTACCTCCATTCCACGAGTTCATCTTACTTGCAACCTTGCTCCCATGAATTAGTTAGGTGGAGAAGGGACCTACAAACACGCACAACAAACACAACCAAGTAGTACAACAATGCTGGATAACAACACCACAAAAAGAAATAACAAAGAAGCAAAACTAAAACGGAAGGAAGTGAATAGAATGGTCCACTACTAAATGCTTTCAATGGATTGAGAAAGTCCCCGGCAACGGCGCCAAAAACTTGATGCGCGAGATTTAACTCACAACATACAAGGTCGTATTCCACGAGGGCTCTCTCAATGGCTAATACTCACACGGTTCATGGACGGTCTATTCATTTAAAATGAGTTTTAGTTTGAAAAAGAAACAAAAGCATAAAGGAAACTAAATAAGAAAGCAAAACAAAACGGTGCAAAACAAAGGTAAAGGAGGTTCACTTGGAAAGATAGCTTCATCATGCTCAAGAGGAACAAATGCACAAACAAGCCAAACATGATCGAGGTTGCAATCGAATGACCACGCAAATCCCTTCTATAGACTCAATGCACTCTCGTCGCACTAAATCCCTATCCTAGAACCACTCAACCTAGGCTCTCGCTCTCAAGCTAAGTGACTAAGGATGCATTAAAGGTGTTTGATGAAATGCCAAGCTACAAAACCCTCTCCTATGACTCTATGACCACTAGGCTAGACACCACACTCTCATGTCAATGTCCTAACACTAAGAGAATCATCAAAAGACTAATCAAAGTTCAATTGAATGAAAAACCTAATGCACACCAAGTGTTCGATAAAATGCACAAGTGAGAAATCATGCAACTATGGTTGAATTGAGATGATCTAATCTCTTAGAACACACTCCCTTCAATCCCTAGACCTACAATCCATGTAATCTAAGCACTCTCATGCATTACATCACAAATAATAGACCAATCAAGCCATAGCTATCAATGGAATTAACAACAAGTCTAGAGACCATCCTCTTACAATCCAAGATCAATCATGGCAAATTTGTACAATCAACCTCTATCCTAGCACAACTAATCCATCAATCCAAGGAAACCTAAGAAATCAGCCACACATGGCCAAGGAAATGAAGGAAAGAGAAAGAAAGATGATCACCAAGAACACCATGGCAATCCTCCTCTTGCAAGCTCCTCTTCCAAGGTTGTGGACTTCAATCCAAGCTCCTCTACTTTGATTTGCACCTTGCTTTAGAGTTGTGGATTGGAGATGAGGAGAAAAATATTTGAGAAGTTGGTTTTGAAGAAGTTGTGAATTGTGAATTAATGAATTCCTCCTTCAATTGAACGCGACTCCTCTTTAAATACTCGGTTGATTCCTCTTCAAATTTTCGGCGAAAACTCTTCAAAGTTTTCGCCGAAAATATCTTCACAAATCACCGAGCAGCTTGACTTTTCTTCACAAATTTTCGGTGAAAATTATACAATATTTTCGCCAAAAATTTCTTCACAAATCGGAAGTCCGCCTTCTGCTTAAGGTTTTCGGTCGAGAACTTAGAGTTCTCGCCGAAAACTCCTTAAGAAATGTTGTGCACTTTTCCCGACTTTGCAACGGCCATATCTCCCCCGTCCTACTCTGATTGACCTCCCGTTTGATCCTACGTGCTCCTTGTCACCAGTACTTTGATGCCAAGACCTGAAAATGCAAAGAAAACAATTCTAATGGACATATAATTGGCCTCAAAGTGGCGACCGGACAACAAGATAGCAGTTTGCATAAAACTTCAATAAAAGCATATAAATCATAGCAAAATGAGATCAAACATGGGAAATTCTTAGGCTAATCAAAGGCTTAATATGCACCAAATAACATCACATCAGTAGGATTCCGCCCTGGGGAATTCGAACTTAGGTAAGGGGTTGGATTACGCCCTGGGGAATCTGAACCGTGGAAAATGAGTCAGATTCCGCCCTGGGGAATCCGAACTTAGGCAAGGGGTTGGATTCCGCCCTGGGGAATCCGAACTTAGGCAAGGGGTTGGATTCCGCCCTGGGGAATCCGAACTTAGGTAAGGGGTTGGATTCCGCCCTGGGGAATCCGAACCGTGGAAAATGAGTTGGATTCCGCCCTGGGGATCCGAACTTAGGTAAGGGGTTGGATTCCGCCCTGGGAAATCCGAATCGTAGAAATGAGTTGGATTTCGCCCTGGGGAATCCGAGCTTAGGTAAAGGGTTAGACTCCGCCCTGGGGAATCCGAACCGTGGAAATGAGTTGGATTCCGCCCTGAGAATCTGAACTTAGGTAAGGGGTTGGATTCCACCCTAGGGAATCCGAACCGTGGAAATGAGTTGGATTCGGCCCTAGGGAATCCGAATTTAGGTAGGTGGTTGGATTCCGCCCTGGAGTTTCCCGCTTGATGGATTGTCCTCTAGATTTTGCATGCTATTTAGCCCTTAAGGAATCGGGCGTTTAGCTTCTCCTTCTTGGCGTCCCAATTGATCCGCCCAGTTGGACTGGTGGAGCAATAAGTGGTTCAACTGGAGGTTGATGGATGAGAGATGACCTTAATGTGCCCTATAGCCACATGGCCGATAGTACCTTGCAAGGCGAGTATCAAGGGAGGTCAATAATTGCAGGGTGAGGAGTAGAATGAGCGTATGAGAGCGGGTAACAGAGAAGTACCGGGCGGAAGCCCTTTGGTGAGGGTGGATAGGCTGAAGCCCTTTGATGAGGGCGGATGGGCGGAAGCCCTTTGGTGAGGGTGGATACCGACAGCCTTTAGCGTGCAGCGTGGGCGCTTGCAGTATCAGGCGTGTGGTCCCAAGTCTTTCCTCCCCTCTTCTGAATGGGGAATCCCTTTATTTATAGGGTCCAATGAGTGTGGCAAGATCCATGTGTCGTAGTGGGCCGCGATGGGTCGCCATCAACAGTAAATGATGGTGGCTACTTTCCTGTCACGTCAAGGGGTAGGGTGGTTCGTTGTTCGAGAGGGCGGACCAACGCTCGATTCTGTAGGGCGGATCTGACTCCAGGGCCCATCACCATGTTACTTGTTTCATTCAACTTTGTCATTCTTAATTTGTGTGTGTCTAATTAGAGTTAGATTTTGAAATTACTATGATGGTTCATCAATGTGAAGCCTGAAATTCTGAAGTATGATGCAGATCTAACTATCTCAACGTATCCTAATGAGGATGATTCTCTCGGGCGTGTCTATCCAAATGAGCATAGTGGTTGGGTTCGAGGATTGGATTTGGTTTAACGCCCTCTCAGGTATGAATTTTAGTCTATGATAATTGGAATTTAAAGTGATCAAACCTTGTCATTCATAATTTTATGTTTTCTTTAACTTTTGCAGGTCAATGTGAGTAGGAGGAAGGGTGGAGCCAACCGGATCAGTAGCAGTGCAGCTATTGCCACTCACGTCTTTAGAGATTGCTCTGTGGAGTCTTGCGTGGAATAGCTAGAGGTTGAGGTTGAATGCCTAAAGAATCAAATGGCAGCTTCATGATCAACGCCTATAGGAACATCCTCTAAAGGGAAAGGGAAAAGGAGAGTCGTGGAGGATGAGGAGGAGCTAAATTCAGGGTATGCTGATGAGGAGGAGGAGGAGGAGGAAGATCAGTGATTTAGAGACAGAGTTACGTTATTTTAGTTTTAGATATAAAATTTGCATTGTTATTTGAGTTATGACGATTACTAGAGACAAAGTTATGTTATTTGAGTTATGATGATTACTAGAGTTTGGTTAGTAAAGTATGCACTGTTCTAAAGCTATGTTATGTTACTGTACCAAATGCATGGAATTCTAACGTTGAAAATGTAGTTTGCAGGTTTGTGCATGTTTTGGTACTAGAAACATATGAGATAAGGAGCAAAAGCAGCAGAATTTTGTGACCTATAAATTGGTTTTAGCCTCCCAGCATGGAAGATAATCGAGCCATGGCGAAATAAGAAATTTTCAAAGGTGGGGAAAGAAGTGCTTATTAAATCGGTGTTGCAATCCATACCTATTTATTATATGAATGCGTTCCTGCTGACTAAGACAGTAGCAAAAGAGCTAGAACGGATGATCAATAATTTTTTATGGGGAACAAAAGTAAATGGTGGAGGAGGATTACCATTGATGAGATGGGAACGACTGATTGTCCGGAAGGAATCTATATGTTGGGGTTCCGTAATCTACTTGGATTCAATTTGGCCATGTTGGGTAAGCAGGGTTGGAAGTTTCTGAACGACCCAAACACTCTTGTTTCTCATGTTTACAAAGCTAAATATTTTCCTAGAGAGGATTTTCTTTCAGCGGTGGAGGGTGGAAGCCCAATCTTTATCTGGGAGAGTGTTCATGCTACCCAAGAAGTGGTTCGAAAAGGATACAGGTGGTGCCTCAGAGATGACCAAACAACCAAAGTTTGGAAGGAACTAGGGCTTAGCGACGAAAGAAGCAGTTTGATTGAATCATACTGAGAATGGGGCTTAAGTAGTTAGTGGTGAGGGACATACTCATACCCCGCATCCCATGTTGGGGCGTGGAACTGCTTGAGGACTTGTTCACTAGTAGGGATGTGGAGTGCATAATGAAACTGACACCGCCAAGTGATGGGATAAGGATCAACTGTGGCGTACTCAAGCTCTGCCAAAGATAGAACACTTCATGTGGCAAGTAATGTGAGACGTCTTACCATATATAATAGTGATCACTCACAAGGGTATGAAAATAGGAACCGATTGTGGCCTTTATAATAGAAACGAGGAGACATTGGACCACATTTTCTTCGAGTGTCTAATCACGGTAAATGATGGGATGTGCCGGTTTGACACAAGTTTTTGACATATTTAGAGAAGGGAAACCAAACGTGGCGGCCTATATGAATCAAATGTTGCGAGCGAGCCAAAATCAGACTCAACAACAGGTTATGTGTATCATGTGGAGCATCTGGCGAAAGAGAATGCTTGAGCATGGTAGGGAAAGGCTCGAGCGGAGGCACTTATTTTTAAAGCGGGGCACAATCAGGTGGAGGAATGACGAATTGCAAATGAGAGGGGCCATACAATGATGTATGGTGCGCGACAGAGAGCATGTGAGAAGTGGCATATACATGCGAGAGGACGAATTAAAATTAACGTGGATGGAGCTAGTTTCACAACTCAATACATGCATGGCTCGGAGGCGATTATTAGAGACTCAGAGGGACAGTTCCTAGGAATGATGCAGTCAATTCACGGAGGTACCCTGCCATCAAGGGATATCGAGGCGAGAGCCCTTCTAGATGAGATTCGATGGGCACAAAGAATGAAAGTGCATGACATCGTGTTTGAAGTTGATTGTAAGATTGTGAGTAATGCGGCGTCTTATGAGCATCAGGATTGCACAGAGTTCAGTAGGACTACCTAATTTCACGGTTTCTACTATTAGGAGAAATATTAATATAGCTACACATGCTATCACACATAGATTTATTTACTCGACCCAAACTTTTGTAGGGGAAGGGCCTCCGGAGTGGTTGTTGACAGACTTGGATGATACTTGTTTGAGCTTGATGCATTAATAATAATTGTTGTTTACGTAAAAGAAAGGAAACATTGTTATTACTTAAGATACTTTATTAACCTTATTTCTTTAAAGAATTATACTATTCATTATAACCTAGATGTCTAATTTTGAGATGAGAAATGATAGATCATTATTTAGTTTAATAATTTCTGTTAGATTATTTCTAACTGAAATCAAGTTATTCAAAGTAATAATCTTCTATTTCATTCTTATTATACTCATATTATTATTGCTCTTAATTTTTCTATTTTTACTCATGATTGAAACTAGTATCGGTTCTTAACTATCATTCTCGTACATTACTATGATAATTCCATACATGACTAATATTCATTATTTAAACCTTGAAGTTATTTTATTTAATTCTAAATTATTATGAGAAATATCTTATATCTTATTCGGATAAAAATTATTCACTTATTAACATTTTATTTATGTCGAGATTCTATTTGTGTTTTAAGATTGGTGGTTAACGAATTAACCAGATTCGCAATTAACTGGACTAATTTGAACTAACTCAGAAAGTTAGTTTGGTTCATTTTGACAATTTTTGAAAGTTATATTGATCACAAGGATAAACTGGAGTGATTAGACTAGTTACCCATGGGATTTCAGTGATTAGTACTGTAATAAAAGAAACTATGGTGATCTTCTTGTATTGATTCTAAACTCTTGATCCAACCAGAACTGATTTGACAAAAAATGGTTAGACTGTCACCGTCGACCCATCTATGAAACCTAGAAACCCACGACATAACCAAGTTTCTGACAAAGTAAACAAAGCCGATTACATGGAAGTTTCAAGATTCCTTGCTTATGATTTGGACTACAGAGGGTGAGGTGAGTTTGAGGGAGGCTAAAAGGCAGAGGCTTATGGGTGTGAATTCCGCAGTAGGGAGTAGAGGAACAACCAGAGGAATCACTAACTAAGAAGTCTTTGACTCCGAACTGAGAATCAGAAAAGCACTCGGTGGAACTCAACCAGGGCCGTCCCGTGAATTTCGAAGGCCCTGCTCTAAATTTATTATGTGGCCCTATTAAAATGATAATTTAAACCCTTTTGTTTGGGTTAAGCTAACTTAACTTGTTTGGGCGGGGTATATCAATTGTTCACGGGACTTAGACCCATTGTCGTTCCTAAATTATATAAAATTTATAAGACACATTATCATTCCCAAATTATATAAAATTTATAAGACCCATTGTCATTTCTAAATTATATAAAATTTATAAGACCCATTGTCATTCCTAAATTATATAAAATTTATTAGCAATTAAAAAATTATGAAAAGTAAAATAATATATGAAGTATAACTTAATATTATATCATATTTATATATTTTTAAAAATAACATTTAGAGAAAAAAGTGATAATAAAAATAGAAAGACCACTTTAAAAAATACATTGAATACAAAAAACACTTGGTTTGATTTTGTCAAAGATAAGAATTGAACACACGACCACCTAGAACAAAACAAAGAGTTAAGTCACTAGACCACTACTCAAGGTTTTCAGAACCGGACCGGGTGTCGAGCCGTCAAGGTCAAGGGTTCAGGGTTTAATGGTTTACCGGGGTTGGACCGTTTGCATACCGGGGTTGGACTGTTTTAATTATTAATTAAATAAATAAATATAATTAAGCAGGACTGGCCAAATTTTTAATTAAGCCGAATCAAACCGGAGGTACAGAGAGTTAGAATCATACCTGTTGAATTATTTTTCAATAATAAATGATAAAATATGATGACTTAAAAGTAAGTTTTAAAATATTTAGATGATTGTGGTACATTCTATATAATTTAAGTACTAAATCATAACTAGACGGCTCAACTCTCTGGCTGACTCAGTGGCAAAGCATGCGAGAAGTGAATCCCTCCCTTACAATTGGCTGTCAAACTTTGTATCTTCGGATGTTGTGTAAGGTGTTTTCCCCATAGTGGATGAATAAAATGATATACTTTCTTGTCAAAAAAAAAATCATAATAATACTTACATATAAAGGATTGTTATGAATAATATTTGTAGTGAATGTCCATGATTCACATAGGATGCTACCTTCACATAGGATGCTTCCTTCACATTGATCATAAGAATCAATGTCTTTCATGTGTAATTATATGAGCATATTCATGACTCATTATTCTCTCTATTCATATGTATTTACATTACCCTATAGGAGTTATGTATTATGTGCCTATAAATAGAGCACATCATTGTATCTATTATGATGAATAAGAAGAAGCAATTCTCTCCTCTTTCTCTCTTGTGTTTTCTCTTTACTTCATAGTTCATAGTTCTCCATCACTTTCATAACACGTTATCAGCACGAAGCTAGGCTTCTTGGAGATTTACGATGCTTTACTCTTTGGAGAACAAGATCATCATCTTAAGGTATAAAATCTATCTCATGAAGTTTCAATTAGTTATTGTTCATATATGTTTTATTTTATTGTTTCTGTTCTCAAGTACGATTATATCAAAGACGTGATTCATATTGGCACAAGCCATTTGTTGAGATGATTTTAGAAACAATGATGGTTGGATGTTGGAATTGATTTGAATATCAATAGTCTAGAAGACTATTTGTCATTTCTCATAGAGAATGTATCCAACACATATGTTACAATAACATTTTGTCCAAATCAAAGTAGCAAAACATGATTATGATTCTTGTGAGAAAGATTGGTATTTGAACCAATGTTTTGGAATATACAATTGCGTTCCATGAGAATAAGTGTATCAAGATACACATGTTATCCAAAGAAAAAGGATTAACTTATATGTCTCAAATGTTGATGATCCATGAGACATGATATCATTCCTTGATATGAATGATTATAATGATGTCCATAAAGTGACAATATCTATGTTCCCACAAGTGAACAAAAGAATACATTCATCTATGATTTTGATGGTCATAAGAATGAAATTTCAAGTGTCTTTCACAAAACTTGAAAGAGAAAATGAATATGATCACATAAATGGTGGTACAACTATCAAATTTGTTTGGATGATCATAGTCCGGATGACACTATTACAATTCCCTATATTGGGTAATAAAAGATATATATGATTGAGTGTCAATGGTCCAAAATACAGTATCACATTCCATGAAGTGAATGTATAAGATACTATTACAATCCAAAAGTGTTAACTTTATTGGTACCTAACGTTTAGAAGAAATCTCATTTTGGTACACATCGTTTCAAAAATTTCATTTCAGTCATTATCGTTTCAGAAAATCTCGAAATGGTATTTCCGTCCAATTCCATCCAATTTTTCTGTTAAGTGCTGACGTGGCAACTGAGTCACACATCCCAGTCAGCAATAATAATAATAAAATAATAATTTTATTATTTTAAATTAATAATTACCTTTATATTAAAATAATTAATGTTTTAATTAAAAAATATAAAAAATATTTTTTGCCCAATTTTTTTCCTCTCCTCTTCTCTCTCTTCCCACCTAAAAAATACATATATATCTAAACGTTTCAGGGTTTCAGTACTAAACGTTTGGCCACTTTTTCATCTTGGTACTTTTTGTTTACAGATCTGAGTTTTTTGGTACTTTTTGTTTGTATTTTTTCACCTTCAACCCTCCTTCTTCTCCCCTCCCTCCCCTTCTTCCTCCCTTGTCCCCTTTGCTTCCTCCTCCATCCGCCTCTCCTTTCTTCCGTCTCCCCAATGCTTCCTCCTACTTTTTTTCATTTGCCTCTCCACTGAATGTTATATACTCCTCCCTCTATCACACTACAAGAAAATGTCAATTAACAACAGAAGCTTAACAGCGGCCAGAATTGGCCGCTATTAAATTGAAATACGGGAAATTTAACAGCGGCCACTTAGCCGCTGTTAAATTAGAGAGTTTTAACAGCGGCTATGTGGCCGTGTTAAAATACTAAACCCTGATTGGCTGAAACAGATGGACGCGGATAGCTCCCAATGAAATCAGGACCGTTGATTTAATATCAACGGTCCTGATTTCTTCTTCCCAAAGAAACCCTAATCGGCTCCCTCTTCTCCCTGATCCGCGACTCACGCCGCCGCCGAATTTTGCCGCCCACATTTTCTTCTTCTCTCTTCTTTTCTTCTTCTTTCTTCTCTTCTTTTCTTTTTCTTTTCTTCTTCTTCTTCTTCTTCTTCTTCTCTTTCTTCTTTCTTCTTCTTTTCTTTTCTTCTTCTTTTTCTTTTTTTTCTTCTTCGATGAAGAGGACAGCCGCCTGCGTCGAGGAAGAGGACAGTCGCGTGCGTGGAAGAGGAAGAGGAGGAGGAGGAGGAGGAAGAGGAGGGGGAGGAGGAGGAAGAGGAGGAGGAGGAGGAAGAAGAGAAGGAGGAGGAAGAGGAGGAGGAGGAGGATGACGACGACGACTGCCGGAGTTCCGGCTCAATCGCCGGAGCTCCGGCTATTACTTTAATCGACGACATCATTTAACAGCGGCTATAGGCCGCTGTTAAATAAATCAATTTAACCGCGGCCTATTTAACGGCGGCAGTCGCGCTGTTAAATACTTTTAGCATTGGTCATTTTAACAGCGGCTGCCGGGCGCTGTTAAATTATTTTAACAGCGGCCCTGGCCGCTGTTAAATGCAGCGTTTTTTGTAGTGTCACTCCTCTCTTCCTACTTTCCTCTGTCTTCCTTTCTATGTCCTCCCTCCTCCCCCCTCCTCCTTAGAAACTTAGATCTGAGATTTTTAAGAGGATGGGGGAAGGGAGGAGAGGAGGAAGGAGAGGTGGAAACGGAAGGAAGGATGAAGAGAGGAGAGGCAAAAGGAGGAGGTAAGAGAAAGCAGAGTGGTGAAGGGAGGAAGTAGGAGGAAGCATAGGGGAGAAGAGAGAGAGGAGAGACGGAGGAAGGAGGAAGTAGAGGAGGAAAAGAAGGAAGGTAAGAGGGTTGGAGGGTGGAAAAAGTACTAAAAAACTCAGATCTACAAACAATAAGTACCAAAATGAAAAAGTGGTGAAACGTTTAGTACTGAAACTGTGAAACATTTTGATATATGGGGTCGTTTGGTATAGGGGAAATCCAGCTGAGTTTTTTGGAAACTCTGTATTCTGAGATATCCTTGTTTGTTTACTGTCTAATGGAGTTGGAGTTTTGTATTTCAGATACCCAGAGTTTCTTATTGTCTCCAGAATGTGTATTCTGACAATTTCTACTTTTATCAGAAATTCTGACTTCCCTCAAATAGAATAATGGGACCCACTGTTTTCCCATCCTATTTTCTTTACCATCCTTGTTTGTTTACTGTCTAATGGAGTTGGAGTTTTGTATTTCAGATACCCAGAGTTTCTTATTGTCTCCAGAATGTGTATTCTGACAATTTCTACTTTTATCAGAAATTCTGACTTCCCTCAAATAGAATAATGGGACCCACTGTTTTCCATCCTATTTTCTTTACCAAATATACATAACAAACAATGTAATTTAACATCCTCCAACTTTTAACAAACACTTTTCCACCATTCTCCTTTTTCCATATTTCCCCTAATTCTCAATCCCCTATACCAAACGACCCCTATATGTATTTTCGAGGTGGGAGGAGAGAGAAGAGGGGGAGAGGAAAAAAATTGGAAAAAATATTTTTTATTTTTCATTAAAAAGGTAAGGCCAAAAACAAATTTGTAGCCAAATCATCATAGAGAATGTCAAACATAGCCAAAACTATTCGTAATCCCAAAAATAGCAATGTTTTGTTTTCCGTTAACTTTTCCGTCTAAATTAACAAAAATTTAACCCCCAAAGTGATGTGTCCGCTGATGTGTACAATATTTTGCCACATAATTATTTTTAATTAAAAATTATACCCCAAAATAAAATAATTTCCCTAACCTTTTTTTTGTGAAAATAATTTCCCTAACCTAATTTCCCTAGCTTCTTCTCCTCCATGTCGATTAAGACTCTGCCGCAACACCTCGGCCTCGTCGGAGCATTGGATGAGCAATCCCTTCAAATTCTCCATCTCCGATGACCAATCTCCATGCTTCTTCTTTCCAACAATGGCGGCACCAAAACTAATCCTCAAAAATTCAATCTTCACCTTCCTCCAACACCTCCAATTCTTCGCCTCGACATCCCTTCTCGCCTTTCTTTTTTCGGCTTCCGTCCTCCTCTCTCAGGCCACCATGGTCGGAACCTATTTCACCCGCCTCCAATCGGAGGCATTGAATCGGTGAGCCAGAGGTTGTGGACGTTCTTGGTGCCGGGCTTGACTCCCTAGGAGGTAAACGAATCGGACGGAAAGCGGCGGCGGAATCGAGAGTTGATGGGCGGAGCGGCGGCGGAATCGGGAGTTGATGGGTGGAACGACGGCGGCTGGAGCTTGGTGGTGGTGGGCGGAGCGACGACGGCTGGAGCTTGGTGGTGGTGCCCGGAGCGACGGCGGTTGGGGCTTGGTGGCGGTGGTGGAGCGGCGACTGGAGCTTGGCTAATGGTATTATGGTGAATGGGGTGATTCAGCACCGTGCTGAACAGGGGTATTTTGGTAAAATCATGTATTACGATTCTAACACGTGAACAGTAAAAATATGACACAAAAAAGTTACTATATAATTGAGAAACCACCATTATTTCTCTCTCTATTTTCAAAATTCAAAAATCTTAATTTCTCTCTCCTTTTTCTCTCTCCTTTTTTCTCTCAATTTTTCATGAACAAAGAAGAGATTTGTGTGTTCATTGTGCCG
Organism: Linum lewisii; assembly: GCA_034768395.1. Classification (NCBI taxonomy): domain Eukaryota; kingdom Viridiplantae; phylum Streptophyta; class Magnoliopsida; order Malpighiales; family Linaceae; genus Linum; species Linum lewisii. The sequence goes on along the minus strand of CM068296.1, from coordinate 74,520,171 downwards.
AAAAATAGCACGTCGGAGTTGGATCTACGCATGAAAACGTCGGGGGAGTGCATACAACCCTCATAATGTGTATGAATCTTTGTATTTTTCATATTTTTCGTGTTCTTTTCTTGTTTGAGGGTGCCAAAAATTGATTCCGTAACATTTGGTTGAGATATGTTGGGTTTCGTAATGTCTGTAACCATTTCCGTAATACTTTCGTTATTGTTTTATAATATCAGTTTTTGTAATATTTTTTATCAATTTTCATAATACTTTCGCAGCTATTTCGTAACATTTTCGTGCTCTTCATGTTACTTTCGTAATCCTTTATTTCCCTCTCTTTTTCTCTCTCAAATACTTTTGTAACTGTTTCGTAACACTTTCGTGCTCTTCATGTTACTTTCGTGTTGTTTCTCCCTCACATTCTCTCATTTTCGTAATGTTTTCGTAGAAACAAGAAAAAAGAATGAAGAAGAAGAGGAAAGAAGAAGATTCTAGATCTGGAATAGAGAAAAAAAGAGAAGGAAAAAGAAGGAAGGAGGGAAGACGAAGAGAAAAAGAAGAAGGAAGGAGAAGACGAAGAAGAAGAAGAAGAAGGAAGGAGAAGACGAAGAAGAAGAAGAAGGAAGAAAGACGAAGAGAAGAAGAAGAGAGAGAATGAAGAAGGAAGGAGAAAAAGAAGAAGAAGAATGAAGAAGAAGAACAACGAAGGATAAGAAAGAAGAAGAAGAAAGATAATGTATTTCTCCCTCCATTTTCAAAACTCAAAATCATTCATTTCCCTATCTTTTTCTCTCCTTTTTTTCATTTTTCTCAATAAAAACAAGTGTTACGAATTAAGTACCCAAATATTACATTCATTTCTCTCTCTTTTTTTCTCCTTTTTCTTTTTTTCTATTTTATGCCCACATAACTAATACGAAAGTAATTCTCAAATGTTACGAAACATGATTCCAAACCCATACGAAACTTGTTATAACCCAATACGAAATTGGTTCTCAAAACGTTACGAAATATGCTATAAAACCATACGAACAAAGTATCAAGTGTTACGAATTAAGTACCAAGTATTACATTCATTTCCCTCTCTTTTTCTCTATTTTTTCTTTTAAGAAGAGGGAAGGAGAAGAAAGAAGAAGAAGAAAGAGAATGTGTTACGAATTAAGTACCAAGTGTTACATTCATTTCCCTCTTTTTTTCTCTCTTTTTTTCTTTTAAGAAAAAGGAAGGAAAAGAAAGAAGAAGAAGAAAGAGAATGTGTTTCTCCCTCCATTTTCAAAATTCAAAATCATTCATTTCTCCTCTCTTTTTCTCTCCTTTTTTTCTTTTTTCTCAAGAAAAACAAGTGTTACGAATTGAGTACCAAGTATTACATTATTTCCCCCTCTTTTTCTCTCCTTTTTATTTTTATTTTATTTTATGCCCACATAACTAATACGAAAGTAATTCTCAAATGTTACGAAACATGCTATAAACCATACCAAGTATTACATTCATTTTCCTCTCTTTTCTCTCCTTTTTCTTTTAAGAAGAAAGAAGAAGAAGAAAGAGAATGTATTTTTCCCTCCATTTTCAAAATTCAAAATCATTAATTTCCCTCTTTTTTTCTCTCATTTCTTTCTTTTTCTCAAAATACCAAGTGTTACGAATTAAGTACCAAGTATTACATTCATTTTCCTCTCTTTTTCTCTCCTTTTTATTTTTATTTTATTTTATGCCCACATAACTAATACGAAAGTAATTCTCAAATGTTACGTAACATGCTATAAAATCATACGAACAAGTACCAAGTGTTACAAATTAAGTACCAAGTATTACATTTATTTCCCTCTCTTTTTCTCCCCTTTTTCTTTTAAGAAGAAGGAAGGAGAAGAAAGAAGAAGAAGAAAGAGAATTTTTTTCTCCCTCCATTTTCAAAATTCAAAATCATTCATTTCCCTCTCTTTTTCTCTCCATTCTTTCTTTTTCTCAAGAATACCAAGTGTTACGAATTAAGTACCAAGTATTACATTCATTTCTCTCTCTTTCTTCCTCCTTTTTATTTTTATTTTATTTTATGCCCACATAACTAATACGAAAATAATTCTCAAATGTTACGAAACATGCTATAAAACCATACGAATTAAGTACCAAGTATTACATTCATTTCCCTCTCTTTTTTCTTTTAAGAAGAAGGAAGGAGAAGAAAGAAGAAGAAGAAAGAGAATGTGTTTCTCCCTCCATTTTCAAAATTCAAAATCATTCATTTCCCTCTCTTTTTCTCACCTTTTTTATTTCCTCTCCTTTTTCCCTCCCCTTTTTTCTCTCATGATACACAATTTTAGATTCTCTCCTTTTTTTGTTTCTCTCTCCTTTTTTCTCTCAACTACTTTCGTAGCTATTTCGTAACACTTTCGTGTTCTTCATGTTACTTTCGTAATACTTTCATGTTGTTTCTCCCTCCATTTTCAAAATTCAAAATCAATCATTTCCCTCTCTTTTTCTCTCCTTTTTTTATTTTGGAATAGAGAAAGAAGAAGAAGGAAGGAGAAAGACGAAGAAGAAGGAAGGAGAAGACGAAGAAGAAGGAGGAAGAAGAAGAAGAAGAAGGAGGAAGAAGAAGAAGGATGGAGAAGAAAGAAGAAGAAGAAAAAGAAGAGGAAGTATTACATGTGTATCATGACATCAAGTGTTACGAAATTAAGTAATATATACTCTAATAATTCGCAAAACATACACTTTGAGATCTTATTCGTATCAATTTGGACCATACTACGTAATAAGGGGGAGAAAATGGACAAGGGTTAGAACTTCAAGTAGAATACCCACATAACTAATACGAAAGTATATCTCAAACGTTACGAAACATGAACTCAAACCCATACGAAACTTGCTATAACCCAATACAAAATTAGTTTTCAAAACGTTACGAAATATGTCTCAAACGTTACGAAACATGTCTCAAACGTTACGAAACATGAACTCAAACTCATACGAAACTTGCTATAACCAATACAAAATTGGTTTCAAAACGTTACGAAACATGCTATAAAACCATACGAATCATGATTTGTACTTGAATCAACTAAATTCGTAACATCATACAAATTCCTAACATAACTGATACGAATTCCTAACATAACTGATACGAATTCCTAACATAACTGATACGTATTCCTAACAACTGATATTAATTTCATAAACACTATCAATAGTGATATCATTAGATTCGTAATTTAATTAGAAGATTTTTGATGTTAAAATTACTGAAAAATCATTTAAAACGTAAGTGTTATGTTAATTTTTTTATCATTACAAGAAAGAGAATAGGAGAATTGTGTACTCTCTTTCCTACTTTTCCATCACTTTCTCCATCACTTTAACACATTGACGAGATTACTATTTTGCCCTTCTGACACTTCCACTACATATATTTAATCATAGCCGTTGATTATTTCATGGACGGCTGAGATTTAATTCAGCACAATTCAGCACCATATTGTGTCGGCACCTGACTAATTTCCCTGGAGCTTGTTGGTGGTAGGTGGAGCGGCGGCTGGAGCTTGGTGGTGGTGGGTGAAGCGGCGGCGGGGTAGATGAAGAGATGGTGGAGATGTGGTAGGAGAGAGAATGATTTTTAAATTAAAATTATTTTTTCCATTTACTTTTGTTCTGAATTAATTAGTTAATTTATTATTAAATTTCAATAATGACATGGCATCTGACGTGGCATCTAGTTGACCGGTCAAGTGAATGCCACGTCAGTTCTGTTTGTACAGTCACTAACGGTGTTAAAATTTTAGCGGATGTTGGCTAAATTTGTCCTAAAAAATAAAAGTTTGATCTAAAAAGTGTGATGCAAATAGTTTTGGCTATGTTTGACATTTCCCGAAAAGGTTTGGCTACAAATTTGTTTTTGGCCAAAAGGTAATTATATTAATAAAAATCAAATTTAAATATTAAATTAATGAAATTATTATTTTATTAATATTTTAGCTGACTAGGATGTGTGACTTAGCTGCCACGTCAGCACTTAACAGAAAATTTGGACGGAATTGGATGGAAATACTGTTTTGAAATTTTCTGAAATGATAATGACTTAGATGAATTTTTTGAAACGTTGTGTACCAAAATGAAATCTGCCCAAACATAAAGTACCAAAAAAGTTAACACCTCTTACAATCCATGATATGAATGTATTAAGAGACATGATATCAAAAGAACTATTGCAAAGGAATGCATCAAATTACATATGGTACGTATATCATTTCAAAGAGTGAATATGACATGACATGATCATTATTTATATATGCAAACAACATTTTGTTTGGATGGTCATAATGTAAGGCGAATTACAAAGAAAGTATATTCCAAATGGAAGTTGAAAATTCTTGATGAATAAAGTGATAAAATTCAACATCTAGTAAGGAGTATGTAATGATTCTAATGGAATAAGAATTATTCTTATATCGTATCAGTTGTACATTTACAAATGGTGGATCAAATTACTATCAATTATTCACAAAATATCATCTTTACTGATTGTGAAGAGAACAATCGCCACCTATTTGTGATATCGATAATTGAAAATTGTGATATTTTATTTCTCTTTTGAATGATATTCTTTACAAGCGCTATCAACATCAAGTAATATCGATATACATTATCGATGATGTATCGACGAATATCTTCAATAAAGGAGAAATACTCCTTTTATAATATGGCAAAGAAATGAGTCAAAACTAATACTAGAAAAAGCTCATGTATTATTCAATGGATTAAAAATTTCCACATTGGTGAAATTTATAATTTATTATATCTTCAAAGTTGTGACATTGAGGAAAGAGATTCCATATTGATGGTGCATTATATTCTACATAATTGTGTATGAATATTGTAAGTTATAGAGATATACTATTACAAAAAACAAAGATAAGAATAATGAATATATGGCAAACACAGGGTACCGGTACCCACTGCCACATGGCAAGCATTAATTGGTCCACCTAATTAACTAGAAAAATCTGCAGATTTAATCCTAAATTTAATGTACATAACTATTTGGTCATTGTAATTCTCACAAAGTTCATTTCAGTTTACCATCCATACTTTAACTTTACCATCCAAATATTAAAAACTTATCTTTCATATATTAAAATCTGAAGCTTATCCTGGGGACTGAGAATTAATGAATTTGCGATCTCTCCGACCAAAAAAAAAAAAAGAATTTGCGATCAATCTTAGACTCTGTCGAAAGGGAGGTTTTTCTATCCGTCAGCCTAGGTTCTCGTCGAAAGTAGCGGTGCTGCCGCCGGCAGCTAATGGTAGGGTCTTTTGGGCATCAATCGCAGCTGATTCTAAATCGGAGCTACATTTTGTTGCTGATTATCCGGTGAACTCAGTATGCCACCGAGGAGCCGATTATCGAAATGGGTGAGATAGCTAATTCATCGTATGGGTTGCTAGCTCCGAGCCGTCAAAGGCCGAGTCGTCAAAGCCAGCTACTACCGTAGAGCCAGAAGTGAAAGCTAGCTCCTAGGACGGAAATGGAGCTTTTGCGGAAGTAGAGACGAAATCGACGGCTGTTGTTGCTAACAAGTTCGCAGATAGTAGATGGATTAGAGGCACTTGGGACTTGAAGCAGTTTCGCAAGGCGGATCGACGACGACCACCGATTGGGATGCCGTCATCCACGCTGGTAAGGAACTCACATTCGGAGCTAAGTAAGTGGATTGATTAGGTCCGTAAAAGTTAGTTCTATGAGCTTAATTCCACCTGTTTCAGTGCCCTAATCTTAACTTGTTGACTGTAATCCTGCACCAGAAGCCAGGAGGAGGAAATGGCTGCAGGACAACCTTGAATCGATGAACAATCAAGAACTTATCCTCTTCGACACCTTGATTATACCATGGTGTAATTCCCCAATTGTCGCTTCTACTTTGAGCCTTCTCACTAACCTGCTATCTTTCCTTGTTTGCTTACAGACATAGTCAGTACCAGCTTTCATTACTCTCCTTCTTCTTCGGCAGCTACAAAAAGGGTACAGCTCTCATTCCCCCTCCCCCCTGCGTATTGCTTTCTTTTACTTGCTCTGTCATGTTGGTAGCGAGAAGATGCTGCTGTGTTGAAATGGAAAATTTGGCAAATGTGTTAACATCGCTGGTTGGAAAGATGAGATATTTAGTTGTGGGTAGGGAAGTGGATTGAGTTTAACCTTTCAGAGTGGTAATGAAATTAAGCTGTTTTGTGCCTTGAAGGTGTTTGTTATTTTGATCCTGAAGGTAAGCTAGCTGTCTTAATGGGTTCGTTTTGTTTGGTCTATGGTGTGGAAATTACTGCTGTTGGTAACTGGCAGCTCACTTTGACAAATGTGCTATGGAAATTGATATAGGATTCGTACAGGATTGAAAATTAGAGGGTGTACGAGGATAGGGGAATGGAGAATGATGTGAAAGTGTATCTTACAAGTTAAATTAGTTAGATGAAGTGTGTAAGAACCTAAGTAGTTTGTAAGAAATCTGATCTGAAATTTTACAACAATTTCCGGTTCTTGTAGGGCATAGAGAAGAAGACAGCAAAGCTGCAAGGGAGTGAGAGGTCTGTTGTTGCACGCCTTGAAGCAGGTCATGCAGTTGTAGGCACTGCTGTTGCTAGTAAGTGGATTGATTAGGTTTGAATCATGGTGTAATTGATTAGGTTTGAATTCGGAGCTAAGTAAATGCTTGAATCGACTAACAATCAAGAACCTATCCTCTACGACACCTCGATTATACCATGGTGTAATTGATTCTGTTTGTTCAGGTCATGCTGCCAAGAAGTTCCTCAAAAGTTTCCAGGTTTTTTATTTTCTCCCTATCAAAATTTTGCTTCTCACAGAATCATTTAAGCTCCAATGAACTTTTACTAATTCAACATATTGATTATAATGTGAATCCAGCTAGGCGATCTCCCTAAAGTAGACTGCTTACCAATTACACAAAGCCTTGATGATCATTGCCATTTGAAGATGTTGCAGACATTTTCATAGATGTATCCCAATGTTCGAGTGATAGCCACGCCCAATTCCAAGCCATTGCTGGACCCTCTCTTTACCAATGTAAGCTCTCAATTTAGTTGAGTGTGCCTTCTCTACTGTACCATTATGACTCTACAATATCATATATCCAGGTTCCATATACAAACCCTGATAGGAGCTCAGAGTGTTTCAGGTCACATACTTGGAACCAGCTCAAGTCTCTGAAGTTGAAGTCATTAATTGTTCCAATGTGAATGTGAAAGCTACCCCTGGACTAGTATTGGGACCTCCTTGGCAGCGACTAGAAAATAGGTGAGGGTTTCTTAGCTAATTGGTTAGATTTAATTTTACATCTAGAACTTGAATGAATGTCTGAGATGTGTTTATTGTGTGTTTCAGATATCTTGTTAGCTCCCCTCAAGGTCAATCCACTCTTTACTATGAACCCTATTGTGTCTATGATCAGAATCTCTTGGGAAGGAATGTGTTGATATCATTATCACTCTTGCTGTAAGGAAGTTTCATCCCAAGTTTACTCTAGTTTCAGGTCAAGAAGATGCAGTTTGACTTGCAAAGTTGTTGCAAGAAAAGTAAACCATCCCTCTTTTGGCATCTATATCTTTAGTATTATCAGTGCACTTCTGCACTTCTGCATGGGTGGGAAATTGCAGAGTCTCCACTTCTCTTCTAAACTAGTTGTTGACTTCTTAATTTGCTGCTTTTTCCATTATTCACAGAGCCAATTAAGCGGTGGTGATCATGGAATAGCAGCTGCAAGGATGGCTGGCCGGATAGAGATGTAGGGGAGAGGGTGTTGTAGTTAGTTTTATAGGTTTCTCATAGTAGCTGTCTGTATTTTATATAGCATCAACTTTGTAGTAGTGTTCAGTATACAAAACATTCTGGCAAATGCAGACTACAAGCTGAAACTGTGACTTTAGGTTTCTGACAGTAGCTGGTCTGTATTTTATATAGCAACAACTTTGTAGTAGTGTTCTTACTATTGGCTTTTTCCCTCCCATGGCTTTTGTTAGTGTGTCCAATGCCCAAGTATAATTATCTTCCTTCTCGTGCTGCAGTAATGCGCATCCAAAAATACAAGTACTATAATGATGGTTCACACCTGTGATATAACACAACAAATATTTAGTATTCTAGTAATTGGCCACATATTTGTTGCAATAAAAGGAGACATGAATGCTATAATATTAGATGAAAAGGAAAGTCATCAGATGGCAAAAGGAGGGAACAACAGCCCCCCATTTCCCCTGTACAAAAGTCAACCTCCAACCAACCCTGTTTATCAGCCGCTCAAAATAGAGCCCCAACCCATAATCTGCAGAAAAAATGCAGCAAAACTGACACCCAAAACACCCCCAACGACAAACACCAACCCCAAAAAACAATCAAGACTAGGTCAAGCAAAAAAACAGCCTGATCCCAGCTCAACCGTATAGAACAAAAACAGTCAAACGAACCAAATCACTAAGAACGAAAATGAAGGAAAATAAGTTTAAGCACGTACCAGAAAAAATAACAAAAGAAGGTTATATTTATTTTTCTTGTAGGTAGTGTCAAACATCAAAACGTCGCCAAAAGCTTCGAAATCTGCAATGCTCGAGTTGTCAGCCCAAAACACCTTTTCTAGCATTCTGTCTTCGTCCACCGTGTACTCCATGAAAAAATCCATATCACCGTTGGTTTTAGACTTCAAGTAGGCAAGTGTTGTTGCAGCAGCACCTTCGGAAAGTTTCTCAATGTCGTCTCTGTGGCAATGGTTGAAAGCATCTCTTTTTGTGTAACCCACGTTGGCATGGCCTCCCGAGTGATGGACTTCGAGATCATATGCCTCACTGGGTCTTAAGCCGGTTTCTCTATAATGCCTCAGTGTGTCTTTGTCTGCCTCTCCAACATTTCGATTCGCTGGCATATGATGTGATAGATGTGCTTGGGTCAACTCATGGTTATGTGTGTTTATTAACTTTGTGATTTTAAACCTTGAGGAGGATTTCTCGAGCTTAAACATACAAGATGCTTTGCAACCAAATCTTGATATACGTCTAGGGGTTTTTTTGTCTCTTACGAGCTGATGGCCTTCTTTCTCCTTGCGCGTTGCACACCATATTCCGCTCAGTAATTACATCATTTTTGTCCTTTTTAACGTCGTCTTTTCGAACAGAAAATCCCAAGCTTTGCCAAACTTGATGTACCATTCAACGCCTTCGTCATGACTTTCAAATCGAAGTTTTTCCACCTCATCTTCGGTTAGGTCACGTAAATGTGCATACTCTCTTTGTAAGTCGTCGTTAACGTGAACACCTGTTGGAATATCATCTTCCGCCATTAATTTAGAACGAATCTCCGCTCCTGTCAATAGCATGAAAATTATAAAAATGTCTGAAATCGGATTCAAGGTTGAAACACTTTCCAAACTCATTATTCATAAACTTACTCAGATAGGGTGAAATCGGATTCAAGGTTAAGCTGGAATCAGCACAGAAGAAGCGGAAAGCGGCACAGAAGAAGCTGAATCAAAGAGCAGAAGCTGAAATCGGCACAGAAGAAAATAAGTTGGACTGCAACGCACAGAAGAAGCTGAATCGAAGAACAGAAGCTGAAATTCGGCGATGTAATGACAGAGAAGTATAGGAGAAAGAACTACTCTGCGTTTTAATAGGAGAAGATTTCTGCGAAGTAATTAAATAGGAGAGAAGTACTCGGCGTTTAAATTGGAGAAGAAATCCTATTTTGGGGGAAATAGTTAACATTCCTAATCCTACGATGAGAAGGTAAATAGATTTTTTCTTATTCCTTCATTACTGGGTTTAGCTTTCAGCGCCTTTGATTTACATTGGTTTGGAATAGAGTTGGATTGCTGCGTTCTTGATCTCTGTTCATAAAGACCTAGATTTTGGTTTAATGTCAACTGCTGTTGGAACTATGAGGCTTTAGCTTTGATTAGTGAGTTTCTGAATCTCTCTGGTGTTTTGAGTGGTGAAATGTTTGTTGGGTTTGCTGGTGCTACTGGGCAATTGGTTGAGAGTCATCACATTCTGGTTTGGAGCTTTAGTAATGACAATGCTTCCATTGGTGATGCTTTGAATACTGTGAACTTGCCTTCTTTCGTTCGTTCTGTGGAGGAATCTTTCGTTAGATCGAAAAGGTTCGTAGCTGGGATCGTTGTAGGTGGATTGAGCTTCGTAATTGGGGTGATTGTGTTTGTGATTTTGTTGAGGAGAAGTAAGGGAATTAAGGAGGTGGATGAGGAAGAAGGAATGGAAGATTGGGAAATGGAGTATTGGCCTCATAGGATTGATTACAGAGTGATTCACAAAGTGACGGGCGGATTCGAGGAAGAGAATGTGATTGGATATGGACGGAATGGGAAGGTTTACAGAGGTAGATTAGATGGAGGAATGGAAGTAGCAGTGAAGAGGTTATCGCTGCAGAATCAGCACGGTACGAGGGAGTTCCTGGCCGAGGTTTCGAGTTTAGGGAGATTGAAGCATAGGAACTTGGTTATCATCAAAGGCTGGTGCAAGAATGAGAAAGGTGAGAACTTTGCTCTTGTTGGTTGTTAGAATGCTTTAGACTCAAAATCATTATAGCTCATATATAACTTTGAAACTGCAGAATGTTTGTAGACGCACTGGATGCAGAAATGTATGATGAACACCACCAAACTGGCCACTGTTACTTGAGTTTGTACAAGGTACGTGTTCAGCTTCGGGGTGCTGATGCTGGAGGTGATCCGTGGGAGGAGGCCAGTCGAGCAAGGTAAACCGAGCTTGGTCGATATGGTGAGGAAGGTAATGGACAAAGGGGATGTGATATCTGTGGTAGATAGCAAGTTTAAGGCGAGAGGCGGATTCGAGGATGAGGAAGTCGAGAGGATTGTTCGGTTAGCATTGTTGTGTACTTACGGAGACCCGAAAGTTAGGCCGACGATGCGGCAGGTAGTGAAAGCATTGGAAAGAGGGAATGAGAGCCAAATTGATGATGCATTGGAAGCTAACTTGCTTGATAGAGCTGAGAGGAATAATGGTCTGTGGTCTGGCTATTATCACCATGGTTTCAATGGAGCAGAACACTTGACTTTTGACCATGTTCTGCAATCCTTCCCTTCTTCTGTTTCATTGCTCAACAAACATTAGTGAGTTTCTAGCTTTCCCAACAAACATTTCACCACTCAAACATTTTAGCTGTAGCCCTTATTCAGATATTTGTGTTAAACCAGATGACGATGGGAATTATTAACAGGAAGCCTGGGAACATATTTTGAGATGTCATTTTCGAAAAAAAATATTAATTCCACATCGAATCTTACTTGTTTAGTTTGGTCATGACAATTGTCTATTCATCAAAAAACATTTTTTTAAGATGAAATTAAAATAAATAACAATAATAAGAAATTACTAAAAAAATCTATGGAATATTTCCTAATAGTGGTAACTCATCAATGCGTCAACTCATTCCACGTCATTCAACGTCATTCTCGCATCCCTCAGCAAGCATATACAAACGCGCCATTTTTTCGATCTCTTCATATTTCTGTATCTTCTCTTCATTGTATTGTTTAATAACATCCTCAAATTTGGGTGTGTCATGAGATACTCGTTCGTGTATCATATTCCATGCATAATTACTAGGATCCATGATCAAATCTTTAGCCAGGCGCATGCGTTCATGTGAGCCACAGTGCTACAAGCGAACAAAAAAATTATAAGATACACGTTAATGTCCTTTTGCTGACAGATTGAAACAATATTAAAAAAATGTGTTCTTACCACTGCATAATTTCTTGGATAATGTGCAAATATCATCCATAGACAAACCCACATCCCACAATCGTACCTAGTTACATTAGTGTCATCGTTAAGTAACTACGATAATAATTAAGAATTGAAAAAATGTCAGGAATGTATTCACGAGTTTTCTTGGTTAGGAACACCTTTTGGAATGACGATTTCCCAATCCATGACTCTTGGAGCCCTTGTAGTATCTCTCATGTCCTTTGATAATTGACTCATGACCATGTATAGGAAACCCAACTGAATTGAGAGGTCGAAAAAAAGATGTATTAGTATTACATATGGAAAAATTAGAAGCATTGATAAAGTGACAACATACCATTTCTCGAATATCTTCTTCCCTTTTTGTAGTATTACTAATATCGGGTAATGAATCAACCATGTGTACAGTCTTCTCATCAATCAAAACAACAGCCAGGTACCAATGCTTATTGGCTTGATTCATTGGAACGTAAATCTGCAAGACAAAGTAAAAAGAAGAACATGATACTAACAATTTGTTAAAAAAATTTGAAAGCCAAATTAGAACGTCATATTACCTTCTTCGGTCTTGGAGAGACGGACAGAAAGGTGTTTATGTAGTTGTCCACAGCTTGTCGATGTGTCATCCTATTGGTCCTGCTATAATACTGAGTGCGGAAATAGATTATGGTTCATGTGGCGGACAAGCATATTGTAATCATTCTAATTGTATTTACCAGCATACTAACCTGAAATTCCACAGGGAGGAACCAAATAACATCTTTTCTTTTTCTTTCTTGCATGTATGTTTGTTGGGCAGCTACAGCATTAATGATCTGTGTATGAACCACATCGATAAATTGAATAAATTAGTTGATGTACAAAGGAATATTGAAACTTAAATTTCTAGGAGTTATGAGAAATACTAACATTGCCGGTGATCCAAGTATTTGGAAGGAGACTATGTAGATCGTTACGAGTACAAGTAATACCATAAACGATAATTAATTTTTCTTCGGTAGAGTAGCCTTCAGAAAAAACATAACAACAAACAGCAGCTTCTTCATGCGTAAGTCTTAGTTCTAGTGGAATTGGGAATGTCAATTTCCGAACCTGGTAGGAAAATAAACGAGAAGCAAATCACGCACATATATTTGATTTTTTTTCCCTCATGTAGTAAAACCTTTAGAAAACCATTAATGTCTTACCTCATCAGGATTACTGAGCGTGGTGCGCTCTACAATGTTTGGACAATTTGTTTCATCATCAGATTGAAGGTTAACTACAGGTGTACCAGTTAGATCCGGAGTTCGTGGTAGAGTTCGTTGTCTCTTAGTACCGCGATAAGATGGAGGGGTGACTTTCAAATCTTGATCGATCTTATCTTCAGATGTTTGCTTCAATGACACTATCGCATCCTTTAATTCAGCAAACATGTCACTCTGATTGGACATGAATAATTCGAATTTGTTGATGAACCTTCAATATCATGCAAAATTATAAATTTTAATATGATTACAGAAAATAGCAAATCGACGACAAGATCAAAGATCAAACGGATAAATAAAGCTCACGAAGCATTACAGAAAATTACACAAATCTTTGTAACGAAAGTAGATATAATTCTTACTTGTTCATGCTGAATTCTGAGAAAGCTGGCTGCAGAAAATAATGCTGGAATTTTGTTTTGTTTTATGGTGACGAGAACTGATGTGGACAGATGTGTTAAGGTGATGGGAACTGGATGTGGACAGAAATTATGCGGACAGATTAATGTTTTTTGTTGATATGAAACTCTGCAGGTAAAGTTATTTATACAGAAAAAAATCAGAACAGGGAAAACTTTGTAGGGAAAGGAAATCTGTGTTGAAATAGGTTAATTATTAGGTTAATTAATCAGAACAGGAAAAAATCATGCAAGTAAACGAAAAATTAAAATAAACAGAATATTATAGATTAAATTGTATTCCTATTTAGGAATGGTTTCCACAAAATCATAAATTACTAACAGTTCTAATTACAAATAAGATCAAAGTACAAATTAATCATTACACATCTTGTTCTCTAGCTCAATGAATTACAAGGCAGATATTAAGAAGTCCAAATCATACGAATTACAAGGTCTTCTGAACACCTTTCGTGATGTCTGCACATCTTGTTCTCTAGCTCAATGATTTTGTTCTTTCACCTTCGAGCATGAAACCTGGGTCTTCTGCCAAATGGTTGAGTTGCATGGTAACTTGCTGCCTTCTGTGATAGTAATTAAACAGTACAAGAAAATTTAGAATTATAAGAAACCATAATCCACTAACCAAGGAGTTATCTTCATTAGCATTTTGTTCAATACAAAGAACATGGGACTTACTTTTACAGTTGTGTAAGCTTTACATGACTTGGCTAGCAATCATGATTCAATAGGGATATAAAGATGAAAGAATCCATAACATTATTGGGTCAATTCATTTGCTAAATAAGCTTCATGAGTTCACTATTGTTGACTTTTTCAGGGATATGCTTGAGATATTAAGTGCCACGGGAGAAGAAAAACGGCAACAACTGATCCTAGAAGATTCAAATTGACACCAGATTCATATCATATATGTTTTTTTTTTTTGATTATTTTGCAGATGAATCTAGAATTCTGAATTCTGAAAGGAAAGGGTTGATCTTGTTTATACCTGAAGGGTACCAAGGCAGAAGAGGGTGATGCCAATGTTTCTGTGCTTGTTGTCCTGAACACCAACGCTGTCACTGCCGAGTTTGAGACCAGTTCCTCAGATTCAACATGCAACAATCAATCATCATATCATATAATAAAAGAAATCTACCTGAAGGGAAGAGGGAATTTGGGGAGCAGATGAGGTTTTCTCAAATGGGTAGGATGTGTGACCAAGTAGAACATGTCACTCCAGGCAAGCTTCTGTTCCTCTGACACTACGAATGTCTGACCAAACCCTTCAACATCTCCTGGATACTGCCACGGCTTCTTCTTCTCCTCCATTGGCAGATTGTAGAATTCCACCAATTGTGACTTCATCTTCTCCACCAGACTATTGCTTATCCCATGGTTTACCAACTGCATTGCAGTGCCAGTGAGTCCAAGTTAAACAAACAAAAAGCTGAATGAGGTAGAATCCAGATAACACAGTTAGTTAGTTAATTAGCTACCTGAAAGAAAAGCAACACGTAAATCATTTGCTTACCTAGGCAACAGTGGGGAAAAAACAAAACCCACATAAACAAAATGTCATAGATGACTAGTTTATGGGGTCGTTTGGTATGGGTGCTATTGAATTCAATAGCACCCAATATCATGGTAATACCCAATATCATTGTTTTCCTAATTCTAATTAGCTAGGTAATGGGGGATAAGTAAGGGGATATAGAAATCATCCTAAATAGGTGTATTTCTGAAAGTTGAGAGTGATATTGTATTTCATGGACAAACATACCCCTGCACTTTTTGGCTTATTACATGCCACTAATTATGACTTCACTCTCTTTCCTCCAACTACCTTGTCCTTCCCCCAATCTTCACCGACGCTGAGTTTACAGAGCTGCTAGCATCCTCAACCTCCCTCATTGCCTTGGAATCGCCGGTCAGGAGCTCAGCTGCGACGGCCCGTCATCAGAGGTACGACATCGTCCTTTTTCCTCTTCGCCCTTTGTTTCTCTGTCGACGGCGCGTCACCGGAGCTCAGTTTTGCTCTGTTCCATCTTCCTCTTCATTCAATTAGTTCGACTGCGTTCTGAGTTTAGATGGGTCAGGTCAAATTTTAGGGTTTTCTGTTTGTTCCTATTCCGGAGCTTCCGATCGGCGGCTCATTTGCTTCAAAAGTTCCATACACCATAGCTGTCGTCAATCCCTTGGTTGTCGTCAATTTAGGGTTCTCTGAATTTCAATCGCAAATGCGAAATAGCTGTCGTCATTCTTTATCGTTAGTTCATAGACTTTGCTTCGGTGTAGTCCTCAAATATGAAATGTGAAATAGCAACAAACAGTGGTGGCAATTAGTGAGAGGGAATTGTTGTCGTTATTGATGTTTGAAAGTACTGCAACTTTCAATCTTTCATGCTACTGCAGTCGATGTTTGAAGGTATCTTCACACCATCTTTCATGGCTTCAACGGCTAATGGAAGCTTAAGCTGGACTTGTTATTGCCAAACTGAAGTTGACACTATAAGTCTTGAATGAAATTAAACGGCAATGCAATTTCCCCATCACTTTTTTTAGCTGCCCTGGCTTTGTTTCAACAACATAGCTATTGGTCACGTTGTTGGCATTATTGCTCACCTATTAATGCTACTGACTTGTTTAAGCTTTTTCATTTACATGATCTTATATTGGCTGCACATATGAATATTAGGGGTTTATTTTTCAATTGAGCATATGATCTTATATTTGACTTGTTGGTGGGTACTCTTGTTTCATGACACACATATTTATGGTCTCTAATTTCGCTTCCCTTCAACTGTACAGGGCAATCGGGTTTTGCGTCAACATTTACACTCTCTGACAATTGAAGGTACGATGTCTGTCAATGTCTGATATGTGGTGCTACAAGTACTTTCAATTCTTATAGGCAATGTTCTTCAATCTTGTTTAGCTCGTTCACGCATTATGCACATTGACAGTTAGACCAATAAAATTTGTGTTGTACACGAGCCCGTAGTGGCCACTTATTTAGTCGGGATATAGGGATGGCTAGGCGACCAACTGTACGGGAAAGACAACAGGTCATTGCAAGCGTAGTCGCTATGTGGTTCCAACTGATGCAAGAGTACATGATTCTACTTTCGAAGATAGCCGTTGCGCAATCACTCCTTGCTTCCACCCGTAGGGCCAACCCCACTTTCTTAGTACTGCCACTGCCTCGTATAGTTTATAGGGTTGGATTTCTGCTGTGACAGTAGCCACTCCCAAATCGGTTCTGGTGCTGATGAATGACAAAGATCGAACCCTTACTCATGTAAAAAGCCATTTGCAGGTATATGATAGTTCTTCTTCATCATCCATTCAGATTTCACATTTTTTTCCTGTAATACAAAAAATGAATCAATCTCTTGTTGATGAAATGTTTGAAACTTGTTATTGGCCGGAGCTTGAATGTATTGGTATGTGAGGATGATGGGAATGAAATATTAATTACAAAACATGACAAAAGGCATCTATCTAAGCAGGCATAGAAGTAAGGGGGGAAGATGATAAAAGTGAGGACATAGAAGTAATTGCACAATTGATATCCACTTAATATACCAAACAAGAATATTACACAAAAATGACCTTTAAACTCATTATCCCCAAATGACTAGCTATCTCGAATGTCATGGTATTCGAGATAGCCCATACCAAACGAACCCTATAAGAAATGTGAAATATTACACATATTACATCGGTACGTGTTGCAGCTCAAGTTTAAGACAAGCCAACTGAAGTTACAAGGGAGTGAGGTAGTAGGTCAACATAAAATCAATAATTGCAATCAACTCACAATACTTAGATCAAATCCAGAAACTATCTTTCAAGACCAAATATAGCAGTTGCATTTGTACAGTAGTACTACTCGCACTCGAGATGAAATTGCTAGAATGAAGCTTTCACTTTTACAAGGAAACTAACAATAATTTAGAGGGAAGACTAGCTAAGTAAGTGATAGATTCAACACTGATGTCAATTAAATATTTGAATCCATCAGTACAAGTGGGTGAAGAATTTGAAAATAAATAAGCAATGAAACCAGCTTATGTGTATGAAGACCTAGAATAAGGTAATATGAATAATTGCAAACAGCAATCACTTATCATGAAGGCCAAGCAGGCCACCACTTTCTCTATGATCTTTTCAGATATTGGTCGGAAACAACCAACCAAAATTATTGTATATTTCGTGTTAACAAACAGTTCTGCCACCGAATTAACCACTTCATCTGCCACTAAGTCCCCTGAACACAGAAATTCAAAGACCATAAACTTACCAAAAGTTACAAATCTGCCGAAACGCTTACATTATATTATCAAACAAGAAGAAAGACCCAAAATCATCCAAGAGATCTTTTAATCGTTCTTCCAAGGCAGCTTTCAGTTAACCAAAAGAACTAAAGAAGGAACAATGTTAGAAAAAGGATGTTACACCTTCTTTACGAGATCACCAAAGGGAATGAATGGGTTCATAAAGGAAGCTCCTAAGATACCTTGCAAACAAAACAGTGTCTAGAACTCCATTCCAGGTTCAGATCAGAAAGATATCACCAAGCATCAGGTACGAAAAGAGAGCAGAAGGGAAAGACCATTCAACTGATAACCATACCCGTACGTCGTCGGTAGTGGTAGATCTGCGGAGGAGAGACATCGTCGGTGGTGGTAGATCTGCGGAGGAGAAACATCGTCGGTGGTGGCAGATCTGCGGAGGAGAGACACCGTCGGCGGTGGATTTACGAAGAAGCGGCGTCGGAGGCGGTGGCTCTATGAAGAAGCGGCGTCGGAGGCGGTGGCTCTATGAAGAAGCGGCGAAGGAGTGTGCAAACGACGGAGGCGGACAGAGACTGTCGCTCCGATGAATATAGAAAGAGTGAAGAGAGACGAAATACAGATCAAAATCTAGATTAGGCTAAAGAAGTCGAAGTTAATTGGTGTTCCGGGAACTGACACGGAATGCCCTTCGTAGCCGTCGGATTAATATCAATCTAACGGCTGATAATGTCAATCTGTGTCATTTAAAATGAGCCAATAAATAACCATCACTCACAAACATTTTCTAAACAAGTCACCAATTTTATTCTGTTAGCAACTTGATTTTAAAAGTTTATAATTTTACAAATAAGGACTAATGGCATTATTTAATCTGAAATTGGACTAGATTTGGGGGACGTAGTTCTTGCTTTTAAATTATAATACGTTGTAGTTAGGAAATTTTATAAACCACTCTCAAGTTCATAAATGAATTGGGGTTTTGATGGGAATTCAATGACAGTATAATCCTAAATGAATATAAGAAAATGAGGTAGAACCTAAAAGGACTACAAGCTTATGTGTGTCTCATATCGTTGAGTGTTTACAAATGTAGGTTAATGATATACGGTTTGGTTAGGGTTCTACTTATGAGATTTGGATTTAGGATATTGGTAAGATTTAATTACAAGGATTAGGGGTAGGGTAAACGTGAGTTGTGTTTAAGGTGTGGGATGGTTGAACATTATGTATCATGAGACCATCGAGTTAAAACTACTGACCTTGATTTGTAGATACCACGACGAGAATGCTTATGACCATACTTGTATGTCATCTAAATCACTCAACGAAGATGATACTTATACGACATCATTGATCACTCAACGAGAATGACATAATTTATGGTGTTAGTGTTTTAGGGGACTACATGTCCATGCATATTATTATGCACATGTTTCATAGGAAGGGTAATGAACATGTTTTGTGGCATGGGTTCTAATAGGTTATACGACAGTTTTTCCATGATTTTGGGTTGATCGTTATGTAGGATAAAACCACACATTGAAACTACTCACTTTGATCAATAAATAACACTACATAAATGCTTGTGACCATACTTATATTTCATCGTCTATCACTCAATGTCGATGATACTAATATGACTTCATTGATCACTGAATGCGAATGACATAATTTATGGTGTTAGTGTTGTCATACAGTTCAATGTACAAGTTAGTGTTTTAGGGTTAGGGTAACGACGAAGTGGGTTATGTTTAAGGGGTTGGTTGATCAATAGGTAGCAATGAAACCACACACTGCAGGGTAATGGATTAAGGTTGGCATGGGGAATAAGAATTGGGGTAATTTGGTCTTTGTCAAATTATTTAATTTTGTTTGTTTTAATCTTTTTTATTTTATTAATCCAAGAATCTCCCTAATTCACTTGTCCGAACGATCTATTTTCGAAATAGACAAGAATCCCTAATTCTCTAGCTACTCTAATTCTCTAGCTATTTCAATTCTCTCCCATCCAATTCTTGGCAACAAACGATCCCTTAGATAGACAGATGGCCACATGGTGTTGCCAACTCATTTGCACTGAAGCTGCTTGGCAATAGAACGAGTGGTTCATAGCAAGACGCCGAGTTCAGTTCATACACTAACAACCTTCTTCAGTTACACATAAGATTAGAGGAGCATCTCTCCCATGTGGAAACCCCATTCCAACTCATTAAATAGCTACTTAAGCTTGTTTGCCAAGACTTTTAAATCTAAAATAAGTTAGTAGTACCCTTCACATGCATCACATTCCTACCTCAACATCATAAAGTAGGCTACTTGTTCTTCATTTCCTCCCCTTATCCTACGCTTTCCTTCTAAATAACTTAGGATCTGCCTTTTTACTTGCCCTAATAGCAGGTTTTGCAGCAATTGCTTCTTCCGCCACGAGCTTCTCACCTGTCCCTGACTTGTCCTTCTCTTATTGTGGAACTAAATCCTGTTCAACATTTTGTCCTTCAAGACTCTGACCATTCTTTTTCGTTTCATCTGCCACAGTTGATCTTCTTCCACTCCTTCTCGCTTGTTGGTGTTCTTCACCACCTCTTACCTTATCCTTCTCATCTTTCATAAGGACAACTTCTTCCTCAATGGTGTTTTCATGCTTCGCTGATTCAGTTTTCTTGCTGTGTTGTTGAGGAACCAAACCTTGTTGATGATTGTCCGAATCATGAACATAGACATTCTTCTTCATTTGATTTTTATCCGCCATTTTTCTACCAGTCAGTCTTCTAGCTTTTGGATGGGCTCCTTCGTCATCAGCTACCTTATCAATCTCATTCTCATTATCTTCATTTACTTTCTGTCTCTTCTGTGACTGTTGATCATCATCGATTTCTTTACAAACCAAAGCAGCTGCATTAGGCTTTTTCTCAGAAACTGACGATGTTCTGAAAATGTATACCTACAACCACATTATAGTTCATCAATCCACATCAAAGATAAGAATTTCTCAGGTAGAGACTCCTTTACACTGACAACACATGACCTCAGCACAACCAGTAAAGAACAGTTAAGATGATTTACCATTACAGTCCAGAAACCTCATTAAGAGTCTCATTTTTATTCATCACATTAAGAATTGGAAGACCAAACTTTCGAGCAAGAAGATAATCATTATGATCATGTCCGAGACTTATGATCATGTCCGGGACTAACACATAGCTATAACTTTTAAGTTTGCAGGAAAATGAGAGCCAGTGAGTGAAGACGGAGCAATGACTTAGGTCTTATATCATTAATGTATGAATCTACAATGTATTTTCCAGATCTACATCTTCCAAGGGCACATAAATTGCAGCACAACAGAATTCAGAGAGGTAGTTCAAACGCAAGCAGAGCAACATGTATAACTAAACAGTCTGAGGTAATGTAGAAGAATGGTTCGAGTTGAGCTACTAAAGCAAAGATGCTAGGAATATTATAATTTGAGCAATAGTCATACACATACAGTTGAATGAACAAAGTAACGGCAAGTGAAGATAGAAGTACCTTCTTAGTTTTTGAAACTTCATGGAGTAGTGAGATAGTAAAGCCTGACAAAGACATTCAAAAGGAAACAAACCAAGAATTTATCATTCAGATGACATGACACCATAACAAATCGAAAACTAGGATAAACCAACTTAATCACTGATAGTCTAGATGGCACACACTTCAAAAGACGAGGGCCTTCTCTGCCAGGATTCCTCATTAACAAACACTGCTTACTCACTAATGGCTCTATTATCTAGTAAAAGACGAGAAAAGGTAACAATTTTTCAGTGGAGGAAAGTCCACACAACAAAGTACATTTAGAAACTGTTGTATGAGATTATTACTAACCTCTCACCACGTTGGGATCTGGGAACTCTCAAGGTATGTGACTCCTTCTTCACAGCTAAGTTTGTCTCCTCGAGTTCTGGCCAAAGTTGATCTCTAGCCTCAAATCGATCAAGACCACTAACATAAAAAACCGTTCTGAAATAAGAATTTCTCAGGTAGAGACTCCTTTAACCCTGACATCATATGACCTCAGCAAAACCAGTAGAGATCAGTTAAGATGATTTACCAGTACAGTCCAGAAACCTCATTAAGAGTCCCATCTTTATTCATCACATTAAGTATTGGGAGACCAACCTTTCGAGCAAGAAGATAATCATTATGATCATGTCCGGGACTTATCTTCAATACACCGGTCCCAAACTCCTTATCAACGTACTGCCAGAATATTTGTGTTAGTCTCATAAGCAATAATCAAGAGATCAAATCAATACTGCCAGAATAGTTGCGCCAGAATAGATGTTATATTGGAGTTAATGAGATTTGATGCCATGACTCTTAATGAAATCAATACCATGTGGAGAATCATTGCACCCCTATAACGCGAGTTACTAGGAGAGATTCATAATTGGTTTATAGAACACTTCTTAACGCGGCCCTCTCATACAGGAGATCGTTGCATAAACCAACTCTAAACACTCTTCCAACAACTCGAACTATTAGAATGCAACTGTTCTTCACAAGATCGACATGAAAACTCCATAGATTGCCTAACACTATTTGATACACCCTCTTCCTACAAGAGCTTGCTGCATATACCAATTATAAAAACACTCTTCCAAGTTCCAGTGTTAGCTATGCCTATTAGTGTCTGATACTACAACACAATAAGTCAGTTACGCCATCCATGTTGCAATTCATCATCTTAAATTGACTCTATCTAAAAGAAACCAGAATGTAAAATTAAATTCCAGAATTTTGAAGCCATGGCATTCAACAGGCTGACCTCAGCTATGCTCTAAGTCGTGAAGGTTATGAATACTGATGGCAACTCCTAGACCTGGCAAACAAAACTTCTTAGTCATTTCTACTATCCTAAATGGAAACTGTAAACAGATGTAGAATGAGACTAGTTATCAGAGCAAACCAATCTAGAGAAGATAAGCAAACTTCGGTGACAAATTGAGATATTTTATTAACTTTGACAAGCACAATAGCAACCAATAAAACTAGTGTTAGAATGACTCACAGCTTCCATAATTTGCTTAACCTCAGCTTCGTATAGCTTCGATCCAAGTCAAGCCAAATTTTGAGAAATAACAACATGTGGACACTGCGAGGCTTGGTTTATTTTCAGCTCCTGTACAATCTGTTTACGAATTTCCTCTTGGATGTTATTCTGGATGACCTGCAAGCACATAGATACTGTCAAAATTCCTTTGCTAGTACAAGCATCAGTTGTTGGAAACTTGTGGTAAATGTTCATCGAAACTTTTCAAAGAAAGTCAATTTAGCAAACGACTTAATAGAGAAATTTGAGTAAATGACCTTCAAGGAAAACAAAGTTTCAATCCATTTATGTCGAACAGTTGCATAACACCACCACTTCCCTTTTCCTATCACTTTCACTGTTCCAAAATCTTCTAATGAAATTTCGATATCAAATTCCTTACTATCTGATGCTGCTCAAGTAGACAAGAAAAGAGAAGAATAAACTCATCAATGAATGACACACATACCTAAATGGAATTGCAAGAATTTTAACGGATTCGAAAACAGTACACATGCTTTCAAGCTTTTCCATGGGGCTGCTTAGTAGTTGTAAGCAATGCTACTTCCAAGTGCACAAGAGAGCTTGAGCATACATTACTCATACCACATTCAAAACAGCAATTGCAAAACGAAGAAGAAGTTGGGTCTCAATCTACCTAGTAGCGCTAGGCTATGGCGGACACCGGCCGACACTCGCCACATTGGGAGATGTCCAGTTCGACGAGTCCAGACCTAAGCAGCAGGAGGCCAGGGAAAATGGACTTTTGGCTTCGTCGCCTCATTCGGCGCCGTCGTCCACCTACCTTGCCGGAGATCGAGGTCCGGCTGAACTCTGTGTGGTTGGGACTGGAGGCCGGGAGTTTGGTGTGTGGATGCCGGAGGAAGGAGGTGCGGATAAGGAGTAGAGGGCTGGGAGCTGCGGATGAGTGATCGGGAGTTTGGTGTGTGGCTGCCTGGTCGGAGGATAAAGAATTGCTCTCCGACCAGATAAAATTGTATGGTTGATAATATTTTTAGAATTTTAAAACAAAATGATTATAACAGTAGATGGAAAAGTGAATGGAGTAGATGGAAAACTAAAAATGATTTACGAAAAGAAACAATGACCAAATAGTACTTTATTTATAATATGGAATTAAATGTGCATATATTATGAATTAATTTAATCAACCTATCATAAAAGGCCACGTGGCAGTGGGTACCGGTACCCTGCGGGTACCGGAGCGCTAGCCATGAATATATATGTTCATCATATTCACATATATAGATTATGATGACAAAAAAATGAAAGTATTATAAATTATTATCTCATTGAAGTTCTTACAAATGTAAACTAAAAGTTTACTTCTCCTGGCAATTATTTGGCGCATAACCAGTTAGACCATCCTCGTTCTACAAATATGCAAATTGAGAGTTTACGTGGTTAATTTTGAAAGATTCCACACACATAAATAACCTTTTCGGTTGCTTGTTCTTACACTAAGTTAATGGTTGGATAATCATTGGCAAAAGTAAGCAATGAATCGCTTACATCTACTAATCTATATATGCATTTATAATTAACCCTCCTCTTTATTCCTTCTCCCCTTAACTTTAGCTAACCAACCAATCATAATTTTTTATTTTCTTTCTTATTTAATTTTTTCAACCCTCTTTTTTAACCCACTCTCATTCATTTTAGCATTTAATTCAAAAAAATCATGTTAATTAATTTATTTTTATATTCTAAATTATATTCACCGAAAAAAAATCCAGTTAGTTAATATTAAATAAATTTATTTTCCCCTTTTAGGTATATTCTTCATTTATTTTTTATAATTGATTCACTTTTGGATTATGTTAATATTTATCATTTACACATTTTACGTCAATTAGAAAAATAACTTAACTATTCAGAAAATGTAATATATTATTTTTCTTATTATTCTTACTGCATCATAATTTATAAGTGAAACTAATTGAGACAAATTTTATATAACTTTTTCTAAACATATGTAAGTAACCAAACACAATTAGTGTAGTAAATATACTTAATATTATAAATTATATCCCCTACTTAAAAGTTATGAGATCTTGACACATAAATAACAAGCACTTTAATCAAAATTCAAAATTTTCTTAAAATGTCTAAAAAAATGGCTTCTTAGAATGTTTTTACGTTTGAAATTTTATTTTGTGACTAACAATTTATATGTTTGGTTTAAATCAATTAATAATTTTAAAACTAAATGAGCAACCAAACAGGCTTGAATATAAATAATTTAATGAATTGAGAATATAAAAATAAGAGAAACAATAAAATAGCATATATGTTTATATCTATGTTATTTTTATTACAAAATAAAAGAAAATAATTTTGGAATGTGTACATCTATATATATTGTCTCTAAATAATAAATATAAGTAAAAACCTATCACCATCTACTATTGTAATTATAATTGATATATTATAACTATTGTCCCTTACATAAAATTTAATAATATGTTAATGATTGAATAACATGTACTTTAATCACAATCCTACATTTTCATGTTTGGTTTTTTTTATATTATGATTTAAACCTTTCAATATCTTCAAAATTAATTTAGCATCCAATAATATTAGACATAAATAATTATATTAAAAATAGTTAAAATAATAGAAACATCTATCATCTTAATCTTAATAATCATAATGGTGGAATGATATAATTGGTTTTGACACATAGGTTAGAGCCATTCTCACAAATTTCCACATCATCACTCAATTTTAAATCAAAATTCAATTATTTTTCTTTCTTTTCATTAAATGATGAATGTGTCAAGCTTAAACACTCTAGGAATGAAATTATAAGTACTTTAATGTTAAATTATATTATCTTAACATAAAATAATATATGAAAAAGTAATTTTAAATTATAATACTTTATAAATAATTATTACATTTTTTCCTAAATACATGATTTTTTTAATCTTAATCACTTTGACAGTAATAATTCATTTTATATATTTTTATATTTATAAATTGTAGTCATGAAAATTAATAAACATGATATATTATAATTCTTAAAATTTAAATAGGAGTAATTATTCAATAAAATATAAATTAACTATGGCTAAATGATGATAATAAGGATTAAATACTTTTTTTTTTGTAATAAATCATCATAGAAATTTTTGGGGTATTACTGGTGGATACTTACCCAATTTAAAATTATTTAAATTAATATATGGATCTCTAATTATTCAATCGATATATCATTACAAAAAAATTCATTTTTTTATATTTGTGGGTTCAAGCATTTTGGTCACGAGTCAAGTTCGATCATGTTGCATATTAGTAAGAATTATTTTTAAAATTTATGGAAGAAGTATATTTATAACATTGGATATTGAGTTTAATTAAGAAGAAAAATGAGTTTTTTTTATGAATCACTAGATAACGAGTTAATAAGTTTATATGAGTTATACATGTTGTGGGTTCAGTTTAATTATCAATAGGTTAGACGGTGATTATCATGTGCTTAAAAATATTGTTTACTTTTGTCGTGGTTTTGGTTAGATATTGAGTAGTTACACAAGCTAATTAGTTCGGGGTTGAGTTGAGTTTAATAGGGGATATGTTAGTCAAGTTACGTGTAATTGAAATTATGAATTCATCCTATTGCAAACTTAGAAAGGTCGCTTGGAAATAAATTTTAATCACCTCGAGTAAGATTTGAGTAAGAACCATTGATATATTTATACAAATAATTAAGAAAAAAATATTAAAATTTGTTGAAAATTAGAGTTAATAAGGGTCAAGACAATTAATTGGGTTGAAGACCTTGGGTATACTTGGGAAAAACAAGCATAGTATCAATTTGGTCGTGTTTGATGCTCCAATATATGATTTTGATGACATGTGTATTGATTGCCTAAAGTGATTGATGGTGTCTAACTAAGGAACAAGAATGTGATTGGAACAATGTTAGAGATTTTCATGGCATGGCGACGAGAAAGCTAATGTGACTTTAAGACAAGAATATGGATATAATGATTCTCACCCGACATTGGTTTTTGGATTCACGACACAAATATGAATTTGTATTTAAATATGTATAGATTTCTTTCTTGCTATATTTAAATAAGTATAAATATATGTTTGAATTGAAACATATTCATACCATTACTCACACCTAAATCTAATAGTTTCCAAGGAATAAAAATATTATATAATACCATTGTTAAATAAAATTCCCGACCAACGGGTCGGGTTCAAAACTAGTCTATAGATACCTTAGACTAAAAAATTATAAAAGAGGGTAAGAAAAAAGAGTTCTCTCCACAATTGTAGCCTCTCCTACTGTCATTACTTTTCCTTGCTATGATTAATTAATAATTTTCAAAACATCATAATTTTAATAAAAAATTATTCGAATCCACAATGTTTTGCAGTATCTTATTACATGATCATTATCTTACCATTAAAAAAAAATCTTAGATGGTAATCCTTTGGCTATAGTTTTCATAACTAAATCAGATTTCAAAATGGTGAATCTAACGATATATGATCCAACCACCCAAATTTTAATTTTTTTTTTTTGCATTTGAACACTAATTATATCGAATCTAATCAGCCAGACTCTTCGTGTTATTTTGTATGTACAATTTTGAAAAAGTGCATATAAGTATAAGAAAATATTTTCATAATAAGAATGTTTTTTCCTCTCTCAACTAATTTATTATTTTCTCTAAATAAAATTTAAAATATTTCACAAGTTAGGTCCCGCCAACGGGCGGGTGGAAAACTAGTAAAGAATAAGGGTGATATTTGGATCCATAAGATACACCCAACATATGATTCATCTAGATATTTTAATTGATTCATCAACTAGACATTCACATGTGTCTAGAGTATATACTCGCAACATCCAATTCGCAAGATTATTAGCTTAATTATTTTTATTATGAGCATATTTTCATGATTATCCAATAAGTAAACTACACCATTGAGAATAAATAGATTCTCATTATCTTATATACATGTTTCTCTAGATGAAAAATATAAATTCGCATTACGCCAACGAGTTATACTGATTTCCCCCATTATAATTGGTTTTGGGTCAAACCTCATATTTCCCATATAAGAATATTTGGATGTGATATATACATCTCAATTGCTCCACCACAATTGATTAAGATAAGTCTCAATAACAGAGATTGCGAAATTATATATGTTGGGTACGAGTCTTCGTTGATGGTAAAATATTTACACTATTGTCAGGAGATTTATAGATGACTCGTTTAGATGAACACATCATTTTGTGATTCAAATTTTCCAACATTAGGGGGAGAAAATCAAAGGTTGGAAAGAGATTAGTTGGAATGAATTATCATTATCTCATTTTGATCCTCGTACTAAACAATATGAACTTGAAGTTCACAAAGATAATTCAATAACATAGTTAAGTTGATCAACTGCTAGACGGTTTTAGCGCCCCCAATATAGTGACATAAAAAAATCTCTTATGCCAACTACATTTGCTCCAACATAAGTGTTTATCGTACTAGTAAAAACACAAATGAGTCTAAAGCACTCACGAAGCATGAAAAAATCAATCGATTCCAAAGATATAAATCCTCAAAAAGTGAAAAGGAGCTTTAAATTAATATGGTCAAAATTGAGGGTAAGATAAATGATATCAAACAAATACATGTGCTCCTGAAGAGCATCAGGTACCTGATAATTATGAATGAAAGATATATCAATGTATTTGATGAAAAACTTTGGAATCATGATGAAGTCAACGTTGATGAAAAAATTCATTACAATGCAGCGCTACATTTGATAAGCGAAAATGAGGATCATGAGCCAAATTCATTAATGCATGCAAAGAAAGAAATGATTGGCCAAAATGGAAAATATGATTGCGACAATATTATATTCCCTAGAAAAATGAAAAGTTTTTACACATGAAGATGTAAGTAAATGAGAAATATATATATTGTCTCACTGCGACTATAATGAAAATCGTAAAATTACGAGTTATAAGACATCTTATTTTGAAAGGTTTTGTACAATGACAAAAACTTATATAGTATTGATTATGATGAAACATATTTTCATTTGGTGGATGCAATAACTTTTCATTATATGACTGGTCTGGCAGTTTGTGAAGGGAAATATTTGTCTTTTATGGATGTCATTACAACCTATATGTATGGTTTGT
This sequence comes from Linum lewisii, assembly GCA_034768395.1. Taxonomy (NCBI): domain Eukaryota; kingdom Viridiplantae; phylum Streptophyta; class Magnoliopsida; order Malpighiales; family Linaceae; genus Linum; species Linum lewisii. Next base: position 74,491,192 of record CM068296.1, on the reverse strand, counting down.
CTAATAATGACATATACGCGTATATGAAATTCCTGGAATGATTCATTTTGCTAAATGCAAACAATAAGTCAAGTTCACGTGAATAGTGTTCATTCATATTGAATTGACGACATACGAATTATGAGATTGAGAAAGAATGATATATTTCGTATACCAAATGTTTTCTATATTCTATTTGTTAATATTTTATATTTAATACTTGATTTTTATCATTAAATATTTTGATTTTGAAACTATATTCGTATCAAAAATTTTATGACTTTCTTAAGTTTTGAAAATGTGTTTTTTTTTCTTCCAAAGGTTAAGATGTCATCGTCTTATTATCTATTTGATTAGCTAGTGAGACTCAAAGAAGAGTTTCTAAAAAAAAATAACTATTTGATTAAAGAGTTGAGATGAAAGATATGAGTCAATATCGTTGCAAATTACTTGCACATTGTGTACCTCTCAAACACGATTGTTGTTTATCAACAAATTAGAGGTGTTAACTTTATTGGTACCTAACGTTTAGAAGAAATCTCATTTTGATACACATCGTTTCAAAAATTTCATTTCAATCATTATCGTTTCAGAAAATCTCGAAATGGTATTTCTGTCCAATTCCATCCAATTTTTCTGTTAAGTGCTGACGTGGCAACTGAGTCACACATCCCAGTCAACAATAATAATAATAAAATAATAATTTTATTATTTTAAATTAATAATTACCTTTATATTACAATAATTAATGTTTTAATTAAAAAATATAAAAAATGTTTTTTGCCCAATTTTTTTTCCTCTCCTCTTCTCTCTCTTCCCACCTAAAAAATACATATATATCTAAACGTTTCAGGGTTTCAGTACTAAACGTTTGGCCACTTTTTCATTTTGGTACTTTTTGTTTACAGATCTGAGTTTTTTGGTCTTTTTGTTTGTATTTTTTCACCTTCAACCCTCCTTCTTCTCCCCTCCCTCCCTCTTCCTCCCTTGTCCCCTTTGCTTCCTCCTCCATCCGCCTCTCCTCTCTTCCGTCTCCCCTATGCTTCCTCCTACTTTTTTCATTTGCCTCTCACTGAATGTTACTTATACCTCCTCCCTCTATCACTCCTCTCTTCCTACTTTCCTCTGTCTTCCTTTCTATGTCCTCCCTCCTCCCCCCTCCTCCAGAAACTTAGATCTGAGATTTTTAGGAGGATGGGGGAAGGGAGAAGAGAGGAGGAAGGAGAGGTGGAAATGGAGGGAAGGATGAAGAGAGGAGAGGCAAAAGGAGGAGGTAAGAGAAAGCAGAGTGGTGAAGGGAGGAAGTAGGAGGAAGCATAGGGGAGAAGAGAGAGAGGAGAGACGGAGGAAAGAGGAAGTAGAGGAGGAAAAGAAGGAGGGTAAGAGGGTTGGAGGTGGAAAAAGTACTAAAATACTCAGATCTACAAACAATAAGTACCAAAATGAAAAAGTGGTGAAACATTTAGTACTGAAACTGTGAAACGTTCTGATATATATGTATTTTCGAGGTGGGAGGAGAGAGAAGGGGGGGAGAGGAAAAAATTTGGAAAAAAATATTTTTTATTTTTCATTAAAAAGGTAATTATATTAATAAAAATCAAATTTTAATATTAAATTAATGAAATTATTATTTTATTAATATTTTAGCTGACTAGGATGTGTGACTTAGCTGCCACGTCAGCACTTAACAGAAAATTTGGACGGAATTTGATGGAAATACTGTTTTGAAATTTTCTGAAACGATAATGACTTAAATGAAATTTTTGAAACGTTGTGTACCAAAATGAAATCTGCCCAAACATAAAGTACCAAAAAGTTAACACCTCCAACAAATTAAGATACACTACTAAGTATTGAAAATTCGATATGGATATATATTATCCATAACTATCTTTATGGTAGTAAGATCATTATATTTGAGTAGATTTTGATATATATCGATAAAGTAATGAAGAATCGCTCTATCATGAAGTATCGTATCTTAGTGCAGTCAGAGCACTCATGAATCTTGGCTAGTGTCATAATATTTGATTCATCTATCAATAGATATTTTGGCAAGATTATACTCTACTCTCACTCAATGACATTGAGATCTAATTGAAGCATATATTATGTTATGTCACACATAACATAAGATTTCAAGTTATTTTATTTGAGCATATTGAAGACATGTCAATGGGTTATGTGGTCTTTGAATATCGATATGATCTTCGTGTTGGTCAATTAGCTACAAGAATATGCATTTGACCATGTTATTTTTCCAACATGAATTTCTAGATACCAGTGGAATAATTATTGAAATTATGATCAAGTGACAATCTAGCATATTTGTTCACAAAAGACACTTTATACAACAAAATCATTCATAAATTGAAGTTCAAAGATTGAACCATTTTGATGTTATCATAACGAGGCAGTATGTGATAGCATATTATACGAATAATATATTATATCCCTATAGATGTATTGTTCTTCTATTGATTTTTCTCTTGTAAAGTTGTAAGGGACATATCATTAACCATTGGACATTCAAGGGGGAGTGTTATGAATAATATTTGTAGTGAATGTCCATGATTCACATACGATGCTACCTTCACATAGGATGCTTCTTTCACATTGATCATAAGAATCAATGTCTTTCATGACCCATTCATGTGTAATTATATGAGCATATTCATGACTCATTATTCTCTCTATTTATATGTATTTACATTAGCCTATAGGAGTTATGTATTATGTGCCTATAAATAGAGCACATCATTGTATCTATTAGGATGAATAAGAAAAAACAATTCTCTACTCTTTCTCTCTTGTGTTTTCTCTCTACTTCATAGTTCATAGTTCTCCATCACTTTCATAACAAGGATGAAGTTAAACAAACCCTACCTATTATTTTATTTTTGCCGCACCGCACAACATCCCAACTCCCTTTCTTCTTTCTTCTCATCTTCACTATCCCAACTCCCCTTTCTTCTTTCTTCTCATCTTCACTGTATAGTACACCTTCTTCTTCATCTTTTACCCAACTGTTTCTTTGTTTCATTGATGGGAAGCAGAGCGAGGCAGATGAACGACGAATTAAATTGCAGCGTCGAGCTCGGAGTTGGGAGCGTGAATGGAGCTTCGATTCTCGTCAGAGATTGGCGATTGGGATGACTGACGAGTGGAAGGAGATGGTCGACCTGTAGGTCAATCCCGGAGTTAGTAGCAAACCCGGCGGCCGAAGCTTAGATCGTTGTCGGAGATTGACTGAAGGATGACTTCGATCTCCATCGATTGAAAACCTAATCGAACGTCTTATCACCTGTGATGAATGAAAATGTTTTCCTTTTTTTTGTTTTTTCTCCCAACCTGACTGGAAAATCTTGGTCGGTTGAACCGGCTGATTATCGTGGTTGAACCGTGTAGTTGACCGGTTTGACTGTTGACCTTAGAACCGCCAGCCAGTTTTGGACAGATAACTAACTCGCGGTCGAACCGGTCGGACCGTCCGACCCAGTCCCGTTTTGATAACCTTGCCACTACTTCATTTATGTTTACTTTTTGCAGAGTTTATTTATAATATGGTGAACACTCCGATGCCCCCACTAAAAGTGAGGGTACCGGTTACCCCCACTGACGTTTTTTTATAGATAAACATGTTTTTAATATCTTGTTTTCTTAGTATAAGAATCTACATGTCGTTAAAGGATAGATAGAGCGATTTGAACGAAAAACTAATTTGGTAGAGATGATGATCTATCATATTGGAAAAAAATGCAGCTATAGAAAGAAACCTGAAGAACATTAGGTATTTTTTTTTGGTGAAAGTGTAAGGCAAGGCCTTACAAAGTGTTATTAATATTACGAGGGATTGAAACACCCACTAAATCATAGTGAAGCCAATGAAGGAGTTCGATACAGGGAACTGAAAAAACAGTAGTGCCAAGCTCAAGTCCATGTCCGGCATTGGCTAAGAAATCCGCGGCCATGTTGGCCTCACGGTAGATGTGCTCGATGGTAACCTCCCAATCTCGCGCAATGAGATCCTTGAATCGCTCAACAAGTGCCGCAAACTGGTGGTTATTGTGGGAATCTTTGGAAAGAAGACTCACCGCCATTGCAGAGTCCGACTGAATTCTAAGTCTTCGGATCCCTTTCTCCCAAGCCAACGACATCCCTTCCACAACCCCGAAAATCTCTGCTCTGACCACTGAACACGAGCCCAAATTGGAAGCAAAAGCCGAGACAAAACGGCCTTGATCATCCCGCATGATGCCCCCAGCTGCAGCGGCTTTAGTAGCTGGGTGAAAGGATCCGTCAGTGTTAAGAGTAAAACATCCCTCGGCGCCAAGCCGCCACCCAATCAGTTGGGTCTGCCGAGCAATTCCCGGCGCTTCTCGACCCAACCGACGAGCCTTCCAGCCGGATGACGAGGAATGAACCCAAAACAAAACCTGACTAACGATCTCTTCCACCTCCAATCTACTATTATCGAAGATAAATTGATTCCGAGCGCGCCACAAAATCCAAGCTGTAATGCCGAACACAGTCTTAGTTTGAGGGTTGGCAATGCCCGTAGCCAGCCAGTTATCAGGCTGTCGGCTATTCTGATCAGTAGAGATAGCATCAGGTAAGATGCGGTTCCAGACTTGGACAGCTCAGGGGCATCGGCGAAGCACATGGTCCAGATCCTCCGATCCAAATCCACAAATGCTGCAGAAGGTATCATCTGTAAGTCTACGCCTTGAACGTTCCACATTGGTCATGAGTTTGTTGTGGCTGGCCAGCCAAAGGAAATGCCGGACTTTATTGGGCCCTTCCCACTTCCAGATGCTCTTCCAGCAGCTACTATTGTCAGCCTGATCAATTTCTCTAAGCATATAATAAGCTGTCTTCACCGGAAAATGACCATTAGCTTCAAGACCCCATACCATGGTATCGGCACCCGCACCTTCTCTAGGAGGAGACATGCCGAAGACCTGCAAGACCAGATTTTTAGGTAAGTATCTGCACAGTTTTTGTAAATTCCAAGACCCATCCGAACAGAAATAAAGAACAGAGCAAGAAGGGTTAACTCCCTGGATGGAAATGGCGTGATCGATGAGGACAACTCCGTTATCCAGCCAGCGATCCGTCCAGAATTTGGTGTTGCGGCCATCTCGAATACTCCAATGGATTCCGTTCTGCGTATCCTGCCAAACTTTCATAATCCCCCTCCAAACATTAGAAAAGCCCTTCGTACGGACAAGCATATACCCATTGTTGGTGAGAGTCATGTACTTAGAGATCAACACTTTAGCCCAAAGCTCGTTAGGTCGAGAGATCAAGCTCCAAGCCAACTTCATAAGGAAAGCTTTATTTAAGTCCCGAGCGCTACTTAAACCCAGCCCCCCTGATCTTTAGGTTTGCAGACCGTGTCCCAATTAACATTATGAATTTTCCTCACTCCCTCTCCTGAACCCCAAATAAAACTTCTGATTTTTCTGTCAATTTTATCACAGAGAGAAACTGGGAGCAGAGCAGTTTGCATAATATAACAAGGGAGAGAGTTAAGAACAGAGGAAGCCAAAGTCACTCTACCAGCAAGCGAGAGATTCTCAGCTTTCCATCCCGCGAGACGAGAATTGAGCCTGTCGATGAGGAAGTCGTACGTGTTCTTGGTAACTCTTCCGTGAAGAACCGGAGTGTAACATCCCCGCCCAACCAAACGGATTGGAACTCGAGTTTGGATGGTTTAGACATTGGAAACAATGTTCTTGAGGTCCCATCGAAGTTCGGGACGTTCGAATTTGAGTTGGGTCGAGTTAAAACACCTTGGGGGTGCATTTGATGATACGTGGGCCGTGTTTCATGCATTGAGTGTTAAAATTCGGATTTTAGGAGATTCTTCACTTTTTCATTTTCTCCATCTTCCCCCAAACCCGTGTTTGAAGAACCAAAAACCCATTTGGGTCAATCCTTGATTCCGGGAGTTGTAGAGCTCCGATTGACGATCCGTTTCTTGCTACACGTTCGTGGCAGTGAGAGGAAGAGATCGCTAGTCGTGGTTCTGGCTGGGTCGGAGCAGGCTGCTGTCCGTGGAAGAAGGAAGAGCTACGTTTTTGTGTCTCAGCCAGAAATCTCCAAAACTTCAAACCTCGATTCTGAGAGTTGTAGAGATCCGATTGGCGATCCGTTTCTTGCTATGAGTTCGTTGTGATGAGAGGAAGAGATCGCACTCAGAAGTTCTGGATATTTCAGAGTAAGCTGCTGTCGGTGAAGAGGAGGATAGCTACGTTTTTGGTGTCTGAGAGTTTGGTTGTTCGGGTTTCTTGAAGAGTTTAGAGCCTCGTCTTCTTGTCAGGTGAGGGTTTAGCGTACGATAGGTAGTCTTGTCGGTGTGAGGAGTTACAATTCAGACTTAGAAAAATGTAGGGCCTTGCATGAAATTGAAAGAGAGTAAAAGGGGAAAATTGTTCTGCAATTGATTGTTCTGTGAAATATGCTGTTTTGATGATTGTTGGATATTTGTTAATTGATGGATTGGTTGATGATTGATGGCTGTTTGTGATGAGTTTTATTGGAGAAATTGATTAGCATGGATGATAAATTGATCGGAACTAGTAAAGAGTGATAGGAGGGACGAGTCTGTGAACATGAGAATTGTGTATATTATGCTATTGTCAGTCTGTGGTTGCAGGAGGGTGGTCCTGCCAATGTGGGGTGCCCTTAATTGATGAACAGGTGGATGGCTCCACCAATGTGTGGTCATCCAATGAAGGACGTACAGGAGGGTAACCCTACGACTCATGACATGGCTTCCCCTGTACTTGCAGGTGGGGGTGGCCGGTGAGCTAGCCGTTTACCCTTAAACTGTTTGTGCCGTGGGAGGCGTTGAATGTCTTGTGATGTGTGGTTATGTGTGATGTGGGATTATTGAATGATTTGGATCGTATGGGTTTACATGATGTTGGGATTGAGATGATGCTAGGTGTTGATGTATGAATTATGCAACGTGCCTTTTAGGTAGAATTGATGATGCGTGTGAAGGTGGTTGTTAATGTGTTTAGGGTGGTAGACTATGACTTAGAACTGGCTACTGAAATCGGTAGGGAATGTAGGTATGGAATTGGACAATAGAATCGGTACGTGGAATTGACTTATGGAATTGGTTAAGGGAATTGGTAAATGGAATTGGGTGGTGTGATTGCATGAACTAGTTGAACTGGGGTCGTATGATTGATTTGAATGAAATTGATGCTGTGTGTGATGGTGATTGATAGTGTGTCTTTTGGTTATCGTAGTAAGGTTGGAGTCTTGAATGTGGATTGGTAAATGGTAGAGAAGAATGAGGATGTCAGAATTGGTCGAATTGTGGCTAGGAATCGTGTTAGATGAATTATGTGAACTAGATAGATTATGTGGTTTAATCTAGTAATGCTCAATAGGAGAGTTGAAATGGTAAATTGATGCTGTCGTGATTGTTACTGTTATGTGGTGTTGGGTGACTGGTGTGATTGTATGGTTGACTTGTGTGAGTGTATAGTTGACTAGGTGGCTAGAAATGGGAGTGCGGAGTTTAATAGACTTAGAACAGAATTAGGTCTTGCATGAACCTATGAGAGTAAAACTGAATAACTGTCTTGTGATTGACGTATGATGATTGTGCTGATCTATGTGTGATGTGGGGATTGGGATATAAGATGATAGCTAATGTATTTGATCTAGAAATGTGAGATGAGATGGGGTTGGATGCGATGAATTCTATGATTGTATCTATTATTGCCGGTTGTGGTTAGACTAGAATTATGTCCTAGAATTGGAACATAGAATTGGTGTTTGGAACTAGAACGTGGAATTGTGTGGTGGAATTATGGTGTGGATTTGTGATGTGGGTTTGTGTTGTGGTATTGTGATGTGTAATTTGTGTAGTGGATTTGTAAAGTGGAATTGGGAAGTGGGTTTGTAAAATGGAATTAATCAAATGGAATTGGGTAAATGGAATTTAAATGATAGAACTGGAAGGAGCCAACGTTACCCCAAATGTGTTTCACCCACGACGGACTGGTGGTTAGGGCCTACCGACGGACTGGTAGATTAGTCTCCCGACGGGGAGTGGAATTGTGGAATTGTGGAATTATGGAATTGTGGATATGTGACGTGTTCCCCATGCGGTAGGGGAGCACGAGGCCGGCGGGGGTAGCGGGGGAATAACTCCTTATGGCTCCTAATGAACTCACCTAGATCAATGAATGTGTGGTATGTGTTAGTGATGAGAATGCTTGGTTATGTGCGGTGGTGTATGCGTGTTTGTGAGTGTGTGTGGAATAAGATGCATGTGTGATTCGTGTATGGTATGTGTATTGGAGGTGTTAGTGAAGTGCCTAGTGTTGTGTTGTGAATTATGTTGTTGTGATGAGATGTGAGATAAGAATTGAATGGTCTAGGATTGATGATGATGATAAGTGTGAATTTGGGTAATGTGGGTGTTGTGGTTAATGTGTGGGTGTTGTGGTTGATGTGTGAGTGGAAGTGTTGTTAGTGATAGTGAGTTGTATTGTGATGTAGTGTTGAACTGTGCGCTACATGAGTTGGCTATATCGTGTACTTGTGAATGGATGACTTGAGTTACATTGTTGAGACTGTTAGTTGTGGGCAATGGACTGAGTAGTGCACCTGTGTGATCACCTAGAAAATATGAAGGAGAAATGGAGAGTAAATGTATGCGTGTGAAGGTGAATGTATGAGTATTGATTGAATTGGGGGACGAGTGGTTACATGATTTTGGTTATGTTTGTGCATGTGGTTTTCTCTGTTGCATAATGTGGAGTTGGATGCGGTGTAATGTTGAGCTTATGCATGTTAAACTCTTGTGGATGTTAATTGAGATTTGAGCTTATGTGATCACCTAGTATCATGTTAGGAATTAAAATGAGGATGGCTGTGTCAGATTCCATTGTTGTTTGTGTGCGGAGTTGGGATCGCTCTTAGGCTAGGTTCGGCGCATAGTTAAACCCAGTGGGTTCGCTCAGTTTCATTAGGAAGCTGATCCCCCCAGTTTCTCTTTTCAGGTGTTCGGTTGAGTTCGGAGGAGTTGCAGGTTGGAGTTGTGAAGTGAAGATTAGGAAGCTATTGTGGAGTGACCACTGTTTTAATTTTAGATTTCAGTTGACACCTTTGGTTGGGAATTTTGTAATCGTTTTGAGATTTGGTTTCGGATTTCAGATTTTATGTAATGAAGGCCTTCAGTTGATTTTGAACTTTTTAATGGAGAGTTGTTTCTGTTTCCGCTGCGTTTTACTCCTTTATTTAAATGCTGTATCTTCGAGTAGCACTCAAACTGGTTCGACCACGGGTAAACCCGGGTCGGTTTGGGACGGGTGTTACACGGATCACCCAGATATCGACCCAAATTCTGCGTAGCCCCAATTTCTAGCATACTGACAATATCCCTCGACAAATGCCTAGGCGTGTTTTTAGAGAAAAACACCTTAGATTTATTTTTGTTTATACTCTGCCCTGAAGCCGCACAAAACCTTTCCAGCGTGTCCAAAATAACCCGAGTTTGATCCAAACTAGCCTCTCCAAAAAGGATGAGATCGTCCGCAAAGAAACAGTGGGAAAGCGGCGTCCCTTCCGAGGCTAAACGAACTGGCGACCAATAACCAAAATCAACAGCAGACAGGATCATCTTGCTCAACCTTTCAATGCAGAGAGTGAACAGGTAAGGGGAAAGCGGGCAGCCCTGTCTGAGACCTCTTCTAGGCGTGAACGAGTCTGTACAGCTCCCGTTCCATAAGACCTGAAAGGAGGAGGATGAGATACAGGACATGATAACCCTAACAAGATGGTTTGGGAAGCCCACATGAACCAGAGTGTCTCTAACGAAATCCCATTCAATCTTATCGTAAGCTTTAGCAAGATCGAGCTTAATAACCATGTAGTTCTTCTTCCCCTTCCAAGAGCGAAGAGAGTGGACAACTTCCTGAACCATAATGATATTATCCGTAATGTGACGGTTTGGGACGAAACTCGTCTGGGAAGGATGCGTCAAAGCTGGCATAAGACCCTTAATTCTGTTGGCAATCACCTTTGTAATAGCCTTGTACGTGACGTTACAAAGGCTAATGGGCCGGAAATCGCTGACCTCTGAAGGATTTTGCTTCTTAGGAATAAAAGTAATCAAAGTGTCGTTAATGCTCCCAATTAGATCGGGCGACCTATAACATCTGCAGATAAACTCGACAAACTCAGCTCCGACAGTTTGCCAGCACTGTTGATAGAAGATAGGCCCGAACCCATCTTTACCAGGAGCTTTGAGAGCTCCCATATCACAAATAGCCCTGTGAACCTCAGAAGGAGAGAAACCCTTATCAAGACCAATTTTATCAACCTTCGTAATAGTGCTAGAGAACCCCTGGATAACCCCAATCATAGAAGGAGAGCCTTGGTAGAAGTCAGCAAAATACCCTGAAACAAGAGACATGAGGAGCTCCGGATCCTCCACCCAGCACCCATTCGAGTCTTTAAGCCGCTTAATCCTGTTAACTGATCTCCTTTTAAGAGCAGCAAGGTGGAAAAATCTGGTATTACGGTCTCCCTCGACAACCCAATTCAATCTCGATTTCTGAATCCATAAGGACTCCTCCTGCGAGAGCACAAGTTCAAGCTTCTCCCTGTCGACGTTTTCCTTGCGACGATTAAGGTCAGAAGGGTTTGTAACAGCCGCTTCTTCCGCCAGCTTAAGCTCAGCTGCAAACCTCTCCTTTCTTCTGGCAATGTTCCCAAAAACCAGCTTGTTCCATTTTTCAGGTCGACAGTAATATTCTCAAGGGCCTTGGGAAGGTCCGAACCTGTACTCTTATATTATGATGACTAAAAATTGTAACTAAGCTTAATTTAGACTTATTAAGACAAAATAAACGATTAGTTCAATGAATAGCACAAACGTCAGTGGGGTAACCGGTACCCCCACTTTCAGTGGGGGCACCAAAGCGTTTACCTTTATAATATATATTTTCGGTGTTTCTACTTAACCCAAAAATTTTGAGGACCGTTATTTTGAGGCCCTGAACTCAACTAAGATGAACTCCGTCGTCAACAGCTCACCCCCCCCCCCCCAACACGAGGACATGAAAAGATGCTCATAGCTACAGTTGAGTCGTCATGGACATCGTGGGAAGTTAGGGGTTATCGTCGTCCATATATCGTGAGCGGCAAAGCATGAGTTCATTCACTCTGGGAAGCTAAACAAAATAGGGAGATGCTAAGGGTTTTAAGCTTTACTGATTCCACCACAAAATAATTAAAGGCTTGATTTTCATTAATTCAAAGGCATTAAATTTAGTGTGAAATGGAAGTCGAAAAATCAAGGTTAAGTCTTTGGAACATGAAACAACGAAGACGATGTGCTTAAGTGGAGAATTCTTTGATGGCTTAAACGTCGATGTGTTGGCACAAACATAAATTGGGGGGAATTAATTCTAACGATCTGTTTTGCTGGAATTCAAGGCTCAAGAAAATTAGGATTATATCAAGGTTGCCCACGGTTCACGTTGGGTTTCGAAACAATGTCCATGAGCTTGAACTTTGGCCTAGTACCTGCTCGGCAATTCTCAAGTATTAGTGGGATCGATTCACTTATGAACTACTATGTTAGCTGATCGTACTACCCTTCCTCGTAATAAAGTCACTTTAACATGTAACGTTAGTGATTAAATAACTTTAGTAAGATTAATGTATTATGATGTAAATTGGTCTCAAGACTATAATAATTAATTTTTTTAACTAAGGGTATTTTAGCATAAAATTTTGTCCTTCAGGTTCGGGGTGTAACAGGGAGGGCTCTAAAAGCGAGGCAAAAGTCAAACCCTAGTAGATGATGACACTCTTAAACAAGGGAAAAGCTCTCATACGTGAGAAAAAATTAGATAACTTATGAGGGTTTAGGTTGCAAAATATGCTTTGTGATAAAAAATTTGTTACTTGGAAATTGGGTATTTTAACAATAATTATTAATACATAATTAATTACTTACAACAATATTATTAAGATGAATTTATTTATTAAAATAATGCAGGTCGTGCCCATATGGATGAGCTCGCCTATATGGGGTGAGATTGTCACCTTGCATAGTTCATGGCTAAGGCTTATCGGACAGTGCAGAAGAGATTATGACCTGGTCATGAATATTCACAAATCGAAGGCATCCCAATACATTCTATATTATGTAGGGAAAATGCAAAGCCCAAAAACCCAGCCCAATTGAGTTTGTTGACATCGGTCACTTGTGACCTAATTGAAATGGGGTTTTTGTTATGAAGCTATAACGAAATGATTTTCAGTTCGTAAAAAATCTGCAACCCACGATGCCCACTATCTGTGAACAATGATGTTATTGTTGAGAGAATCCAGGAAGTTTGGTTTCTCATGTGAGTCTTTCCTCTACTTAAGGAAAAACACTACTCGTAGAAAAAACACAAGCTTTCACCTCTCTCTCAAACTACTGAGTTCTTCTTCCTTCAATTCAATAGTTCCAACTCCTTGTTTCTTGAGTGCAAAAGAAAGGGAGAGTGCTGTGTTTACCTTTAGTAGCAATCTGCACATACAGGGGAAATTTTGCTTCAAAGGCAGTGGCATCAAGCCACGTTCACAGCTGTTTGTTTTATATATTTTTTCATTCTTTTTAGCATAGTCTGCAATCGTTTAATTGTTCTGGAAAGAGGGTTTTTGATTTTGATTCCTTGATCTAACTGGCCTAACAAGTTTGAAGCAAAATTATGTCTACTTAAGCCAGGATCATTCCAGATTTGAGCAAGATCGAGCCGCTAGACGGAACAAACTACAAGCGATGGTCCCAAAGAATTTTGATAGTTCTTGAGCAGCTGGAAGTCGATTATGTACTTCACACAGACCCTCCAACAACAGGACTGATAATATCCTCAGGCTCTGATGATTCCTCAGCCACAGCAGGGAAGAAAACCAGTGCTACAAAGGAGGTCGACAAGGCTGAGAAGTATGTCAAAGACAATAAGACAGCTAGGGGTCATCTCCTGAATCATATGACAAATCCTATCTTTGATTTGTTAGTATTCAACAAGTCAGTGAAAGAGATTTGGGAAGTACTGAAAAGAAAGTATGGAGCTGATGATGCAGGAAAAAAGAAATATGCAGTGGGAAATTGGCTAAAGTTCAAGATGGAAGAGGATCAGCCTGTTATGGATCAAGTTCATCAATACGAGAACTTGACCGCAGAAGTCTTAGCTGAGGGGATGAAAATGTGCGAGATACTTCAAGCCAATGTCCTAATCGAAAAGCTTCCCGACTCTTGGTCAGAGTACAAAAACCGATTGAAGCATAAGAAGCGCGACATGACGTTGGAGGAGCTGATCGGACACATGAAAATTGAAGAAGCCAATAGACAGAAAGATAAGGACTCTCTATCTAATTCTCTTTCAGTTAAAGCTAATCTTGTGGAATCTGGACATCCCAACAGGTCCAAGTCTTCATATCAGAATAAGAAACCAGCATGGAAGAACAAAAGCTCGATCAACTTCAAGAAATCTGGACACTCTCAAGATTCCAGCAAAGGAGGGTGTTATGTCTGTGGCAGAACAGGCCACAAAGCATATCAATGTCACTACAGGAAAGGCAACAGCCTTGCTCTGAATTCAAAAGCTCAAGTCAATGTGATCGAAGGAGAACAAAAAACCTTCGCTGCTATGGTTACTGAAGTTAACCTTGTGGAGGGAAAATCAGAATGGTTGATCGACTCAGGAGCCTCAAAGCATTTTTGCTCTGACAAATCTTTATTTGCAGATTTTGAGGAAGTCACTACAGGAGAAGTGGTTTATATGGGAAATGCAAGCAGCGCTCATATACTAGGGAAAGGGAAGATTCTTCTAAAACTCACATCTGGAAAAACACTCTCTCTTTCTAATGTTTGTTTTGTACCTTCATTGCGAAGGAATTTGATTTCAGCTGGGTTATTGATCAAAGCAGGCATGAAACTAGTGTTTGAGGCTGATAAGATAGTTATTACAAAAAATGGCATCTTTGTAGGAAAGGGATACTTGTCAGGAGGGTTATTCATTGTAGACACAATTGCCATGAATAATGAGAATGTTTCTTCTTCTTACTTGCTTGAGTCATGTGATGTGTGGCATGCTAGGTTAGGACATCTTAATAAGAAGTCTATGAAACTAATGATGAGAATGAACCTACTGCCAAATATCACCTTGAATAATGAACTTGTTTTTGTCCAGTGTGTGTGGAAGCAAAGTTTTATAAGAAATCCTTTCAACATGTGACAGAAAGGAAAACTAGCATTCTAGAACTAATTCACTCCGATTTGGCAGATTTCAAAGGAATAGAAAGCAAAGGAGGGAAACACTACTACATCACCTTCGTAGATGACTATTCAAGGTTCACAAAAGTTTATCTACTTAGGACCAAGGATGAGGCAGAATCAAAATTCTTGACATACAAGGCTGAAGTGGAGAATCAACTTGACAGAAAAATCAAGAGACTAAGGACAGACCGAGGAGGTGAGTACGGCTCTAAATTCCTTAAAGATCTATGTGAAAAAAGTGGTATAATTCATGAAACAACTGCTCCTTACTCGCCTCAACAAAATGGAATAGCAGAAAGGAAAAATAGGACATTAAAGAATATGATGAATGCCATGATTTTAAGTTCAGGCCTTGCTAACAACATGTGGGGAGAAGCAATCTTGTCAGCAAATCATATTCTAAACCGTGTTCCTCACAAGAAACTTGACAAAACGCCTTATGAACTCTGGAAAGGTTATGCCCCTAACTTGAGTTACCTAAGAGTGTGGGGGTGTTTGGCCAAAGTAGGAGTTTTATCTCATAAGAGGTCTGTGGTAGGGTCAAAGACCTTTGATTGTGTGTTTATTGGTTATGCCTCTAACAGTGCAACTTATCGTTTCTTAAGATTAGATGGCAGGTCTGTGTGTGAGTATAGAGATGTTGTTTTCTTTGAAAATCAATTTCCATGCAGCAACTTGCACAATGACAGCTCAAAGAACATCTCAGTAAGTAATTCTGGCAGCCCTTCTGATGTCCCTATAATGTCAGATTCTCGTGAAATCATCATTGCTCCAAGTAATGCAGATGCAGAACTCAGAAGAAGCAAAAGGCAGAAAACTGCAACATCTTTTGGCCCTGATTTTTTAACTGCGTTTACTTTAGAAGAAGCTACGGATAAAATCTTGTTTAATGAAATGACTGACTTCATTCATTTGTTAGAAAATGATCCCAGGACTTATGAAGAAGCAATGAACTCAGTGGATTCAAGCTTCTGGAAAGAAGCTGTTCAAATGAGTTAGACTCAATTATGTCTAATCACACTTGGGACTTGGTTGATCTCCCTAAAGGTTGTAAGGCAATTGGTTGCAAACGCATATTCAAAAGAAAGTTAAGAACCGATGGCTCGGTGGAGAGATTTAAAGCAAGACTAGTGATCAAGGGTTATACTCAAAAACCTGGTTTGGATTATTTTGACACTTACTCTCCTGTTACGAAAATTTTAGCAATTAGATTACTATTTGCTCTTGCTTCTATCTATAAAATGTATGTACATCAGATGGATGTAAAAACGGCTTTCCTCAATGGAGAACTAAATGAAGAGATCTATATGGAACTACCTCAAGGGATAACTGAGCTTCAATCCAACAATAAGGTATGCAAGCTCAAAAAATCTCTTTATGGACTTAAACAAGCTCCGAAACAGTGGTATGAAAAGTTTCATCAAACCATATATGAATTTGGCTTTGTAGCAAACAGTTCTGACACTTGTATTTACTCAAAGCTATTTGAATCTGAATATGTCATACTATGTTTATATGTTGATGATATGCTCATCTTCAGTAAGAGCTTTGATATGACTTTAATTAGTGCATTTTAAGCTTATGAATGACCTATGAAATGCCCGTGTTTATTCGTGAAATGACATGACTTATATGCTTTTATTGAAGTTTTGTGCAAAGTGTCATTTTGTTGTCCGGTTGCCACTTTGGAGCCAAATTCGTGGTCTATTGAGTTGCCTCTGTGCATTTTCAGGTTATGGCATCAAAGTACGGATGACAAGGAGCGCATAGGAGCAAACGGGAGGTCATTTGGAGTCCGGACGAGGGAGATATGAGCATTACAAGATCGAGCTTTCTGCAGAGTGCAGGGGTGCACGCCGTGCAGATGTGCACGCCGTGCAGGGTGCACGCCGTGCACTGTCCCCTGCACTATAAATATTCTTGTTTTTGGCCATTTTGGGGCATTAATTGATCTCTCTTGAACCCCAAACACATACCCACGAACCCTCAAACCCTAGAACACATTTTTGGAGCAATTTGAAGCCATTGGAGCTAGGATTGAAGCCAACAAACCTTGGGAGAAGTGCTTACAAGTGGAGAAGTGAAGATCATCTCAAGGATTCATCCATGGTGTTCTTGGTGACCATTCTTCCTTCTTTTCTCTTTACTCCCTTGGCCATGTGTGGCTGAGTTTCTAGGGTTCATCTTGGATGGGTAGATTAGTTGTGCTATGATAGAGGGATGATTGTATGGAACTTGCCATGATTGATCTTGGTTGTATGAGGATGATTCCTAGACTTGTTCTTAATGCCATTTTATGCCATGTTTGCTTGATTTGGTCCATTCAATGTGATTTGATGAATGAGAGTGCTTGGATTTCATAGATTGTAGGTCTAGGGATTGAAGTGAGTGTGTTCTAAGAGATTAGATCATCTTGTTTCAACCATTTTCACTTGATTTCTCTCTTGGGCATTTTATCGAACACTTGGTGTGCATGTGGATTTTCATTCAATTGAGTTTGAAAAGGCTTTTTGGTGAATCTCTTAGTGTTAGGGCATTGATATGAGAGTGTTGTGCCTAGCCTTGTGGTCATAGAGTCTTAAGAGAGTATCTTGTGTCTTGGCATTTCATTAAACACTTAGAATGCATCCTTTTTCACTTAGCTTGAGAGCGAGAGCCTAAGTTGAGTGGTATTAGGATAGGGATTAGGTGCTACGAGAGTGCATTGAGTCTATAGAAGTGAAATGCATGGTCATCCGAATGCAAACTCGATCTTAATTGGCTTGTTTGTTCAATTAGTCATCTTGAGCATGATGAAACTACCCACCAAGAGAACCCCTTTGTCTTTGATTTGAGCCACCTTTCTCTCTTGCTTAATCTTTGTTAGTATTGCATTTCTTTGCCTTTGTTTCTGATTTTCTCGATCAAACCAAACCAATTTCAAATGTCTAGACCGTCTATGAGAAGTGTGAGTATTGGTTTATGAGAGGACCCCGTGGAATACGACCTTGGTAAAATCGCTTTTATCAAGCTTGGTAGCTATTTCTGAAACCAAAAGATTACTAGCATCTAAATTTGAAATGAAAGATATGGGGGAAGTGGATGTTATTCTTGGTGTGAAAGTAATCAAAGCAGATTACAGTTATATTCTAAGTCAGCATCACTATGTGAATAAGTTATTAATGAAGTTCAATTGTGCACAAGAAGAATCAGCAAAAACTCCTTATGATTCTAGTATCCATTTAACAAAGTTCTATGGTGATGCAGTGAATCAATTAGAATATGCAAAAGTTATTGGTAGTTTAATGTTTCTAACAAACTGCACTAGACCTGACATTGCTTTTGCAGTAAATAGACTGAGTAGATATACAAGCAATCCAAGCAGTGACCACTGGATTGCTCTGAGACGTGTGCTGAAGTACCTCAAAGGCACTGCAGATTGGGGATTAAAGTATAAAGGCTATCCTCCAGTCCTTGAAGGTTACACTGATGCTAATTGGGTCACGAGCAAGGAAGATGTGAGCTCTACAAGCGGGTTTGTGTTCACACTTGGTGGAGCTGCAGTTGCTTGGAAGTCAACCAAACAAACCTGCATAGCAAGATCTACGATGGAATCTGAATTCATAGCTCTTGACACAGCCTGTCAAGAAGCAGAATGGATTAGATCTCTCCTCGCAGATATTCCACTGTGGAAAAGACCAACACCAGCTGTTTCTCTTTTATGTGACTCTCAGGCTGCGATTTATGTAGCAAAGAGCTCGGTGTACAATGGCAAGAAGCGCCATCTGCACCTACGTCATGAGACTGTGAAAAATCTCCTTGAAAGCGGAGTGATAACCATGGAATATGTCAAATCTGAGAAGAATTTGGCAGACCCTCTAACCAAAGGTCTATGCAGGAAGATAATTTACGAGTCAGCCAAAGGAATGGGATTAGGTTCCTGGAGTTGAGGAATTCACAGCAGCAACCTATTTGTCCAAAGTGACGGATAATGGTCAAACAATCTGTGAAAAGACTCGAAGATAATGCTGAACTTGGAAAGAATAATGAGAGACTTAACATCTCGGTGAGAAGCAACTAATATAACTACATCATAGCCCAAAAATGGGTGGTCAGTAACTGACTTGATGATGTAAGGCATTATAGTCCCTAGAGGGATGGTTTGTAAAAACTTGATAATGCTGAAGTGAGAAAGTTTAAAAGTACTTTCAGAGAGGGGAGTTAAAAGTCTCTCCTATGATCCTAATGAGAAGGATCATGATTCCCCTAATCATAAAGTGGAAAGTGTGATGAATACTTGCGGAACGATGTTGATAATCAAGGTCCCTGAATTGTTTAGAAGCTGTTCAGTTCAAGACATGTTTCACTGACAGCAAATCTGCTTTACAACAACTCAGGAGAATTCAAGTTCAAATCATTGAATACTTGGATGATCTTGATTAATGGATTGAAGGAATTATTAAGTGGTCTGTGCATTTGTGGGGGTATGTAGGGAAAATGCAAAGCCCAAAAACCCAACCCAATTGAGTTTGTTGACATCGATCACTTGTGACCTAATTGAAATGGGGTTTTTGTTATGAAGCTATAACGAAATGATTTTCAGTTCGTAAAAAATCTGCAACCCACGATGCCCACTATCTGTGAACAATGATGTTATTGTTGAGAGAATCCAGGAAGTTTGGTTTCTCACGTGAGTCTTTCCTCTACTTAAGGAAAAACACTACTCGTAGAAAAAACACAAGCTTTCACCTCTCTCTCAAACTACAGAGTTCTTCTTCCTTCAATTCAATAGTTCCAACTCCTTGTTTCTTGAGTGCAAAAGAAAGGGAGAGTTCTGTGTTTACCTTTAGTAGCAATCTGCACATACAGGGGAAATTTTGCTTCAAAGGCAGTGGCATCAAGCCACGTTCACAGCTGTTTGTTTTATATATTTTTTTCATTCTTTTTAGCATAGTCTGCAATCGTTTAATTGTTCTGGAAAGAGGGTTTTTGATTTTGATTCCTTCATCTAACTGGCCTAACATATTACGCCTATGTGAAGGTATGGTTGCCTGCATAAATAAGTCATCGTAATGGGTAATTAGCCTCAGGAGTCCCATTCGTTTGGGAGTTGTACAAAATCGTCCAATTTGTATGAAAAAAAAACCAATCAATCCCATACGTTTAAGAATCGTATAAAATCATCTTATGAACCACTTTTTCGACTGAATCGCCGTGTTAGCATGTCGACTCAGTAAAAAAAGTACATGTGGAATTCATCAAAAAAAGTACATGTGGAAGGTCCAACTCATCTGAATTAACCTAATCGGTCATGTATTGAACATACCCTAGCCAACCCAAATCCCCAAAAACCAGACTAAAAATCGATTAGATTTGGGTAGGATTCAATACATGATCGATTAGGCTAGTAGAGTTGAGTTGGACCTTTCACGTGTACCTTTTTTGTTGACTTAGCATGTTGACAATATGATTTAGCTGGAAAAGTGGTCGGATGGGGATGATTTTTGTAAGATTCTTTAACGTATGGGATTGATCGTTTTTCCCTAGACGAATGAGACGATCATTTTGTACAAATCCCAAACGAATGAGACTTCTAATGCTAATTACCCCATCCGACTCCATCATGCCCCACACCTCTCAATTCCTACATTCTCTCAAAATCTTAGAAACCATCTATAGCACCCCACCCTAGCTGAAACTTGGGCCGAACCACTTGGTTCGACCCATGTAGTTCTAAAGGGGTTCAACGATGTATAAATACAAATATACACATCATACGATAAGGAAACCAACCACTGAACAACAAACATATGAACAAAACCAAAAACCAACTTAATTGCAATGTACCACATGAAATACTACATAGTATACCCCTCTAGTCTAGGTAAAACCACAAGTATCAAAATGTATCTAAAGCACCATCATCCAAAGTATTCACGAATGTAGAAAGCGTAGAAATGTCTCATAAATGAAAGCGCCAAAACAAGAAAGTTGATCAGGCCATCATCTCCATACCTTGATGGTGTAACTAAACTAGTCGTGTGACTTCCCCTTGATGGAATTATATTAGCGATGTTCATGTCTCCACATTAGACTACATTCTACTTGCAAATAAATTCTACTTAAAGGCTCTTTTCATGCTAAAAATGTTTGGTTCACTTGTTGTGTGTTCTTGCTATCATAGTACCTAAATGGTCCTATTTCATATATATTTTAGTGTTTGTAATGCAAGTTTCAGGTGATAAATTGATAGAAGGTAACATTTGGGATCAAATGGTGGAAAAATTGGAGGTTGGACGCTCTCAACACGACTAAAAAGTAAAAAGAGATACTAAGGAGAGGGATGATCGAACAGCCCTTGACCGTCGCACCAACCACAGTACCTAACCAAAATTGGACGAGGGACTCAATTATTGTGGCCTCCCACAATCACCTTACTATCTTCCTACGATCATAATGCCACCACAACCCGACACACAACAAAATTTTGGCCGAATATCATGAATTTTAAGGCATCCAGTGGTCACGCAACTACAACTTGCCTTTGCTGTTAGCACTATAAAATAAGCCCAACTCAAGTGGAAAAGGGATTTTTTTTTATTCCTCATTCTTACCCAACTAAAAAATGAATGAAAAAGAAACCTTAGGACAATAATTAGGAGCTACTTGGAGCCAATTGGATCTGGGATTAGAGCTAAAGCAAGGTGGGAGCAAATGATCAAAGCTTGAATTATAAGGATTTCTTCAAGACTCAACACTATGATGTTCTTGGTGACTTCCTGCCTCTTCCATTTCATTACTACTTTGTCCATGATTAGGTATATTCTAAGTGTTACTTGGTTAGGATGTATGATTAAGCCATGATGGCACTTGTGATGTAAGGATTGACCAAGATTGATGAGGATTGGTGTGCTGTGTTTTCTAGAACTATGTACATGTTATGATTTTTATTGAAAATTGAAAATTGGCGGGTTAAGTAAAGTTACCATTATTCCCTGTCTTTCTTCAGATCATTGTGCACTACTAATTGAAAATTACTGGACACATCAAAACTTATCCTGAGCCATTTAAGTACTTTTATGGTTGGGGAAAGGATAAAGTATATGAAGATCTTGTTGTCAGAATATGGAGTAGCAATAGTGGTGGAAGGACATTTTATTTTATGTTGTATATGGAAAGCTTCGAAAGCTAAAGGAGGGTTCAAAAAACTGAATGGTGCCAAATTCTCAAACATTAATAAAAGGGTAAAGGTTGTTGAGGAGAAGTTGTTGGATTATAAGAAGAAGTTTTTCTCTAATCCATCTTCTCATATTCTGGTTAAGGTTAAAGAATCACATGGAGCTGTATAAAGATGTAGAAGAAAGCACAAATATAGCTAAAGCTAAAGTTATCTGGGCGAGGGAAGAAAACAAATGCACAAATTTATTCCATGACTATGTTAAGAGAATAAATACAATCGGGAAGCTAAGAGATAATAAAGATGGTGTGATGGTGAGTGATCATCCTCGGTAGAGGAGTTTTGTTAACAAGAATATTAGTGATGAGCATAGAGTTCTTGATGCACACAATTATTCACGTATTTATTCCCTCATTAGATGACATTTTTATGGTGATTTTATATTGTTTGGGTGATTTTAAGTGAGTTTATTTCCCTTTCGTCCTTAGGGTTGTTTTACGTCATTTTACACGTTTTTTTATGGATTTTAGGTAATAACCGATGTTGGGGAATCAAATCGGGAGTGAAGCATTGAGTGACATAGGATTCTAGGCCCCTTGGAGTGATCCGGGTCGAGGGAAGAAGGCCCAACCACAAGGAAAGGATCAGGTTTGAAGAAAACTCAAAAAGCTGAATTTTCGAGCTTACACCCCGTGTCAGCTCCCCAGACGGGAAAAATTTTCCTTTTTCAACAAGGAAAATGTTTTCGATGGGTTTGACATTTTAGTAGGAAGGGTGGATATACGGTTCAGTCCGACAATAGACTCATCATGGATAGAATCGCTCCCCGAGACTATTTGCATGTTCCTGGCCCGTGGAGTGAGCTGTGGAATATTTCTACTCCACCGAGGCTACGAAGCTTTGCTTGGCGAGTTGCTCGTGGAGTTTTACCAACACGAATGGCGTTGCAGGATAGACATATTATGGTACCATCGCATTGCGGAGTCTGTGACTTTGAAATGGAGAATTCCTGGCATTTGTTTATGCACTGCTCCTTTGCTCGCAGGTGTTGGGAAGTAGCTGGATTATTAAGGAAGGTTGAGGACTGTATGATTGACACGGAATCAATGAGGGAGTGGATGTTTAAGCTTGTGAATCATGCCGATTCGGATAGTACTACGAGAATCATTGCAATTATGGGTTGTATCTGGCGAGAGAGAAACAGTCGGGTTTGGAGTGAGACCACGAGTGAACCATTTGCGGTGGTTCGGAAAGGTTTGGAAGGTCTACTGAACTGGACGAGTGCTAAGGGAAGCGACCAGATTGGAATAGAAGCTCATCCTAGATGCAAGAAGTGGCATCCTCCGCCGGCAGGTTTACTTAAGTGTAACAGTGACGCAGCTTTGTTTCAGGAGGAGGGGCGCTTTGGCTTGGCGTGGTTGCGGCTATTCGTAACGAGTCTGGGGACCTACTTCACTACCGAATGATCAGCTTTGATGGGTGTCCCACCGCTACCGAGTGTGAGGCGTTGGCGTTAGAGAATGCTGCAAAGTGGGTTTATTCTTTGAACCTTCCAAACGTTATATTTGAGCTGGATTCACTTAATGTTGTGGCTGCTATGCAATCGGCGGAGGAGGATACGACTGAACTTGGGGTGATCATTGAGGCTATCAAACGTATTTTTTGACCTTCTTGGCAGATCCAGTATGTTAGGAGAAGTGGTAACTCGGTTGCTCATTCTATTCTAGGCAATCTAGACACCTTGTATCGCCGTTGGTAGGTGATACTTCTCCGTTTTGGCTTGTTGATGCTCTGAACAATTTGTGTCTCTTGTGTTGAGCATTAATGATATGATGACTAGCATTAATGATATGATGGTATAATTAGACTTTTTGAGCCACAATTTAGAGAACTTTCAATTTTGGGAGGAGAGCCACGACTTGGAGAGAGTTTAGAGCATATTTGGAGTTTCGGAACACACTCGGAGCCTAGGATTTGAAGATTTTCAAGATCGAAGTTGCTCGGAATCATCGAAATTAGGTTTTACAGTTTCTTTTTGTTCTTCCTTTCTAAGATGAATTCTTTTGTAATTTTTAATCTTGTTTGTCGGATATGAATAGCTAACCTTTCTAGCTTAGATTAGATGAACCCTAAGTGACCCGAGGCTTTAAAGCGATCACGGATCGGCGGGAAGTAAGATATTAATTCAGTCTTTTCTTGTTCATAATTGAATTGTTCTTCAATTTCGTTTCTTTTCTAGCTTGATCACTGATGTGCTAGTAATTAAACTCACAACTATCAAGGTCGTATTTCCATGGGGTTCTCTCAATGGCCACTACTCACACTATTCATGGACGGTTTAAACATTTGGATTGAGATTTGGTTTGTAAGAACGGTTCAAAATCATAAACTAAACAAGCAAGTAAGCAATAGCTAACAAGGAAAGTTGAGGGTCAAACAAGAGAGAGGAAGGTCAATTTAGCAAGGGAATTTCTCAAGCTCAAGAGCAACGAAAGATGGACTGAACCTCAAGTATCAATGTGTAATTCATAGGCCACGCAAAGCACTTTTATAGAATCAATGAACTCTCGCTCTATCGACCCACTACTCCTAGACCACATGAACTATGCTCTCGCTATACGAACAAAGGAATGAAGTGCTTTAATTAAGTTCAATGCAATGCTCATTCATCTAAAATCCTAATCAACAACCCCTCTCACTTGACAATGATGTAAGACACTCTCATGTCAATCATATAACATAAGGCTAACAATCAATAGGTCTTTCAACTACTAAATGAATGAAAACCAAATGCATGCCAAGTGTTTGAAGAAATGCCAACAAGGAAATCATATGAAACATGGTTGTAACTGAACAATCAATCTCTCAAATCAATCTAATACAATCCCTACACATTAGATCAACATCATTCAACAATTCTCATACATCAAATGACACTAACAAGTACCATAGAAGCAATCAAGTTCATATGACAATTAGGCACAAGGTTGGGAACCAATTCATTACACAAAGATTAATGGAGACTCAATTCAATTAATCATCTCTCTATCCTAGCTTGATCTTCCCTCACTAAGCTAAACCCTAAGTTTAGCCTAGCCTAGCTATGGAAGAAACCTGAATTGAAGAGGAGAGAAACACCCAAGCTTCCATGGATGATCTTCTAACCTTGCTCTTCAAGTTGCTCCAAGGTAGAGAGGACTTCACTTAGCTCCAATTGCTTGATCTTCAATTCTTCTAGGTTGAAAGGTGGAGGAGGATGATCGGCGATTGAAAGAGGTGGAGTGTTGGGGGGGGGGGTGGTCGGCGATCGCGTCTCCTTTTTGTTCGTCGAGTACCGAATGTGAATTATGAATCCTCTACCCCTGTTTCCATCGAACTCCCAACCTTTATACTGTAGAGAAAACAGCAGAGTTTTCGGCGAGAACTAATAGAGTTCTCGCTGAGAACTACCTTGACCAAACCTCCTGTAAGTATAGTGCATCAACTCCTCGGTGAGAACTATGAAGTTCTCGCCAAGAACTTCAATAGAAGTGTTGTGCAGAAATCCTAAACTTGTATCGGCCTTAACTCCCCCGTCTTAGCTCTAATTGACCTCTCGTTTCTCCTACGTGCTCCTTGTCATCCGTTCTTTACCGCCAAATCCTAAAATTGCACAGAAATAACTACGTAGACCACGAATTTGGCTCCAAAGTGGCTTCCGGACAACAAACATGCACTTAGCACAAAACATCAACAAAAGCACATAAGGCATGGAATTTCGAGATCAAAACGAGAGATTCCTATGTTAATCGTAGGCTCAAAACATGAGTAATAACATCACATCAAACTCCCCTACGACTAACCCGAAGCTTGTCCTCAAGCGAGTAAATACTTACACTAACGCACTAACCATTTGAACAAGCCAAAGGATCTCTAAGTTCGTTGAACCACATTTTGATAGCCCGAGTTTAAACAAGGTAAAGGATCCCAAAATTTCACCAAACAACCCGTAAAACATTTCCACAACAAAAACCAAACTAGTTCTTACTAGACATAAGGTCGAACAACTTGAAAAAAGCATCGGTTACGGGACAATTCATTTTTTCCTGGAGCCTACACATGAACGGAGGGAAAGTAAGGGGCCCAGTCGACATTGGTCAACATGTGTTGAGGGGGTAGTACACTCATCCTCACACTTTTAGATTTTGCGGCTTTTGCGAAAGGACTCTAGGCTATTACAAGTTCTACCCCCTCTTTTTCTTCCCTCAACTCACTTTTTCTTCACTTTTGGACTTTTCTATTGATAGCGACTTCAGAAAGCAAGTTTTTTACTAGACTCTTTTGTCTTACCAGTAGGAGCATTGGGAGACCCGTGTAGGTACGGAGCAGCCAGCCCCATTGGGGACCGCGTTATCCTAAACCCTGCCCACGCCGGGAGGGGTTGAGAAGGAGAATGCCACACTGAGACTTCCCCTTTTGGGACTAAGCAATGGGCGGGCAACATATTGCCAGATCATGGTGGATCTCAACCAAGCGGCTCCTACGCACGTCTATCGCTCGTTTGGACACAAAGGTCATCTTTCTCACACATTGGAAACCTTACTTTCCTACCATATGTCCTAGACTCCAGGAAACTTCGACCGACTCTAAACACTACACAAAACTGGTACTTATCGAAGATAAGAATACTTTGCCAAGTTACTAGACCTCATATTTAACAAAAATTAGTTTCAGACTTGTTGCGAAAGGGTTTAAAAGGCATTTGGAATAAAACTAGTTCACGCTTTACATTGAAAACCCCCGGCTATCACGCATGTTCTCACCATACAATCAAGTAGCTTGACAAACGACTAGAATTTAAGCGAGTTAAGCATTTAACAAGCAAGAGAGGTGATAGTGGATCAAACAACATGAAAACAACATGCTAAGGTAGAGTAACAAAGACACACATAGGCATGGTACCTAGCACAAGACATCCACTATCATAAAACACAATTATATTTCTACCGCAAACAATCATACCAAACCTCAAATTCCGCCTACAACTAGCATGATCATTTTCCTCAATGGTCAAGAGAGAGAGAGAGGGTAAGGTAGAACGAGATTACCGCGTTGGTAGAGAAAAGTATAGGAGAAGGGACTGGTAGTGGAGTCCCATTAAGAGCATTTGTTAAGATTGATTCCCATGTGCTTGCCAAACCTTATTCAAATAGCTAAGACAACAAAAAACATAAAAGTGAAAAGTAAAGATAACATGGGGTGCCTCCCATGAAGCGCTTGGTTAACGTCTTAAGCTCGACGATACCTGTGTTATGGTATCCAACTTAACACCTCAATGAAGTCAAGTAGTTTCTTCCATGATGAAGATTGAGCTCCAAGTAACGACATGAGCAAAGGGTAGAATGGCCAATGAGCAATGCTTGAGTGCCATTTGTTACCTTGAGGTGGCTTCCTACCCTTGGATTGGGAAACTTGATGAAGGAAGAGGGAGTACGGATTGGCATCGCAATTGAGCTCCATTACCTCCAAGTTGAAAGTGTCACCCAAGGAAGCCTTAGAGTTAAGAAGATGCGGCTCCACTCTCATGACTTCTTTAGGAAGGGTCGAGAAGCATGTGCCCTTAGTCTCTTGGCACAAATACTTCATGACCAAGCAAGAAGATTGAAGAGTACTCTTTGTCTCGGTTGGTTACACCATAATCATAGAGTGATGTTGTACACTTTCGTGCTCCACTCTAGGTACAACCTCCTCTTGAAGAGTCTTCAAATCATCTCGCACCTCCTCTAAAGTGTCATCATCCTCAAGCCTCCTTGAATCTTCTACCCAAGCTCCATTGTCGTGTGGTGTGTCCTCGGGAAGAACATGTCCTTTAATCTCCTCCACTACCAAACGTTCTTCTGTGTCAAGCTCTTCGGATTCACAAGTATCATCCTCATCATCATAAACATGCTCCACACTATCGGGACGCCTTTCATTCTCTAATACTTCCTTCATGGCTCCATAGTTTGAGCCATGCGATTAAATTGAACCGCATTGTCTTCCGCAATCTTTAAGATCTCATCTATCAAGGAAGGGGGTGGAGAGTGTTGCTCATGGATTACGAACTCCTCTTGAGGACACTCACTTTCCTTCACCATCTTCAAGAGCTTCTCTAGCGTGGAAAGTGGTGGGGGATGTTGTTCATGGCTTGTGAGTTCCTCTTGACAATACTCTGGCAAGATTTGATGGTAGAGTGGAAGTGGAGAGGGACATTGTTCATTCCACATTGGTGTTGAAGCTTGTTCATCTTGACCGCACCATTGGCCATCTCCCTCAAAAGTCCCTTGGTAGTAGTTGGATGAAGTAGGATGACCATAGTATGGGTTGGGAGACGGATTCCAACCTTGATAGGTACCATACCCATGATTTCCATGC